>OX465582.1:43283739-43883739 GCA_950022655.1 Alentia gelatinosa
AAAATCCAATTGCTTCCAGGGGTTCTAGTTCTGGGTTTTGCTACTGGACCCCTGCCAATCTTAACATATAGTTTCATGTATGTGAAGACACTTTCTCTAGACAGAATTGGTAAAATGCAAGTGCTTCCAGGGGCTTTGCTACCTGGATCCCCAGGATTGGCTTTGCTGTTGGACCCTTGGCAAACCTCCCGGACAGCCTCAGGTCCACAAGGAGGGATTATGCCACAGGACCTCTAGAAATCTAGAAATTCAATTGCCTTAAGGGTCTTCGCCCCTTCTGGACCCCGAGGAGGGCATTTGGTGATGGAACCCCTGCCAATCTCTCCAGGCGTATAGTCCCCATACCTGAAACAAAATCCTGGGAACAGCTTGTATAATCTATGAAATCCTAATAATTCTGTGGGCTTTGCCCCTGGATCTTAGCTTCTAGACCGCCACAGGTCTTCCTAGGTCTCTGGTATGTAACTCTTTTGCATAAACCAAATCCTGGGAACAGCTTGTATCATACGTAAAATCTGAATGCTTCCCCAGGCTTCACCCCCTTGACCCCACAGAGAGGTTTTGTCTCTTGACCACATTGTCAATCATAAAAAGTTATATATCTAATCAGGGGCTTCACCCCTGGAACTGGCACTTTGCCCCTAAATCTCTTGCAATCTTCCAAGGTAGTCTCAGGTGTGTGACCCCCTTCTGAAACAAGATCCTGGATATAGATTATATAATATCTGAAACCAATCAAAATCCCTTATTCAAAGTCCTGGCTACAGCTAGTATAAGAATCTGAATCCCAAGTGAGTCTGGAAACTTTGTCTCCTGGACCCCTAGCACGGGCTTTGCTAATGGATCCCTGACAAGCTTTCCAGGTGGTCTCGGGTGTATTGCTCCCGCTCCTCATAACAAAATGCCAGATGCAGCTTCTATAATCTATAAAATCCAAATATTTCTGGGGCTTTGCCTACTGGGCCCCCTGCATTGGCTTTGCTGCTGAACCTCTGGCAATATTCCCTGATAGCCTCAGGTGTGTAACGTTCCCCCTCCCTCAAACAAAATCCTTGATACAGCTTGTATGATCTATCATATTCATATTTTTCTGTGGGCTTTGCCCCCTAGACCGCCCCACCCCCAAACAAAAAGGGGCTTTGCTACTGGACCCTTGACAATATTCTCAGATAGCCTCAGGTGTATAACCTCACCCTCACCCAAACAAAATCCTTGGTAGAGCTTGTATAATCGATCAAATACCCATTTTTCCCGGGGGCTTTTCCCCCTGGACCCCAACTTCCAACAGGGGCTTTGCTACTGGACCCCTGGCAATTTCACAGATATCCTCAGGTGTGTAACTAGCCTTCCTCAAACAAAATTCAGGATACAGCTTGTATAATCTACAGAATGTATTGCTTGGGGCTTCGCCCCCTTGAGCCAATCGTCAAAGGTTGTGCGAGATGTGCCCCCCCCCCCCCCCAAAAAAAAAAAGAAGAAGAAGAAGAAGAAGAAGAAAAACCACCACGAAATCCTGGGTACATCCCTGGACAACATGTTAGTTGCTTGTTTATGTTTATGTCACTACAGTTCAATAAATTCTTGTGCACTGTAATGTATTAATGTTCTATATATGGTTTGTCTCCTTACTATTGATTCTACATTCATTCAACTTCTGGGCCCACACTATATCCAGGTCCTGAAAATATGCGATTACAACAAAAGAACTTACGCCAGGCCTAGAAAACTGAAACAGCTGCTGTAGAGGAAAGCTCTGCTGACGTGCGACAGAATGATGGACACATACGTCATCCACTCAAGGGTGACAAGCACTGAACCGCTCAATAACGACGCTGCCAGAGAGGCCAGAGACAGCGGTAGAAGCACGGCCCTTCCGAAATTTATTCCAGTCACTCCCAGCTCTAAGAACAAAATACCGAGGCGCTGATTATCACATAACATTTCACTGGTGGCGCATACCAGAGGATTATTAAGACTGTTACTCGAAATTGCAAAAGAATATTATATTAAATAGATAAAATAGAATTATTTTGAGGAACTCAGGAAGTACATATACATGTGCAGGGATGTAATAAATGTTAATTGTTTCAGTGCATTAATTGAAACAAGGAAAGAAATGATAATGATCACCAGTAAATAAAACGTAATAAGAATTGACATAAGAATTGAAATGTGATAAGAAATGATAAAAAGAAAACGATAAGATGACCACTACAAAAGCCATTGACGAAGGATGAGAAGAGCGAGGACGACAACTTCGGAGATGAAGGAAGAATGTAGCCAATTACTGCATGTATTTTTACTCAGGTAAATAGCATACATTCACCTTATTAGGCATTCGTACATGCAGCATTTAATAAGATTATATCCATAGATTTGCTCGTAGGCAAATAAAGAGAATATAACTGTAAAAGAAAATCTTGAAAGATTGTAAATAGTCGTGCGACTATGACGATGTAAAACATCTCTTAAGAGGTGAAATTCGTAAAAGAAACGTCAAAAGTTACGTTCACGGGATGTGCCATACAAAAGTAAGCATAACGCCCTCGTTCATGGATACAACTCTTCTCCACTCCGGGATCCCATAAGGACATATGGCACTTACTTAAGTGTACTACATTCTCATTAACGCATTTGACACTCCCATAAAAAATCTGAAAAGTACGTGAGTGAATTCGACAATCACATCAGAAAATCAAACACTCCATTAAGGAATACATTATGGACACTGATATGGGTGGATGATGTAGTCTTTCAAGGTCTTATGAATATTAAATACTTGAAAGCAGTTAGAAGACTGGAGAATCATCAATGAAAATCTGATTGTAGGAGCAAGATAGAGTGATAAGTGCCCTAAGTGGGCAGTTCACATTCGTTGGCAATGCAGGGCACCTGAGCTGTTTTTGAGGCCATTGAAATAGATAAAAGAGCCGGAAGAAATAACCCCTAGTGGACGCTTTTTCCTCGATTACTCTATGCATTTACGTATACTATTAGATTATATATGTAGGGCAGTGTCTATTTACTGTATTATGACATGTATCACGATACTGATTCTCGAATCGACGTGCCGATTCCGTCTGTCTGCCTTTACCTAGGGCACCTAAGATGGTTCCAGGGGTTTATAAAGTTTAAAATGAATAATGTATATGGAAGTAATAACCCCTGATTGTAGGTGGAGTAGTATGGCCCCAGATAAAACATTCTACCTAACTTTGCAGCTTAATGGTATTATCTTAAGTGACATTAGATGACAAATGTTTCCTGTTCTTGTCTGTAAAGATACCAAGAGTTCAGCAGTTCATGATAATGGTGAGACAAAATGATTCGCGTTTTTTTTCATTTTTTTCTTTTCATGATAATGGAGTATGAAATCGTCTAGAGTGCAATTACCTGCCAAAGGTTTCCTATTCCAGTCTGCGATGAGCCCGGTTATCGGAGAGAACAGTAATGATATGACAATGCCGTAACCATAGACATCACTGAGTATGCTGACTGTGTTAGGTAGAAAACATAGAGGATAAGTAATGTCTTCGTACGATAAGTGCTGATTTCTTGAAAATGAGCTTAGGTCTTTTATTTTCAGAGAATAGACAATGTGGTGTATTTGTTTGAAAGGCAGTGGGGAGGGAGAAAGGTTAGTACCTCTTTGGACACATCCATATGAAATAAGATTCTGGGTTCCGCCACTTGATCAGAAAAGAGAATGTTTCTTGACCCACCGAATAATAGTATTCTATCCAACTCCTCAGTGTCATGTTATGATTTGATACTTTATCCCTGTTTTAGTATTTGATACCGAGCAGTCCCATCCTGAAGAACAGCTTTTCAACTGAGAAACTAAGGTAGTAGGTTTCCAGGTACAGGGGGGATAATAAGTGCCAAAGCGATTTGCTAATACATGTATATGTATATAATATTTCCAAATCTATTGATGGTGCAAGCAGATGGGCGAGTCAGGTCTACGCTTCGTATACACCAACTTACCCTTGGCCGTATCTCCTCCCACAATCTCTGTCACCCACTGGTTAAAACTTCCAATGAAGAACTGCATCCGGAGATGCAGTCCAGAGAACCAGAAGAGGTGCAGGAGAAAAGATGTTGTGAATACAATCTCCTTGTAGGTTGGATCTTTTTTCTCACTCTCCACAATGGGCGTGGACAGTGGCTCAATATTACCATCAGACACCACAGCAACGGTGGAGATTGTATTGTCCGAAGAAGCGAACGCTTCATTGATTTCTCCCTTCGATTGCAGCTGGATGGCGACGCCTGTGACGTCATTCGAATTGACCTCTTTCACAGTAGGTGGCGTCACTGTAGCGGGAGGTACTTTGAAACGCGGGAGAAGAACATAGGTTGTAAACAGTACTAAAATCCATAACGAGGATATAAAGAGAAGGCTTGCTTTCCGAGATATCCCTGCCCCACTGGCTAGCTGTAATGTAAGATAGAGAGCATATTTGTTATCTTAATTCTGACAGCAATATTCCGCCATCATTCATAAGGGAATACAATTGAGAAAAACTTGAAGAACATGCCCACATTAAACAATCTACGGCAGGTTTTATACTACAGTCCTTAAACATTATTTATCATATTTTTGAGTGATACATAATTCTATTTATTAAAGGTGCGTCACGCCGTGAGCCGATTGCACAATTGCACTGTTAATTCTTTCTATCAATCTTGTAGCTATATCACTCAGCTTTTTTCACCAATAAGAGGCCTTAATAGGTATATGAACATGTATACATGCATGTAATGTGCATTTACTAATCTATTCAGGGATGTTCGTATTTCTTTGAAAATTCTGATGTTTCAACATTTTAAGTACCCATGTGGCCCTCCTTAAATATTTTGCTGTTTGGATCAGAAAACATCGCCGATCAGTTTATAAAGATGTTTGACAATCACGTCGCAGCAGTGTGACCGGGGCGTACTTACTTTGACGAACTGAAAGACTATACCAGAGGTGGAGGTCATACCACTATATAGGGAGATGAAAGTTGCGGTGCGCGCTCGAGCCAGTGTGCAAACCTGTAAAAAGTAAGATCATGTACCATTTACCAGACGTCTCTCATCCAAATAGTGTAATAAGTTTCCAATGTTCCTACTATCCATAGGCTCGTTAATATTCTAGGATCGTACATGTAGACCTTTTCTGTATACATAGAGACAAAGGTATAATGTGGGTGGAATTGATTCAACACTTATATGGACTACCTTATGGATGGCTAAGACTGTCATAGAGAACAAATTTTGAAATTATCAAACGATAACCCTTGTACGAGGTACAGTAGAAGGACTATATATACGATCCTAGATTATTCAACGAGCCCCATGTTCATACACTACTAACCAATGATCATATAAAGAACATAATTTTTTATGAGCAAGTGTGGAGGACACTCTCGGAAATTTCATCATCAATAATCATTACATGTTAGTGGTAATTCAGTTCTTTCATTTGACATTAAGAACCTACTTTCTTTGACTTACATGATTATTTGTGACCATCAGTATCACGGAAGGTATGGCAATAAGTGCACACCCAGGGTAGATAAGGAAGGAAGTGTCTGAAAGCAAAGAGTAGGAAACAATGGTCATTTGTGAGATAAACGTTTGACGCATATACAAGAACTTCACTACAGAGCTGGTTTTACTATCTAGCTCATCCATCGCGGCGAAATTTAATCTTAATAAATCAGAACAGACACCCCTAAAATGAATTTACCTAAGAAGAAAGGCAATATGGAGACTTGGTCTATCATGTTCTGATAAAATTCCAGATACATGTACTTGTATAGCGCAGAAAAAAGGAATACATTGTTTTCCTCAGTGCATATAAAATGTATGTAAGGAGTGCCAAACCAGTGCTTGTATGATGCAAGCATTACATGTCATTCATCATCCCTTTACTTTCAAACCTGGCAGCTATGTCTGATATCCCAATTTATCTCCTCATCAACTTAAGAAGCCACTTATCTCTATATAAACAGAAGAACGCGATCGCCGACATTTTGACATTATTAGAGGGAAACTATGTGCCGGTGAAAGAAAGTCAAAGTTACGAGGTAAACCTTGGAAAAATTACTGCCCAAGGCCTTGACCGCGGGTAGTAATTTTCCCAAGCCTACTGAGTAACTT
Source organism: Alentia gelatinosa (assembly GCA_950022655.1). NCBI lineage: Eukaryota > Metazoa > Annelida > Polychaeta > Phyllodocida > Polynoidae > Alentia > Alentia gelatinosa. The sequence continues at coordinate 43,289,890 of OX465582.1, forward strand.
TGACTTTCTTTCATCGGTACTTGGTTTACCTATTCTTATATACCTTCAAATATCGATAAAATCGGCGATTCGCCGACCACCGATCAAATTTGAAGCAATGCCCACCCTTATGGAGTAACTACAACTGAAATGTTTTCGTCCCGCCGATTTCCCCCTGGTTCTATAGCAACTATGCATATTGCTATGCAGGTTGCTATGCAACAACGTCATGGCGACATCATAGCCGCTTCTATGTAGTATGTTTACATCTTACAGGCTTCGAGCAATCATTTCAGGCCTACACACTTACAACATTAATCCACATACCACAGTCTCTACACCTGCTCTACTACACTTATAAGAATATATAAATCTCAATTCTCTGTGAATTTTCGCGTTGACATTTCAGCGTGATGAAGATCATCTTCCTACAATTTTCTAGCAAAATAAAATACCAGAGAGAAAAGCAAATATACAAACCTGGTGTGACAAATCCAAGGATAAGAAATCCAGTAACATTCAAAGCTCTGTGAATTAGATTTGATAATAGGGGTAAGAGTTGAAGGGTCTGCATACATATTTTTAAGCGCTATATTGCATGCATGCAGCTACAGCATACTGGCATTGGCAGTGCCAGTATTTATATTTGATGTCTTCCTTGGACATTAAAACACCGAGAAACTAAGTACATTTTACGAAAAAGCTTAAACCCCAGAAAGGCTAGGGTAGAAGGCAATGCCATACAAAAATCATATAAAACCACTAAAGATTCAACACCAGCCGAAATCACTCTGGTGTGTATATCACTAACTGCATTGAGAAAAATCATATCTAACCCTAGAAATCAATGTCATATATTCTAGCACACATGTCATATATACATGCACACATAATTCCATACCATTATAAAATCTCAAAGTATAATGAGGAGTTTTAAAAGGAAAACTACGTACATCACAATGGTACGGGTAACCATGAGTCCAGCCTTGTCAAACAGGATCCCACCAGGAAAGGCAAGGACACCCATTGCTACGATGGCAATGGCGTACGCCGTGGCGAAATGCTGGGACTGTTCTGGGCACTGAGGTAGGCTGGTTTTGAATCCATCTGCCAATGGTAATAGAACTAATCGATCTGCAAGGAACTATACTCACACAAGGACAAACATCTGTTCAATGACTGGATTCATACGGCTTTATTCACGATATTCGACTCCTGGCGCATGCACGGAAGGTACCCTATATCATATTGCCATGGTTACACACCCCTTGTGAAACCGACGCATTACCAAATACGTTGTCCTTCCTCTGATACATACTACACACTGATGTATAACGAACTATAGCGATATAAAACCACCTACCCATGGATAAATGTATGGGCAAAATATTAAGGAAATACATTCATGACATTCGTATTTCACAGACTAGAAAATAATTTGTAGTTACTTCATTGAGACTTTCTTATGTGATCATAATAGATAATCTAAATATAAAACAGAAAATGCAGAATATATGAGATTTGGATAGCATCTCTTAATTTACGTATCTTACAAGTAGAAATACGTTCGTTTCCTACCAAACATGCCTCAAACGTTGTACAAACGTTTCAGGAATACGTATATATCATACCATAAAATACTTTCTAGATATGTACGTTCTAGATATGTACGTTTTGGTTGGTAATTTTACGTTATCTTTTACGTAAATATACTTAGAAATATTCAGTTCACTTTCGTCTGTAGATCAATTGTTAGTTTTATGTAATCTTACGTAATTTCACGTAGTTTAAAAACGTTCATCCATGCAAATGTTTTTAAAAGAAAATACGTATAATTTTTACATTCTGGTAGGTGAATTCAGAAATAGCTTGCCATAGTGACTCCCCCTCATCCCCTCTCCATATAAGGGCATGCCCACTCAGTGCTGCCCTCTACAACCTAGGGCTATATAGCTATGGTCACAAGTCACAGGTATTGGTACAACAGAAAACGTTCTGCTCTGTGCCCCTAGACTAACACCTCATCTCTCTGTACGCAGATGGGAGCTGAGGCATGACTCACCTTCATCATAGAGGAATGTGTCTGCAAAGCCTGCATGTGGAATTGTCTTATCGTCCAGTAAATATGATGTATTCTCAGATGGCGTATTAGAGCCGTTTTTATTGACGGAACACACATTACTATAGATGCCATCTTCTTTCATTACAAACACGAGAACATTCCAACCAAAGATTGTGCCACCAAACAGGAAACACTCCACCATGCACAGGAATAACGTTACATAACCCTTTACCGAGGGAGTAGGCCGAGCTGTCTCCGTCTGAAGCAGTTGAAATATTGCATTAATAAACATAAAACATGTAAATTGGACTTTAGATATGCCTTGGGGTTTCAAGAGGAAGGGACAGAGTAAAATAATAGTTATCTTACACTGCATGAGATCTGACGTTTACAAATTATTTCACCATGTCGTGAAGGCAAGTATTTGCTATGTAGATGCACCATTTCATGCACTTCTTTGCATGTACATTGTGACGTAGTACTTAGTATTGAGATTGACACAGGGTGCTTCCTAACAGGTTCTCACTGCAGAAAATAGTTATGGTCCAACTGTTTGGACTGCCGCTCCCTATGTTTGATACCTCCCTTGTCTTCGTTTGGACTGACCTCACCAGGAAAGTATCTAAGCAGCACAATGTGTACACAGGAATCACTCTTCACCCAGACACCGTGGAGTCAACATCTCCAGGCTGCTGAGCATTACTATCACTACAGTGAGGAGCCTGGAGATCTATTATCTATTTTCTTGAGTACATGTAAATTAATCACACCAATTGCCATGATAAAGGGTTTATCAATATGGACTTTTTTTTCTTTATAGCACAAACATACTATTTTTCAGGGTATAAGAACTTTTGTTGCCAAAATTACACTTTATCCTGTTATGAACCAACAGAAACATTCAAAACATTTTCAATTTTAGAATTTGCGAAGTAGTAGAAATTTATTCAAAGTGCATGGGTGTGTATCAGAGGTGATAGCCCAGCAGGTGGTGTGGACTGCCCCCTCCAAGTGCAGCACATACTGTAAGCTACACTCAAGGTACACCTAGTTGGGTCCCTGCTCAATATAGGGATCTAAAGAAAACTTGAACTTGGACTTTTTACTATGGAGCTATCGAGTTGAATAATCAATATCATAATATAAGAAATACAGAAGCCCTTAATGAATTTACACTAACTTATGGATATTGAATTTTGTATTATGATAACATGATTCTTAAATAACAGTTGGAATGAATGTTATATTTTCCGCTATGGTTAAATGATGCTTGTATCCACCATTAGAAACAATTGATTTTCTTTCAGAATAACAATTACCCTGCTGCCCCAATGGCAGTATAAACAGTTTCTTTTCATTTGAAAATCTCCCGTATTTTACATGACACTCATTTTAATTACAAATAAGGGAGAAGTTTATTACATTTGTGGTTACAAAGTTTATTACATTTGAGGGTGACTTTGTATTACAAAGAAGGTTGATGAGGTTATTACATTTAAATGAGGTGTTTTTACATTTAAGGGAGTTAATAACAATTGTGGTTGAAATTTTATTACATTTAAGGGTTGTTACATATGTGGGTTTTTAGTACATTTAAGGGTGTAACAAACTTCCCTCAGCCGGAGGCCCTGCTCCAGTGAATCCTGCTCCAGTGCTGCCACCTTCACCACCACTCTACAGAGGGGCTACATTGTACCTGACATATCATCTTCCTGTTGAAAGCTGTGATAGGTAAACACTTTGCCTGATTTTCTTATGTGTATTACCCACAGGCATTACAGGAACTATTTATATAAACAATGCACGGCACTTGCATCGAATTTCTAAATATTTACAAGATTTCTTCCCTAATAATTAGTCGAAAGGCGAGTAATAAATACAACATTACCATGATTTCGATCTGTATGGCCGTGTTCTCTTTGTAGTTGATGTGTAGTTTTGCATAGCGTCAACTGGCCGTATTCTCTTTGTAGTTGACGCTATGCAAAACTACACATCAACTACGCGGAGAATATGGCCACTCAGATCGAAATCGTGGTAATATTGTGTATATATATGTGGGAAGTGTAGGGGTGTTATTCAGATAGCCTTTCTAGTCAACCTTTGATATATTACTGAGATACATTTAATGATTTTCAAAGATAGAGTAGAAGTTTGTTTCACCATTTTACTGACCTATACCTCTTTTATCTAACAGCTCTATTTTGCTGATAGAAGTCCCTGTCCTATCCACTTACTCAGACCAGAGGGCCAGACTATACTTAATCAATACATATATTTACAATATACAATTAAATAATCAGAATTCCTCAACCATAATCAGTGTGTGTCTGTTTGTTGTCACTCTTTATACTAGTAAAATAACTTGAATTCATAACAATAAACAACTGAGATAAATTTGAGGATAATACAAGATGAGAGAAATGTCATGATCTATTGGAATAGCCCTAAGGGGAAGGAGAATTTGAGAGTCAGAGTCTGAGAGAAGAGTTTTGTAGGGTGGGTGGGTGGTTCCTAGTTCGTTAGCTAGCGTCCCAGGAGTTAGTGGATGACGGCCAGGGTGGCTCTAATGAGACATGCGATAACGCGTATTGTGGCCTGCGGTGAGCATTGAAGCCAGAGGAAGAGATGTATGCCGCATGGTGATATGTGACGAGAGATAAGGCAATTTATTGGGGTTGAGTTACAGGACCCCCAGGGGGAAAGGCCGACCGGCGAGCTTTTTGATATCAGAGCTGGTGTACAGAGGAGTAAGTAGACAGGATGAGAATGTAGATACAGATAGACGGTCGTGGACCAGCGTGGACAGTTCAAGTGGGGAGGTGGACCAAGTTTCGGTGGCCTCAACCACAGGATCCGATGTGAAGAACTTAGCAGTGGAGGCAGCGGTGAGGGGCAGAGAGATGCGAGGTCCCAGAGTCTGTGTGGAGTAACTAACCTGTGCCGAGTCCCAGGTCTGGTGTTCTCGTTTAACCTGACTGGCGGTAGGTGCTGATGCTGGTGAGGATTACCGTTGGTCGGGACCAGACAAAGGGACCACTTGGCCAGCAGTTTGAAGATGAAGCCTGTAGTGGTAGAACTCACGGTTTTTGGTTGGCAGGTGATGAGATCTTGTAGTGCCAGGGCATGTTCCTGGGAGGTTGAAGGGTGAGCGGAGCTAGTATATCGGTGTTACACCGTGTGTGTTCACCCGGGCTTGACTGGCTGCCGCCACCTGGTGGTGAATGTAGAGTTGTAACTGAGCAGATGCACATGTTTGTTTGTTAGGATGGTTTTCTTGATAATTGACTCACTCCTGGGGAGCTCCTTTTTGCAGCCCGAGTTTGTATTCCGATGGTTTTTGTGGTTTTCCCAATTAAAACCGTAAAGTTTGAGACAGATGGGGACCGCAGGGGGTTCCGAGTAAAGGGCCTGTTCCATGTAGCGGACAGTAATTTCGTGATCGTCGGCTTGGTCCTGGTGGAATCGGCAACAATCTTTTGCTGATTATTGGTAAAACAGGCTTAAAAACGTCACTCTGGCAGCATCTGGTTTCATCTGTTTTGATTCTAATACCCAGCCGATAGTGCCCGAAAATGTTAGAAATCTCTGACTTCACCCGATTTCAACCCCCGCGAGTTCCGGCCCTGTAGACTGTAATATATCAAGTCGTGAGAAATCCACAGAAAACCAGACAAGCTGATTAAATTTAAAGTGAATTTATTGGGGGTAACTGTACATGGTGATAGGGGGGGGGGGGGGGGATTTGAGTTATTAGTTTGCAACGTTTCGTCTACATTCAGTAGACTTCTTCAGGCAATGTCATGTAACATAACTTGTAATATAACTTGATTACAGTTAGAATCCTATTCTTTTTCAAGATAATCATGATACACCCACAAAACTCACCCATCTTCGAATAATCAATTTGAGTAAACATTCCAGGGGTCAAGGTCACAGTTGTTGCAATCGGGCACCAGGGGACACCACCAGTAAAAAAACCTAGCGGAAGATGAGTGTATTAGGATCGGCGTGGTTCTGGTAGATGGAATCACATTCCTGACAAGTTGGGTGCTATTCCATTAGATCGATGATACCCTATTAGTAAATCAGACACTGTAAGAATCATTTTTCGGCTGAGAATTCGGCCAAATGGAACAGCCCCTTTAATTGGTGTCCCAAGAGCAAGTGGACTAAGGCGACTTGGTCACATGGCTGCAGTGCACGTGACCGGATGGACCACGTGAGGTGGCATCTGCAGTAACAGTTTCTTCTGTTAACACATTACCGCCAACCCTCCGGTTAGCCCTAATGACCTTTCATTTAGATATTATAAACGTGGTATTTCTTACACATACATGAAACACCTGACTTGACAAAACGATGCCTTTGTATTTCGACTTTCGAATTGATATGGAGTCCTGTACCTATAATAAGACCAATACACACTTAGCAATATTTCCCTTGCGAAGGTCGCTGGCGGTAGATTATCATAGAATTGATATATTTTTCACAGTGTTGTTTGACAATCACACATTGGAGATAATATATATATATATACATGGCGACCATATCTACAATATAATAGATAACGTTTTTATTAGCGTTAATGCTTAAGCAGATTATATTTATATCTCATATCTATATATGTATAGATATATGCATGTGTGTGTATCAAGTATGAGGAAGAAAATCAGAAATATAAACCCTGTAAAAAAGAAGCATTTTAGCATCATATTGGAGCAGAATGTATGTTAAATAATACAATTTCAAATTTTTCTCGATGAAATGCAAGATTCCTATTGGTTGACAAATCTAAAGGGGCACAATATCTCAAGGGGCAAAAGTTGCAAGGCACAAGCAATTTTCAAGTGTGACAGGTCACCCAACGACTAACACCTAGGGTGGAAGTAAGGGTCGAAGGCTTGCCCAGTGGGAGGGCCAGAAAATATGTCCCTGAATCGCAGCAAAAATATCAAACATGTTTTATCCTAAAGTCGCAGGCGACCTTTGCCTGTTTGTCGGCGACTTTTGCCTGAAAAGGGCCAACAGTCGCTAAGTGTGTATTTGTCTTTAGAGACAAATTATATAAATACGTTTTGGGCTCCTCTCCTACGGTACAAGACAAGGAATGTGATAAATATGAGATGGATTTCATTCTTGTTTCCCTGCACCCGATTCCAGAAAGCCCATGAATATCAATCATGGTACATTCGTGAATAATGTAAATATAAGATTGAATCCATATCATCTACAATATGTTCAATATTGCGTGTTTGGAATATTCGAAATGATCTCCAAGGTAGACGGTATTCGAAGTTCAGCCCCACATTGGCGAATAGATCATGCCTCATATAGAAAATAAAAGAAACTGATTACATATATTTTGAAAAATAAGTGATCATTCCGATAGTTATTCAACAGTAACAAAAGAGTTGTCCAAAACATGTATCATGAGAGGAAATCAGACTTAACTATACGAAGGGCCATAGTGAGGTTGTTCTATAATACATATTGGTGTGTAAGGACTGGTCTACTATATGCCACAGATTTGCACAGTACATTGAAAGAAAATGGGAAAGGGAGGCATTATACACATATCAATATGACAATATTTCCTTAGTTTTACATCGAATCATAGGAATTATAATGGTAATAATAATGGTAATATAGAGGTAATAAGTGCATAACCTTGTCGATAATTATTATCTATACCAATAATATCGCGGTACACACATGTATACATTTTATACACACACGGAGACGCATCTCAACTGCTAAGGCGATGACAGATATCGTGTCATAGATAGTAGTACCAAAAATAAATTCAAATATATTCGCATACAAAATCGGTTCATCCGGACCTATGTTAAGAAGGTATCCAACATTTCCATTTGTAAGGGAAAGTCATAAACCACGTATAGGGATATCTCTTGCGTAAGACGTCATGGTATTTCCTGGGCGCCTGCACCATCATTCCCAGGAAAGGTATCCTGATTGTGGGCAGAAACATATCCATTGTAAGGTAACTCTGAGAGACCCTATACAGTTTTTCGAAGGTAGATTCCCGCCAGGGGTAGTAGACCTTGAGATAACCGTCAGTAAGGTTGGAGCCTGAAGGGTACACCACGTCGTACCTAAACATATCACATGATGCCTTCTTGTTCTTCCTGAAGGCATAGGTCGCAAGCATAACATTGCCAGATATACTGTGAGAGCGGAGTTTACCCTTCAATAAACGATTAATTTTCACCTCTCGCGACCAGGAATGATGTAATCTGCCAATATCCACATCATAGTCATGCGGTAAGATGTCCTGGTGCCTCACAGCGCCCAGCAGCGTCCCATGATCAATCCAATAAGTCTCATTGATATCCTCCAGTGCTTGAATGACGTGCTTCACTAAAAACCTCATTGCTTCCATCTCTTCTTGGGGTGGGTAGCAGGGGTCGTTGTAACCACCCATCACGTTTGGTAGGACCATGAAATGCAGGATGGTTAATACCACGCCTACCAAACAGATCTTCATATACAACTTCCTTTTCGGTAATCTAAGGATTCTATGGAATACCATGGTCGGCAGTGGTGGCAAGGTATACGGCATCCCATCAAAATGCTAGAGTTGAGGCGGAGCCAGGTAGTCTGCCGGTGCTCAAACAGAATGTGTGATGAAGGTATTGATCCGGTGTACTGAAGCACGACAGGCAGAGCAGGCACGGTAGACTTATATATAGAACTGCATCGAAAATTGTATGAATAAACAATACTTTTTTACAAGTTTGTATGGGCCGCAATCGTCATCAGGACGAGTGACGATTATGACCAGTGCATCCAAACGAATGGAGTATTATGTGTCTATGATTCGAGTGCGGTTCTTGATTTTTCTCGTCCCTTTCAATGACATTAAATAGCATCGCAATATTGGAATAATTCAAATCACTTCGTAAATATGATTAAGAGCAAATAAATCTCCATGTTGACAACTTGTCTGCTCTTTGAAATCCTGGTCGCTGATTGGCCAGTTCCTTATGACGTCATACCCCATCACCCTGCCACCATCATCGCGTAGTATTATCGGGGCGATCATTGCGTATAATTTTATTCCTTTGGCCAAAACTGTACCAGGGGTGAGATAAATACACAATATTACCATGATTTTGATCTGAGTGGCCGTATTCTCCGCATACTTGACGCGTAGTGAAACTCCGAGCGATAGCGAGGAGTATTGCGTAGTGTCAACTACAAGGAGAATACAGCCACACACTGTCACAGATCGAAATCATGGCAATGCTGTATTTATTACTCACCTTTCGACTAATTATCATGAAAACATCTTGTAAATTACTAGAGATTCGAAGGAAGCGCCGTGCTTTGTTTACATGAAATAGGTCATATAATGCCCGACAGGTGGCCGAAAAAGCCGTATTCTCCTAGGAGATTCCGGAGGTCCGTATTCTACTCAGCAGCGATCTGAGGGCTTTATAGGCTTTGTATGGAGACTCCGTATTAGGTGGGTAATAAAGAGCACGTATGTGATCGGTATTGTGCTAAATCTTGAGGTTACTTTCCGCTCTAACACTTTGATTATGGATACGTAAAGCCTATAAAGTATAATGCATTTATAGACCCCTTTACGGTATCCCAGAATTCCTGCGCTCAGTGAGTTTCCGGTTGCCAGCGTGCGTTCTCCGAAAATGTAAACAATGGCCGTATTCTCACATTTTCCCGACTTCTGGAGATCTAGTTTGTTGTTAATGATCAAAATAATGACACTGCTAAAATCTGGTCACATTATTACAAACAAAACCAGAGTAAGATATCTATACCATTAATTTCTGTGGATTGTTGATATATTATGGAGAAAATGGGGAACTATGTAGGGGCTATCTGTGCAAATAGAGACTGTCACTTGGTTATGGCCACGAGTCATCAATGGCCGTTTTCCCACTTCTAACAGTAGTAACTGCCTGCAATTTGGCTTTGTAAAGTAAAATTGCCTGAATTTTTACATTTCTACCATCGGATTTCTAATCTGAATTTATATAAAAGCTGAAAACGGCGGATATAGAGGTGTTGGTAATGTCTGCCACCACTTTGATGCTGACACATTACTGTCAGTGTCACAGTTGCAATGTTCTTCAGAGTTGATATGTGCATGACTGTTTTATCAATGGTCAAGTGGTAATTATACATGAGCTTTCAAATTCTGGCATTGGATTTAATGGCCAATTATGCACTTTTTTTTATTTTGACCTAGGTCATTGTGTCTGACGACAGTGAAGCCAACACTGACAAATGTAGATCTTGCGCGGGTGTTCCGAAAATGTAAACAATAGCTGAAGTGACCCATCGATCAATTGACACACTGACTGATTGACCTTTCGACCCACCGACTGATTGACCCAGCGACTCACTGACTGATTGACCCACCAGCCGACCGGCCCACTGACAGATCGACCCACTGACTGATCGACTCACTGGCGGACTGACCCACCGATCGATTGACCCACCATTTGATTGACCGATTGACCCACATACCAATCGTTCCACCAACCAATAAACCTACTGACCGACCCACTGGGCAATTGTCCCACTGACCGATTGTCCCACTGATTGATCGATTGATCAACCAACCGATGAATCAACTGACAGACTGACTGTCCTACAGACGGGAATTGGACGCCTTAAGCCTTATACCGTTTGAGCCTCCTGTCAGCGCAAAAACGTGGACGCTGTGAGCCTACCTCATTTTAGTTCAGATTTGCGGGTTAGGGTTAGAAAAGGGTTGGGTAAGGGTTAGGGTTGAGTATATATGACTATAAACCATTATAAGTACACTTTTCAAAGTTTTTACATCTAATCTCATTTTTCACTGTTAATGCCGTAGGATGATATAAATGGCAATTTTGTCGGTTTTTAAAACTTCCCACACCACATAGACATGGTATGAGAAGGATTGGCCTTTGATATAGCAGTAAATCTACCACTGTTGGGAGGTGAAGGAGAAAAGTGGCTGCAGTAGGACCTGGTGTTTTCTTGTGACTGGTAATAATATCCAGTTTTTCCTTAAATAAACAAGATTAAGCAACAAATTTATAACAGCTAATAATCAACATAAAATTTGATTACTAGGATAAATATAAATCCGAGGACAAAACCTTCGATGGGTTGATAAATATGCATTTATAAGTTGTCACTAAATTTATTTATATCATAGTTGATAGAATAACATAAAAGCATCGGTCTAGACTCCAGCCCAAGAGAGCATTGACAGGGTTCCCATCCGGGGGGGGGGGGGGGGGGAATCATGGGACAATCTATTTTTCAAGGCCATGGAATTGTCTAGAAATTTGTCAAGAGAAAACTTATTTTAGAAGAGTACAATTATACAAACCAAAACCCAAAGAAATCCAAATGGAAACGCTACAAAACCTAATCTTATGGTTGGTGCTCAGACTCAATGTAGTTCTGTGGTCAGAAAGAACAGACTGACAGCCCTGGTAGAAACCTTCCATTTTCCAACAAAACAGGAAACACAAACAACAAAGTTTCAATAAACAAAAGAAGTTAACATATTTTATCAAAATGTGATTGATTACGGCTGTTGACATGTCTTTCATAATCGATAAGCTTCTCCAAAAGCTGTATTTACGATCATAACAAACAATGGCGTCCTCCGTGTCCGAAACCGGAAACTAACGCGGCGGCCGCCATTTTGTCATGCGCCGGGGGATGAGTCAAGGGTCTATATGCCGATTCTACTCTGTCTTACACCCACACACCGCTCTGTCTTTCACCCACACACAACTCTGCCCCCACTCTGTCCTACATCCACACCCCACTCTGTTCTACACCCATACCTCACTCTGCCCTATACCCACACCGCTCTGTCCAATACCCACTCCCGAATCTGTCTACACCACAAAACACTGTCCTACACCTGCATTTCAGTCTGCCTTACATCCACAACCCACTCTGTCATATACCTACACACTGTCTGTTCTATACCCACTCCCCATTCTGTCCTTTAGCCACACTTATACCTATGCCCTATACCCACACCCAACTCTGTCCTACACCAACACCCCACTCTGTCTTACCGCCACACCCCACTCTGTACTTCACCCACAACACACTTTATCCTATACCCATCCAGATAAAAGAATATCAGGTTGAAGATAAAGGATGAGGGATGTTCCTTGTGGTTTGTATTTTGCCAGGCCAAGGTGTGAGGTAAGTCGACATACTCGTATGAAGGGAAGAGGTAATAGAGGGAAACTATGTTCAAAGTATTTCAAAGTACATGATGATTCGACCTCATTATGGACAGAACTAGTTTTCCGGAATCTCCTGCAGGAGATTCTGACATACCAGAATCTCCGGGTAGCGAATTCCAGGTGCCCTATACATTTCCTATGGAGACCCCGTAGTAGGTGGGTAATAAAATACAGTATACTATGAAATTCCAGCAGCTTTAATTTGGTTGGTGAAACCTATATATCGCCTCAATAATACTTCAGATATAGCTTTGACAACACAGAACCAATGCATATGGGTGGTAGCGATACAATGTGACAGGTCGGTTAACCATAAGTTTATCCTTCTCTATGGAAGAAATACAAAGTAGTTATCAACTGTTCAGTTTAGACAGTTGAGACTCATTATTAGAATGCTCCAGTTTCTCCGAACAATCCTATCATGTGGGAAACAATAGTATTGCGTTCATTCTTGCAGTTCACACTCTAGGTAAGAATGCATTGAATTTGCTTATCCATGAAGTCAGACTGAGTGGTGTCTGACCGAGCGAACAGTCGGCAGCTAGGTGCGCTGAACGGAAATTAATGTATTGTTTCTGCCAATAGATCTAATAAAAATGCTCTTGTATAGGACGATTCAATTAACAAGCTTTCCAATCCGTGCCAGATGTTGCCAGGACCAGATATCCTTGTCCACGTGAATGACTACGCAAGACTAAAACGAGAGCTCTCAGTCGTTTAGCTATACATAAGGTGAGATTTTACCAGATGTCGCCAGAAGGAAATCAAAGAGAATTAATACTTTACTTACTGGAGAAGACAGAGTGAAAGTCCCTCGATGACCGGTCATTCTGAGAGCTTGAAACAAAACGCAATCGCCTGATGCGAGGTGGACCTGATCCAGCCAATGTCTGGTATCTTTGTGATCTGTTTACTATCTGCTAGTTCAGTGTATCCCTGATAAGACGCGTCCAGTCCATCCTGGTTTTATACATGGGAGCATTGGATTTAACAGTGGGAAATACAACATTAATAATCTATAATGCTTGTATAAAGATATTGGTATGAGATCGAAGCAAACGTTTAGCAATAAATTATTCTAGATGCTGCCGATCATCCTTTGGGGATTCATGTGATAGATAGGGGTTACCAAATGACTTATCAGATACCAAATTGATTACATAAATATAGATTAAAACAGAATAAATGTTAAGTTGATAAAAAAAAATTGACCAAAAATAAAATGAACTTTACCACTTTGTGGCGAAATAGCAAAGTTAGATGAAAAATGCATCTCGTCGTTACAACTCTTTAAGTACAAGTATATTCTAAGCATCTACTTTTACAATTAAGCAGTACTTGGACAATCGTTATTTACATTTCATTCGTGATCTTCATCACAGTTGCATTTCTTTAATGTTACGTGCATGTTTGTTTATAATAAATTATAAGTATAATGCTATATTCAATACGACCGTCCTGATATCATGCATTGGTCAAACCTTTAGCATCGGTATCATCACTCCATTCTTGATTCGGAGCCAAAGTAATTTCCCCCTGAAATATATGTAAACTGAATTGTTATGAGCTGTGAAGAGTAAGACAAATGGCCTCGCAATTTTGAATCCGACAGGTGTCACAGCCGTGACGAAGCTCCTTTCTTAATTTCTTTGTTTTAATCAATAATTGATTTTCTTCAGTGTTTTGCTGTCGACTGAAAGTGAATTATTCTCTATTCATCTATGTTGCCACTCCATCCAATTGGCTTATGTAATTGCAAATGCATTTCTTTGACTGATTTAAAACCCTCTGCACTAAACAAATCCATTAATTTGATGAGATATTTATCAGAGCATTAATTGTTATAAAACTGTCACAAAACACTATAGATCTTTGGACAACTGTAGACACGATGAGAAGATTATCAAGAGGCAACTTCGATCTTGAGAAAACAAATCAAGATTCTACTAGGATTCGATATACACGCCTCGTCACCGTCCTCCATATATTGTAGATAAGACCACTACATACATTTTTAACTTTAAACATGTTACGGAAATAAAACCCTTTGATTTTGTAAGCAACTTATTCAAACAGACATCGAAGAAGTCCATCTAGATATACATGTCCTACACGTAAATAAACTGGAAACTCCGGGTCGCGTGAAGATACGCTAAACTGACATAACATTCTAGAAGCTTTTTTGACGAATTTTCAAACAAAAGGCAGGTGACCAGGTATATTGTCGCCTGGAAATTCACTACACAGCTTCTCTTTTGACAAGTAATCCTTGCTCTTAACGGTAATTTGCAAAGCTTTTGCGGAAGTCGGAATATGAATTTGGCTGTAGTTAAAATCACTCTACTGTAAACACTTACCTAGAGATTCTAGAACTTAACTATAGTAAGAGATAAACAAGGCACAAACGTTAAGCCATGAGATGTCAACAAAAATTTGAGATGTAAAAAGAAATTAAATCCTAATAGGTGAAATTGTTGTGTGAAGTCATAAGATTAATTTCGAGATTCCACTGGCCGTATTCATGTGTCATGCAGTGATGGACACGCCCCGACACACGTACCATGTAGCCAATAATGATTCGTTTCCCTCAAAATGAATAGACTTAACTTTTACCATCGAAAGCTTGTGCGTCAGGTTTGGCATTATTGGGTTTGTCTACATATACTAATGTATAGAAATGCATTCATAGTGAGCTGTAACAAAATATATCATCCATGGAGAATCTCTACTACTGCATCACTTCATGACACACCTCCTTGCAATCGGTATTGGTACTCCTAGGAAGAATCTGTTGGATAACACATGGATCTTATGTTTTCAATTAAGACGAATCATTCATATCAAGTCTAAAAAGGATCACAAAGTCATAACCTTAAGAATCTTTACATTCTAAAGCTGTCGTCAGAATGCTTCTGATGCTGCTCGATATCTGTTGACAGAATTGAATGATCATCTCTATCAATGAATCACAATTCATCTTATCTTGTCCCTGTCACTGAAGAACCTTCTTAGGAAGATAACCATCATAGTAACAAGTTCGTAGTATGAATCAATGATATCCAAAGATGAGTTTTAGAAAGCAACTGTTACACTATGTGAAGTATATTACATATATTCAGTTATAACTGTATATCTTTATAGTTACCAGGCGACACCCACACTTGTAACCAGGCTACTAATATCTGGCACATCCCAGCTAGCTGTTGATGTAACAAAAGTAACCAGGTAACTACACTATATAACTGTGATCAGATGGCTGCCAGCTGAACTACATCGTGCACCACCGAGGCTGTGTAATATAAAACTATCAAATAAGAAAAAGTGGTTTTGTAATTGCCGCCAAACTAAATTCCATATCTCCTTGTACTTTACTAATGTTCCTTCCTAGGGAGAGGAGCATTCTGTGGTTAACAGAGACAGACGGGAATTGGCTGGCTCCGTCTCTCTCCGCCCTGTGGCACTCTCTCTCTCTCTCTCTCTCTCTCTCTCTCTTGCTTCAAAGAGTATACCTGACTGGGAGGCTTCGGCCCCGCCTTTATAGACCAATCAGACACTTGGAGAGCCGATGTACTTTTATTTATTACAATACAGCTGATTAACGCTTGGGCACTTTACTTACTCTCATTGTGGTTTGTCCTAACGTCAAGCAGGTACATTATCCGATACCCCTGAAGGATTAAGACAAAAGAAGACAATTGCAATACACACTTAACTATTCTTGCCCTTTTCGGGACAAAGTTTGCTGACAAGGTGCCCTTACGACCATGTACTGATACAATATGTCTAAGTGTGAATTACTTGCAATTTTTCCACTGCTGGTTGAGCCGACAGCCCAGGTTTCTACCCGAGATGTGAATCGCAAGTGGCCACCTGTAATTCAGTGAGCCATGCGATTTCTCATGTTTGTGATAATTTGCCTCCTTGTCAGCCAATAACAGTGGCGCATGGAGTCACATGATGTGGGTTAAAGCATTTTCTTTAAATCTTAAAAAATATTATATTATATCGTGTATGGCGTGTGACAAATTAACGTAACAGTGTGTGACAAATGTATTGTAGCAGTCACGCAGGCTGGGGGTCTATCCTACCCCTAATAAAAAACGCCATCGGCTTAACATGGGATTTGTTTATTTCACGGGTGTGACATAAAGTGTTGTTTATGCCACTACTTTCTGATACTGAAAAAATATGGAAACGGGGTAGGATAAAATCTAGACGCCACTCGTTTGAGTTTGAGCTTATTTATGCCACTCATTTTGTTGGCTCCGTAAAGTCACTCGTCTTTGACTCGTAAGATTATGGAGTCAACAAAATGCGTGGCATAAATAAACTCAGACTCAAACTCGTGACGTCTCTTGATAGTATTCCCCCAACAGCCACCGATCCACCGACATCCAGCGATCCACCGATCCGCCGACCCACCCCCGCTTTCGTTCAAAGTGGGGGACCCTGGTGGACTAAAGCTGATGAAGTCACGACTCGACTATGAATGTATCGAGCGCGGCTCAGTTGAGTCCTTCTAGTGTACCAGGTCACTTGGCGAGGTCGCTGGGGCTCAGCACACTTTAACTTTTTTGTATTATAATGCAGATCAGTTAGGATTGTTTGACTGCTGTAGGTTATTTATTATACATGTGAATTGCTACAATAAATAAAAGTTTAACGCTTGGGTGCTTTAATTCTTAGTATTGTTGTCATTCGAACTCGACCACTACAATATATACTTTCATCTTACTTTATACGGTTTCTTTTTTCACTATTCAGTATCTATTTTCCTTATAAAAAGATTCCACATAAATCTTCTAGAATAAAAGAGCTACATTACAGTCTCTTGTAGCTTTTGGTCCTCCCTGTGAGGGAATACAGTATGGTATTACTACGCGTATAGTCATCGGAGATTACGGTCATTTGTATTTGGAACCAGTAAATATTGTGCATGATGTTATATTGATTGATATTTATCTATAAAAGTGGACAAAGGGGAAAATATTCTAAAAAATTCTAGTTTTTTCTTCATTAATATATGATTTGGGATAGTATGTTTGCAGATTAATGGTAGGTCTCACCCATAGACTACCCGTAAAATAAAAAGAGATAAATTTCACTCGTGTATGTTGAAACACCGCGAAAACATGAGTAATATCTGTACATACTAGGAACACGGGAACACCAAAGCTATCAAATGTAAGCAAACATATTTTATTCAGACAACATAATCTTTCATTTATTCCGTCTATCATCAAAAGAAAGGGGCAGACCATTTCTATCATCTTTGTTAATATGGAAATGTATCCTTTGATATCACATAATTAGTTCATGATAATCAGTATTGGGACATAAACAATGCTTTCCTCTGTTGACTTATAGTGCGTGCTAGTTTATATAAACCAAATCGCTTTTTGTAACTAAACAGCACACAATATAATTGTGTGGTATATTGCAGGGTGTTAGGGACACCGAAATACAGGGTAATATATTAGATACACATCTAGAATATGAGTGTAGGGGACTTTGAAAAATGTGGCTATGATGATGTTTGTTTAGATGCGGCTATAACAAGGCAAAGATGTGTCAATAAACCAACATTCAACATGAAAAAAAACTTTACGTCTTTCATCCATAGGATTAATACATGTATTACAGAGGAAATGAGATTTAGTTTCCAAGTAATATACAATAACGTAGGATGTCCAGTGACAAAAGAAGAACAATGTTCCTCACTCATACAGATAGGGATATCGTATTTGATATTGAACGACTTGGCCGCAAGGTGACATTCGACTGCTAAAAATACACACTTCATGATTCTATTAATGACGATACCATATTTCATCCTACCCATAATAAAAAAAACCGCCATAAGCTTACCATTGACTGACTGTATTCGATTGGGGAATGACATAATTCTTTATACAACTATTCATTCATCATAGTGATGGCGTCGGATAAATACTAAACGAGCCTCGGTGGGAATCAATTTGGAATTAAGCCTCGATCCTGTAGTGCTACTGTCTTTGCTGAAGATCACCACATGCACGAGATTTGTTGCATAAATCCAAATTTATTCTCACCTAGGGCCGTTTCTGCTAATAAGAAATACTAAGAGGGTGCACCGTGAAAACCGAGATTGCAGCTGCTTTCAGTTTAGGCCTTGGGACGCGTTATCAATAAGCAATCGACAATACGGAATAAAACTTGGATTTAAAAGCACAAAACTTCGAAGGTCCCTGTGGCAGTGTCTGTTTTTTGGTTCGGGTTAACCTACTTTTTGCCCCCCCCCCCCCCCCCTTACCCGGTCACTAGACACGGAATCCTATTCGTCAAACAACAAGGAACATATTTTTTTATAAAAACATTTTCTTTTTGAATCCCAAAAAGTCCTAATTAATCTCGTGGCACTCGATAATTAAAACGTTTCTTAAGAGAACAAGAACCTTTTCTAATGCATACTACAAGAGACTTTATCTAGTACACCATTGGTAAACTAATTCTCCCTAAAATAATCATAATTTGTTCAAAAGATAGCATTTTAGATCTTTATTAAAAAAACAAACACCTTATTTGCCTGTATACATTTTCCAGTACAGGCTCCGTAAAAACAACGATCGATTATCGTGAAAGCCTTCATGTCCTTAGCACAGCCTCCTAATACGTAATTGAGGCAGCCATATTGGTTCGTTACCTGCCGTCACCAAAGATGGCGCTGGCGTCGAACTGTAGATATCTCCAGGGAGAGAATTCTCCGTCAGAGGCCGCTGGTCTCAGCCACGGACGGCAGTGAATAAGTGTCGTGTATCATCTGAAGTTTCGTGTTATATATTCTGATCAACTAAATCTTTCCAAAACACGAACATCAATCGCACAAAGATGAATCATTTAAAAACCTTCCAGATGCCACAGAAAAGGCTGTTTCTACTCCTTGGATGATCACAGGTTATCGATCTCTGAAAGAGGAACAGTACGTTACTATGAGCTCGAATGGTTGCATCAAGAAACGTTATGTTATTATATATTAAGATGTTGGATTGTCTAAATGTAGCATCCTTAGTGTTAAAGGGTTGTTGCTCTGAAAATAGTATCTACCCTACATGTTATATTAGTTTACATCAATGGGCTCTAGAACTAAAACTCTACTATGAGACCTTACCACAAGGGAGAAGGTACTAAAATTCAAGCAAATCAATATACTCTTGTATGAATAATGTGGGACTAAATGTCAAAACATATTACCGAAGAATTTACCATCATTATTTAAATCGAAAAAAATAAATTTACCAAATCCGGTGTAAATATCTATCATCATATACCAGTAAACTAGCGTTATGACAAATACCATGATAAACATCACCAGTGTCTTGTCAGTATCAAGAATAGCAAAGACTACAGCGAAATTAAACAAGTATTACCAAATATAACCATAATATAACACAAGAACAGAAAGAAAAATGTGTGAGAAACAGTGAAGAGGTGGATTTCTTATTCCAGAACGATAAAAATCTTAACAGACACACATAAAAGTTATAGAAGGGAATGGATACACTTAAAGCATACAGGCACGGGTTTGGGGGAACTACGTGGTACCTCTACACACTTCTAGGTCAACGAAGCTCTCCAGACTTACGACAAACATGATGATCTTCAAGGGGGATACATTCTTTTCATCTATGGATCCACCTTTTTTCTAGATAATGAAGAAATGTGTTTTTTTTCTTGTGAGGAAATGCCAGGGTATAATTATTGTAAGATGTGTTGGTCTCAAAAGGTAGGGATGGATGCACCTCGTACAGTTTCCCCTATGTGTCATGTTACATCATTAGTTCGAACTACGAACGGGTGTATGGGAGGATGGTTTACATGGTAGCAGTACTTAGGATTACATTCAAGTAATTCATTATCACCCATATGATATATTAGAAATATCATAATTTTCCTGTCTTGTACAGTAAAAGGTCCCATTTCGTTTTCATTAGTTGACGTACAAGTACATGCTTTATGAATAGACTAATCATTACGTAGCATGATACTGTCCGATATTGTTCCCTTCGTGCCTGCCTATCGCATTTTATCCTACCCCTAGTAAAAACGCCATAGGTTTAACATTGACTCAATGTATTTAACGGAGCATTGAATAAAGTGTTATTTATGCACCGAGGTGAATACAAAAAACGGACCAATCAGGGACGAGATAACGAAAGTAGATCCGGCAGCATTGATAAATGTGGCAAACCTCCGATGAGTGTCAACACGCTACTAACATGGATAATTTTCTCTGTATATCAGTGAGATGGGGTAGGATGAATACGAAACCGAACTCGAGTTAGCCTTCTCAATGTTTATTCCACTCTGGTCAGGTCTGCTATTCGCTACACTTGGCTAACGCCTCGTGTAGTAATACACAGACTGCCCATCGTGGCATAAACATTGACAAGGCTAACTCTCGTTTGGTTTCTACTAAGTACATGTATGTGTTTTGTTTTATATAAACACAGGGTTTCAGAGAGTTTCACAATGTCTCTGATTATCGCCAGATGGCCCATGAAAACGGTGCTCCTCTCTATCATGCATCGGATCGCTTTAATAATGTCCAAGCTTCTCGGCAACAGCAGCGGTCTATTGTGCTATTTATCCTACCCCTACTAAAAAACACCATAGGTTTAACATTGACTCAGTGTATTTGACTTTATCCTACCCCTAATATAAAATCCCATAGGCTTAACATTAACTTTCCGTATGCGCCCGTATGTCGCATACGGATAAAAAATCGCTCCTAGGAGCGTACAAAAAATGGACCAATCAGAGATCAGCCGCTGAAAGTAGTTCCAAGCGCCTTAAGAGCAGCAAGGAGAGCTATATGGAGGACTTCAGAGAGTTTTTATCATGTTTTTTGTTATTATCCTCACATAAAAATATCGTTCACAGGGGGTAGGATAAAATCAAAACCTTATTCGTTTTAATTTGGGCTCCTGTATGCGACTCCTGGAGTTTTGGCTCCGGATATCACTCGGCTCCGCCTCGTGATATTACTACGCCAAACTCCAGTCGTCGCATACGGGAGCCCAGATTAAAACTCATCCGGTTTTACGATAGAGCGTTAGATAAAGTGTTATTAATGGACCGAGGTGAATACAAAAACGGACCAATCAGGGATGAGGTAACGGAAGTAGATCCGGCAGCATTGATAAACGCGGCCATCCTCCCAGGAGTGTCAACGCGCTAATAACATAGATAATTACAAAGTGTTCTCTGTATATCAGTGAGATGGGGTAGGATAAATACGAAACCGAACTGCTACTCACTACACGACCTGCCCATCGTGGCATACACATTGACAAGGTTAACTCACGTTTGGTTTCTACTAAGTATTTTATCCCTGTATTCTGTAGCTCGACGAAAAGAAATTCTGTGCAATCTTGTTTTGTGAATAAATTCAACTCAAAAGGCATGTTCCAGTGCATTCTACAAGTAAGGTGCTTGAGTATAAGGGTAGTCTGATAAGATATCAATATGTGATAATCATCTCGTGAGATTCTGTGTACATGCTGGCATATCCAGAGGTGTGATTTCATTCTTAAGTGGAGTGGGCCTTGCCTTTTACAATATCTTCACCAACTCTGGTAAATAATGCATATGCATTTACCATCCTATACATCCCAGCTTCAATATACCCGCGATATAAATGCCATTACTCCGTAGCTTATACTTGTATAATGTAATTTCAATTAGCTTACCACACAGGATTGGGGACTTTCGATCATACATCGTAATTTTCACTAAAATGTTTTTAAAGGTCACGGGTTTGAAATAGCAAAACACATCGTACAAAGAATGATAGCGACAAAGGCGGTGTATATTTATATATGGAAAAGCTAACCCGCATACAGATGAAAAGGTCTAAACTTATCAATACACATATCCAAAGAGAGTTCCAACAGAATATGAATCACAATGATTTTTTTTTATTATCAACGAAATTGTGATAGTGTTTCGAAAATATAAAAATATGATCTGCAGATACAGACGAAGAGCGGAGATCAATGAGGTTTGCATTAAGTAGTTATACGATATTCTTTCATTTTAGGAACGTGTTCTGGGGCATATAGCCAATAGATACTGCCGCCGTTTGCACTGGCGATTGTTGTAATATTAGAAAGATGCAGGATAACTTACCCTTTCCGGACGTACAAACAAATAACGACGATAGTCGTGATAAACAGCAGGAGAATCATTGTTCCCATTCCGATCATTGCCAACTTCTCCGGATTGTCTATGATCCATTTCCCAACGTTAACTGCAAACATATTTGACAATTTATTTCACTTCTCATCAATAACTAATCGACAATTATTTGTGACGTTAGCTATGGTTTAAACCTGGTATATTTTGAAATCGACCTGGGGATATATATAATGCAGTGATCGATACCCTCAACTCACGACGGAGTTTGGTAAAACGTGGAGAAGGGATGGCAGTAACGATGGTCCTAATTTCAGTGAAAGCCTTATAATTAGCTCAAAACACTGCTCTATCTATTGTGCACATATTTTTCTCGATACAACAGGTAAAGATTTTATTATCCACCGATTACGGAGTCTCGATTCTAAACATATAGAGACTGTGTAATTCACCGGACGGAGATTACGGGTGCTTGTTATTCCCGTCTTCCACAGAGAGAAGATTGCACATAAAAAAGTCCCTTGTGTGCAAAATAGTGCGTGAGATGATGGGATGTAATTTTGCCATTTCTATGAGAAATCAAATTTGCAATGCTGAATAATAAATACATTATAAATTGGTGTCAGATAAAAGCGGTCGTGTTCCCCTCTAACTAGACTCTACGTGATATCCTCGTATTCCCTCGGATATTATTACGTATATAGTCCACGGAGATTGCAGCCGCTTGTATCTGGAACAAGTTGATATTGTGTATATATATTTGGGACATCTTACACAAATTCAAATTCACCTAATTATTTGCTGAATTAATTTACTTGTCTAAATTCAGTCTAGACGAGGGCGCCTGGTAATGCATACAGCAGTAAATGCATCAATTAATTTCTTGTTAATCATTTGATGATTGTTTAATAATTGCTGCGTCACTAATGCTAATTGAGGGGCGTGAAGTGGTACTGTATTAAGATAAAAGTATATACCTTACTGGTACATACTCACATACCGCGTTTCTTTCGATAAAAATATTCCACGAGCTCACAGAGCTCGTGGAATATTTTTATCAAAAGAAACAAGGTATGTTAGTATGTACCAGTAAGGTAATACATTTTTATTTTATTATATACCTTCAAATATAAGTATTTGATGAATTACATAAGGAAATATGACAACGTCCGAGCTGGATTCAAAGTGTGCTGGTATATCTCTTGACATCTTAGTGAAAGTCAAGCACAGAATATGCTCCAAGCACATTTTTTACTCTTTTTTTCCCTTTGAACAACTCCTGTGATCCTTGTGCAAGTCACTGCCAGCACTTCCTAAGTAGGTCAGTGCAATTTTTTTCAGCCAATCAGAATTTGTATTCAAAGTAGGGTGGTACATCATTTTATACCACCATACTATGCCAGTATATATTTAATACCAATAGCATAGCAGAGGTTGGTATTTGTGTAACATACTGGCACAAGTATGTAATAATCCAACACACTAGTTCCTGTGCCTACCCAATTAACGGGGACTACAGGTCGGAAAAAATTCAGTATTCGCAGGCAATTCATTAACTAGTGCAGATTCACATGTATAATAACGTGATATATAGCACACCACTATCTCATGGGATAGATTGTTGCCACGTCATGACCGAAACCAGAGCGGGATTTCATGAGAATCTTTACATCTTCATTCATAATTTACAACCCGTACCTAACGATTAACAGTAGGAGCCTATTAGATAAAAAGGTTGGATTCGCCCAAAGCCTCCATACTCAACAAAAACACCTTATCATTGGGATATCTGTGACTGTGGATGGAGAGTTCTTAGGGAATACTAGGATAGTGTATCAAGATGTAGGAATCGAACATCTTAGTTTACTAAACCCGTACTAAACGAGTGCGGCTTAAGTAAACTAACGAGTTCCGGTCCGAAATCTTGGTACACTATGTTAGTATTCCCTTTATCATATACCTAATATTATCAATATAATATATATGCTTTACCTTATTAGCCTCTAGTTCGTTAATTCAGTCATTATCGATTCATTACAAAAAAAGTAGAGATGTATCAGACCTGCACGCTTTAATTTCACTAACCCTAAGGTTTCCCACCGGTTTCCAGCCGGTTTCCACGTGACAACAATTGTTGCTATGTATGTTGCTATGCTTGTTGCTATGCGAGAATGTCACAGTCGCATTCCACAGTCGAGGCTCGCTACTCTCTTAAAATCCATCGGCCAGACACACAATTCCAGCCGACAAAAACTAATAAATCAGTTTTTGTCTGGTGGGAGATATTCCGTCTGGCGGATGGGAAAATGTACATCTGGTGGGATGCCAGGTAAAAAATCTAGCTGGTGGAGGCGCATTTCAGTCTGCAGATGGCCAGACGCTCCAGTATATGCTCAGCAATGGTGAGGCGATAACTAACAACCCCCAACAACCTCTTACAGACGTCAATTTCCCCTGGTAACTCAGAGCCAATGCCTACTGGAACGTCTGGCAAGTGATTCCACCAACCCGACAGATGATTCAAATAGACCAGGGACCTGTTTCAATAGTTTTGTGACACGTCTAGATGGCGTGTCCTGTTTGTCCGGTTTCATTAGAACTATACATTAGACTTCGTTTTGTCCGTTCTTGCTTGCATTGTTGGTGCCTCTTTTGTCACGAAACTAGTGAAACAGGTCCATGATGTGTAGATTTGTCTAATTCTTATGTCTGAGGTCTGTCTTTTCCTAAGGGCAGCTACTTGTGTTGTCACAAAACTAGGCAACCCCAATGTCTGTATGGTGTCACAGACATGTCACAAAACTGGTGAAACAGGTCCCAGATCTGCAGGCAACCTCCATATGGGCGCTGTACAACGTTTTTGTCTGGTTGGTGGAATACTCGCTTTAGCAGAGGTTAGTAATTGTAAGTGTAGGTGCATTGGTATATAGTAATGGACATTATTTGCTCATGATCACAAGTAAGACTATGCTTGTCATGTGTTCTATTTCCATTTTTGGAGTACATAAGAAATATTACGGTACACATCTAGTCCATACCAACTTTTATATTTGTTGAAGAAGTTTTGAAATATAGAGCAAATATTTGTATAACAAGTACACTTACCTGGTTCAGTGTCATTTGTCGAACCGCTTTGAGCTGAAAATTAAAAGATATCGATACCATATATTCTTATTATCACCAGTCTATAGAATATTCTGTCATGAATATTCGCATACTAGTTGAGGGTTTATATAAAGGATGGGGATGGGTGTTAAAAAGAGGTCTTTCTAAAACGCGTTCACAATTTAGCCAAGTACAAATATAAATATACCTGCGTTAACACTAGATAATTTGGCAGTGTCCCCAAATTAATTTTGAGAATTTTCTCCACCCAATCTCATAAGGGTATGTACTGTGACGTCTTAACAATGTCTCAAAGATATGAGTGGAAAAGCTGAAATGAAACACAGCTGAAATGACTACCTTCCTAAAATATATCCTAAAACAAAATTCAGGAATCGGCCCTCATGTCTAGGTTTATTTGCCCTGCAGATCCCCTTTTCTCATTGTTACTATCACTTCTAGGTCACCTGGTTGTATAGAATGGAGATACACGTTCCTCATATATACGCTCATATATAGTAACTAAAGTGCGGGGTGCAGTAAGGGCTTCCTGGTGCCCCAGTGACAGTTTATCAGGCAATCCTGGGGTAAAACATAGTCATTGTAGGTAACCGGAGACGCCTAGAGACTACAAATTAATCAAACAAGATTTTGTTTTGCTTTTGCTTACACATATATCCAATTCCACTGTAATGATCTAAAGATGAAACAGAGTTGTTTTCTAAGGCAGTTTCCATTTTCCGCAGTTCTTTACAACGGAGATTACAGGGCCTTTTCCTCGCGTATAATGTTCATGTTGTTCCCTTTCATATAATTGAAGCTACTGGCCATATCGTGATGGTACCTTTAATCACATATTTCTCAAAATATGACTGACCCAGTGTTTATAACGATTTTATATTACAGGTATCAAATATGACGCTGTTTGCTGTTGATCGATGAATGGTTAATGTAATTGCTGTCCATCCCATATACAGATGGAAACATCAGATCTATTACGAGTTGTCCACTCGTTGTTGTTCACGGGCAGCACATAGATATGCCAGCAAAATGTATTTAGTTCGGACTGTCTAACTAGGGGCGCCCCAGTTAGTCAGCTGGAAAGTTATTAAAACGGCGTTTGAAACGATTAGGAGGTATATAGTAGTGACTGAGCTTGTGGCTTCGGGACATATTTTTGCCTAAAAAAAACCTTGAATGTTCATCCGTACGAGCTCAGTGACCACGTTTTCTCTTACTACAATTAAAACTGACTCCATGCAATATTTTGCAATGTCTTAAAATATTGGCTACTACCTTAACTATAGGGCCTTACACTGTATGGTTTAGGTTGTTACGCCATACCATATGACTCAATATCTTAGGGGTATCCAGCGCTACAGCATATATTTATCACAGCATTTACAATACAGCAATAATGCCTATGTACAAATGTATATGATAAGCTGGGACACGTATTGGAAATGTGTACAGGAAGTAAATATCCAGCGCAGTTTTTTTGCTTGTTTAGAATAAGCACGAACATATACTAGCCCTGCCAATTTAGCTCGCCTACATACTAAAGCTATCACTGCGTGTTACTCAGCTAGTGCAAATAGGTGCAGTGTCTTTGAAGTTGGAAATATCTTCCAAAAAGAAAAGAGAAAATGTAATCGTAATCTATTCTAAAGTTATCAACAGGTTTTGAATATCAAAAATACTGCCCATCGGAGGTTACATATATCCTTCTGTATCATATCAGGGATCTGCTGTGAAGAAGGAGGTGTGTTTGACCAGCTTTCTCTCTATACTAGATGAAAACAGGGAGAATAGCTGCATAGTTGAAATTGTAGCTTGCCATCCTGGGCTAGCAAACTGGTATCCTGAAGGAGGAAATTACGTAACATTCCATTGGTCTATATTTAGTAAGGGGCCAGAATTTTTCAACGTTGGCCACACACGAGTTTACACTGCCTAGGTTAGTGAGAGGTTATACGTTCAGCGCGCTGCAAAAACTATCTCATTACTATTTGCTTGCCAACTTTGTTACATTGGAAAATGTGCAGAAACCAGTGTCTCAGGGTCTAAGAGGCATGCCCAGTTGACCATGACCAATTACTGGAGACCGAAATGCCGCATTGACATAATGATGCTTTATCTATTTGGATCATGGAAAGGCAGTTGTAGAAATGACAAGTTGTCTGGCTGCAAGTGGGTTAGAGAAAGTGACCCTAGACTAAATAAGACCCAAATATTTTAATCATTATTTATTCTAAATCCACGCTCATTCATCGATAGCGAACATACCATCTGTGCCTAGTTACATGTCTCAATAGAAAGGCACACCATGCATTACGCAATAATGTCATGATCGCAACAGCCTCGGTGAATGATAGACATCGCATGAAGTAGACACTTGCATCATTAGACAGTAGACGACACTCTGTTGACAGATCTTTTTCAATGGTATATATTAATTAAGGGTTTACCAAGCTCGGTGGTCAAGTGGTAGGGGTGTTCGCCTCGAGCATAGCAGGTCGTGGGTTCAAACCCCGTTTGGGTCATACCAAAGACTAATACAAAAATGGTACCCGCTGCCCATTCGGCTAACACCCGCCATTAGAATGAGGAGTAGGGGTCTAGGGCCTGAGTGAAAGAACGGTTATATTGCCGAATTCAGTGATTGTGTTATAACACAATATCCTCTTAAAAATTGCTGGGAAAAAAGGAGCCTCTCCAAAAGGTAACTACGGAGCTACATTTGAGAATATATCTCAGGTTGCTGGAATGCTATACAGTATACAGAAGTAGAAATCGACGTCGCTGACAGTGATACGCGTTAGGTCAGGTCAGCTGGCGCTGTACCAGAAGAAGGTTTGCCTCTGGGTGCCAGACACTAACAATAGCTCACCTGGGGCCGTTTACTAAAGACTTCCTAGGTTATGGAGGAATATAATGACCTAATTCAATCATAACCATGCGGTTTTATCGATGTAAATGAAGCAGAACAGCATCAATTGGTGCCTTATGATATTTAGATGTAATCTTTTGTAGATTACATAAGGCATCTACTTTAACAGGAGAATATTGTATTCGAGTCTGATGGGGAAGTTTCCCGAGGGTCTTTTTATGAAGCGGGACCTGGAGCTGTCGTCTCATTGAACCTCAGCATCGTCCTCAGGACATTGGCTTTTCACAGACGAATGTACATACACTCTTAGAGTTAAATCAAATGAATAGAGCAGATACAGATGCACATAGGATGCATATATAGATTTTATGTCATGGCAATACATAGAAGCAATACATGATTTTATGTCATGGCAATTTTACGTGGCGCACATACTGATAGGAGTATTAAAAGAATAGCGGCATTCGGGTTATAAGCTCTATTGATATAACTCAATAGGATAATAAGTGCATGTCTACTGGACAGAGGTTTTACCAGCCATCTTAGAACCTACAGCCACTAATCATCCTCCAAAGAACGCCTGGGGACCGTAATTCTTTGCCATCGTTGCTGAGTCTGGGTGGGGCTTCAATTAGAACCAATATTGAAAAGGAGAAGCAATACATGACTGCCAATCTCAATTTATTTTTGATTAGCTAGATTTAACTACCTGGTTTGTAGTTATATTTACATTAGTGTAAAGTCAGTGATATAGCCTATGTATTAGACGCAGTATTATGTTGATATTTTAATGTAAAAAATCTGACTGGTGTATTAGTCCAGTGAGCGTAGGGCCCAGTGCCATAAAGATTCGATAATCGTTACTCTTGGAAATGTGGGAAAGCCGTTGCGCCAGTAATATCGGATTGCCTCGTGTGGTATCCTCATTTTCATATTGTATCAGTACTTACAATACCTGGGTGAAATATTTATTAGATATGTAATTGAATATAGATGGCGCCATAGATATAAGGTGATCCGCAAAGAATCTGAAGCAACAATCTGGTTCTCAGGTTGCTTTTCTGTCAATATTGATTCGTCATCGCTTTGATTGCTTTTGCTAGCTGCATATGTATACATCCACTGTATATCTATATATGTATACGCATACTTGATTCTCTTGTAATTTGTTTAATGAGCATAGCTGAAGAGAAAGGATGCCCTAATAGACGGAGAACCAAATTCCAACACCCAGCTCAGGCAACCATTGCCTGAGTTGTTGTCTGGACAATCAAACAACACATTCTGAATCGTTTTAAGAATAAAAGAAAATATCGACTGACGCACATGAATTGGTATTTTAACAGATAATCAAGACATGGTTTGGATTTGTTTGATATCTACCACCGTTACAACAGCCAGGGTCATATAGTTATACCCCAGAAATAGTATAAAGGATGCACAATATCTTTGGATCGGGTGGAGCGCTCAAGCCCCTGTAAAACAGTAGAGTTATTTTTAGATTTAGCTAAATACAATTTTGTATTTTACCAGACATAATTATGCAATAATCCGACATGTTAAAAGCACTTTTTAGCATGACTCATCAAATAACACACCAAAGTTGGCGAACGAAAAAAGTATATTAAGCGAGTCAGTTCCTCGTATATGAACTATAACACATTTTAATAGTTTACATCATTAATATTTACATTTACTTTATAGCCTCGGCTGCAACCCGGGATACATTTTCAAACACATCATGCAAAGTTTCGTTATAAATTCAGATTTCTACGTTAGCTGCAGGAGGTAATGCTGTTACAGCGGTCTGAAAAGAAGAATATGGCATCATTTAATTATCAAAAGCAATCTACATTCTGCGGTCTCCATGAATCATCATGGATTCTCGTTTTCTTTCCTAAAAAGGACGGTACCGACCCTCTCTGACACACCCACTCACCATCGTCTAATCTTCTATGACGCTATGTACAATGTGGATAGGATGTTAACCTAAATATATGTGTGTATCCTGATATATTCCCACAAGTAATAAATACCAACGCGCCATCTTTTTGCCCGTGTATCACTTGCGGAATCAGTTCCGATATTTTAAGTTTCTTTGACTTAACACATTTTGGAGGGAAGAACCAACCAGTGACCTAACTTGAATTAATACATGTATTTCCAGTTTTAGAGTTGATATTTGCATATTAAGATATCAGATTCGTATGATCTGTAACATAGTCCATGCTTCAAAGTAGGAGTTAACGAGTAGGAGCCAGTGCGATTATGAAAGAAAATATTTTTTGGAAGAGTTCCCCAGAACCTTTGACGTTCAAATTAACCGGATTCGTGGACCGGAGGTGTATGGGTATATATGAAGGTGCATTAGATAACTTGAATGATCCGCAGTTGATCCTAATGACAGATCACTAAAGAGATCCACAGCTACAAACTGGTCCTACCATGCGTTACCTTAGGTAGGTATTGCACGGTGAGTAAACGTATGGCAAGTTCCTGAAGAGCCTACCCGGGAAATAAACGAGCGCAGTAGTGCAACAAGCTGATATATATATATTAGCACTTCTTCTGTTTTTACTGCACAGATTGGAAGTGAGCAGAATCGCCATCCATGCAATGAGCTGACAAGAAAAATAACTGCACAGAATGATATATAATAGATTTCGTATAATTATGTCGGAGATTGGGGAAGATTCCACAGACTGAGCTTAGGGGCAAGAACCTGTGAAATTACCCTCTTACCTGCTCGCGTGCTAACCAAAAGAGGCGCACTCCGTCTTCACCAATACCTGCCTGTCAAACTGGTATGTGTGTGAGAGGCAGAGCCATCTGATCACATGCTTCTTATAACATTCCACATAACAGATACCCAGGTGACCGTTTTAGTTCTAATGATTCGAGATCCCAAGAATTGATACAAGAGCAAAGGCAGAAGCCCTTAATTAGAAGATGTGATCATGTATGCAAAAAAAATGTGTTATTCTCTGTATTTTGGGCGTGGTGCCAATTATAGGGCACAGAAGCGTAGGGCCTAGTCTTCTTTTTATTAGTATCTTAACTCTTGAATGTGTTTATTCAGTGTGTGACTAATAGAAGTTTCGTCATTGGAGCCACAGTTACTGAGGTGACTAAGGGTAGTCTTACGACCTCGTATCTGGTCACTGGGTCTGCCATGAGTTATGGTGGTCCGTAAAGGGGTTTGCACCTGTGCGTGGGAGTTTGTACCTACTCACCTGTAAAAGTTGGGGGAGGGGTGTGGAATACCTGTGGACACCTCCGGTCTACCTGCCCACATGTATCCGAGATCCGGCCAGGTGTTGGGCCGGGTTCATGCAACGCCGTGACCAGTACACACACATAATAAGTCTGGCAGCGAAACCAAGTCTCTACGTATTCATACTACAAACACCATTGATCTGAATGCTTTCTTTTTTATCCAATACGCATATATAACATAAGATGTGTTACTTACCCGAAACGTATGTTTGTTCTGTCGGTGACAGTAGAAGCATTAACCATGCAGAAAGCGTGCTGTAGAGTGTCATGGCACTGATGGACCTTAACGTTCCGAACATCTTGACCCTTTTTTATGCTACTCCTTGATGGGTAAAGTTCCAGTGGTCAATATAGCGCACGAAGTAATTCCCTGGTAATGGATGGCGGATATATTATTGGTTTTCTACGCCAGGTGCTTAGAGTAGTTATAACACACAGTCGCCCTCTTCTCTCGTTGGTTGGCGGTGGTAGAGTGAATGGAGGCTTCACTCACACACAACAAGCCCAGACCCACCCACTTACCACGCATGGCTGGCTTCAGAAAGGAGCCATCAGATGCAGCAGACCATGACTGAATGACCGTCAAATGCTTAAAGTACCCGCATAAGACATGGTGGTGGTTTGAAGCTTTCGCTACCAAATAACCAAAACATCTCAAACTTGGGAGGGCATAAAACGTACTGTTGAGCAAGAGAAATACCAGAATACATGAATCTATAATTTAGATGATTGGAAGTCCTTAACACCGAGTTTGCATTCAGTTCCACGTGCCACAACCGCCCCTTCCACATAGATACAAGTCGAACTTTTTTTTTATTTATGTGATATGGATGAATGGTGTACTATCATCAATTTGACAACTCATTCCCCTTAAAAGAACGTGTGTCTATATGTTTATTTGGGGGAGAGGGTGATTATGTAAAGTATAGATCGTGGAAAGTGGAAAATCGTCTGGACACAGATGAACGTTTGTAGCGTCGTTAAATATTTTTGAATAAAAAAAATAGATGCTGATCGGAGCGATGGGAGGAAAAAACAACGATGATGCAAAATAGATACATTGTAACAATGTGCGGGTGGGCATACCCTTCTCGTCCAGTCCTTGTCTGCGTCCAAGCAGTGGTATGTATATATTAATTTCTTCTCGTGACAATAATCTGAATCAACATGACGCATTAAATTGGGTGTTAAGTATACTAAATTCTGTGTCTCCGAACAACTTATCTGAAGACTTTATACATTAAGATGTGTTTAGACCAGAATTGAAATTATGCAAAATTGGTTTGTTAAAGGATGTTTTTTTTTTAATTCTTTGTTTTCATTGGGACAATCTTCAGCGGTTAGCTAGTATGAGTGAGTCCCCAACACGGAAGATTTACATCAGAGTTTAACCTCCTATATATATATATATATATGTTCCGAGACCTGAATGAATAGAGGTCTACATTGATTACATGATTCGTGGCACTTATAGGTAAATTTTTGAGAAAGTCTTGAACATCTCTTATCCACAGTACAGGTGCGGTTTACTGGTCAAAGTTGATCAAATTATAGGATGTACTGTGCTGAGTCCATAGCATCAGCTAAAGTATAATCTTAGGCGAATTAATAGTTCTTTGTTGGTATGTCCATAACAAGGTGTTTCACAAAAATACATGTCTCAGGTTATATAACAGGGATACACCACACATTGGGTAGGATAATAGAAGGGCTTATTCGGCCTGCTCCCTTAAACCGGTGGCCAGTTCTTGGATAATGCCTATTTCTTTTGGTGTACCTTAAACTGCTGATAGTCTGCAATTTTCTGGGGAAATACTATTCTATTCTTGAGCGCCTCGATATAAGGTGTTTTTCTTATATTGCCTTAATTTGCGTTTGCAGATCTTAAAAACAAGGACGCTTTGTTGTCTTGAAATGGTATACTCTGTCAAGTTCTGAGTGATTTATTTCTAGCCTGATTTTGGGGCATATTTTCAGCTGTTGATTGGTGCCAAAAACCATGTATTTAGTTGTTTTTTTCATTGATGGTTATCTCGTTTACACAGCACCAGTTTGCAACTTTGTCAAGTCCGGCCTGAACATGATCTACAATTTCATTGATATCCTTTTTAGAGCCATAGACCACCGAGCCGTCTGCATATAAGCGGCATTTGCCGTCTCCTGTAGCCATAGTTAGATCATTTATATAAACTAAGAAGAATAGAGGGCCCAGAATGAGGCCCTGTGGGACTCCACACCAGACCCTCCCCTCCTCCGATAAAACCCCATTGGCTATAGTCCGCTGTGATGGATCAGTCAAGTAACTGCATACCCAGTCAAACAATTTCCCGGTTATCCCCAAATCTGTTAGTTTTTCTAAAAGAATATGGTGATTGAAGGTATCAAATGCCTTTTTCTGGTCAATAAAAACTGCCACAGTTAATTCCTGGTCATCTATGGCTCTATAGATATCATTTGTAAATCTTACATTGGTATCGATGGTTGAATGCTTAGGGCGAAATCCCTCTTGGAGAGGTGAGAAAAATTTACAGTCTTTGAGATGGTCCTATTACACGTCTATGGATTATTTTCTCCAATAGTTTGCTAACTGCCAGGAGCAGGAAGATTGGTCTAAAGTTAGTGTAGTTATGTGTAAATAGTTGGTGGTGTTGTCCTTATGCTACGTTTACACCAGTCTCCCGGTGCTCCTGGCAGTCCTGGTAGGTCACCACCGTGGCCAGCCGGGACGACCTCAGGGGACCGTAACTCACTGGGATTGGGAATCATAGTTCAGCCAAGCAACCGGAGTGTATGAAGCTCTGTCAAAATATCTAGCACAGCAATCCCTGTAGTCCCTGGTGACGGATGAGAATCGGGGACTACCGGGGATAACCGCACTGGGTCACGGTGTACCATAATTCACGGGGCTGTGATACCGGGGCTCACAAGGAACTTCTTTTTAGCACTACAACCTATGGGAACTTGTGCCAGCCTGCCTCGATGGGGTGCACCGGGATGTCATTCAACTTCCAACAGTCGCAGCGAGAGCATGAGTTCATTTAGATACATGCAGAATGGGAACAATTGACAACAGTTGTGAAAATGTATACATGTTTGATGAATGTTTTTCTTGTGTTTTTTGTTGGAAGGTGTACAAATAGATTCCATTTCATATTGGCTGGCCTGGGACAAGGATCGATCCCTAGCTAACCCTCCTGGTATCGGGGTGCGCCGGCCCCGGTAATCGCAGAACGCCGTTGTGCAACTTAGTAGCCCAATTACAGGCTAAGTCAATCGAAATCTCCATAACAGTGTCCCAGTGTACTGAGAGTGGGCGCACAGGTGCCACCAGCACAGGTAGGAAACTGGGCCCTGTTTTTCAGTTGAGACGATCTTAAGTTGAGACCGTTTGAGGGCCAAAGTGTTTTTCAGTTGAGATGATCTTAGGGGATCTCAAGTTGAGACTAAGATAAGACCGTTTGGGGTGCTTTGGGTGTTTTTCAGTTGAGACGATCTCAGGTGATCTCAGGGGGATCTCAAGTGAAGGGATCTCAGCTTCAGTCTCAACTTGAGACCAGTTGATACTTGTCATAACTTTTTTAACTGGTGCTAAAACTTATCAAAATTAAAAGATATTTAGAGCAAAGTGTATTTATAACCTAGCAAACCTATATTCCAAATTTCATTGTTTTATTGTGGTTATAATGACCATGAGAAACAATTGATAAGCAACATAAAAAACGGAGACACTGCACCACTCAGCTAGTTTGTGCTGAACCTACTGTGATACTCAAACTTGAGATCGGTCTCAACTTGAGATCGGTCTCAACTTGAGATCAGTTAACAAAAGGTATCGTGAGGGACTTGACAGAATGGTCCGGGGCTAATGCTAGGCGATTTAGAGGCTCCGATTCACTTAAGCTGGTTAACTGCTGGAAGATCACTATAGAACTTGAGATCGAGGGCTAGGGATCTCAACTTGAGATCCTTAGAGTTGAGATCCCCTAAGATCGGCTTTGCAGACTTAAGACAACGTCTGAAAAACACTTTCCGCCATTGATCTCAAAGTCGGTCTCAGGACCTCGGATCGATCTTAGCAGATCTCAAGTTGAGATCCTCTCGACTGAAAAACACCCCCCTGGTGTATACATAGCATTAAAGTGTAAGACATGCAAATCGTTTTGTAAAAGGTGGTGTAACAGGCAATTGGGCCCTTAAGGGTAATGTTACCATTATAAACAGCCTTGTAATCCCCATCATGCCCTACCTAGTCTTCAATATGTATTTTCCATACGCAGTTTTCATTGAATTTTAACCACATTAATTAATTCCTTTTACGGATAAACCTGCTAAAGAGATATCATACACCACAGTGTTACATTAACTTAGGTGGATTAAAGCTCTTAGATTTATACACAATGTAAGTAGCAGATAGAAGTTCATCAGCGTGTATACCTACGATAGATCCTTAGTCCTCAAGACAACAAAATGACAATTATTGCAATTCACGATTTCTTTCCAAAGTATATTTCACTTCTTTAAATTAGCATTATCCCAGTGAACTAGGAGCTAATGATATTTCCATTTACAATGGATGAACGCGGTACTTCTAAAGTACAATAGACATATTAACCACCTCGATAAAACAACTATTTACAAACATTATGACTTAATAGTCCCAATCCTTTTTCCTATATAGATAATGTTGGGTTGCATGTTATGATTATCAAGTTATCTTTTCTTGTTTTATTTCATTAACCCTTTCCTTACTCATGATGCCACTATGGCATTCCCCAGCCACGGGCGAATGATGCCATATGGCATCGTCTGCAACTTTACAATTTAGGCTTTTGACAACATTTACGAAATTGATGTTTGCCCTTATTGCACATACATGTGAGTTGGCATCGCCGCCTACACGATGCTGCACATAAATAGTTCATAAAAATTGGGCTAAATTAAAATGACTAGATATCACCAAATTTTAAACAATTTCTGTCTCAAGTAGGTAATTGACAACAAATA
Organism: Alentia gelatinosa; assembly: GCA_950022655.1. Lineage (NCBI taxonomy): Eukaryota > Metazoa > Annelida > Polychaeta > Phyllodocida > Polynoidae > Alentia > Alentia gelatinosa. The sequence goes on from OX465582.1 coordinate 43,326,635, forward strand.
CCTAGTCATCTCCAAACTTTGATAATGAAATTGGGAAAATAGTTTCGCCACTTACCGTAGCCCGTTCTAGTTTACCGGATCCTCAGGTGGGGAAGGCAAAGCTAGAGGGCCGTCTGTGGTTTCTACAGCAGCCAGCTTCTGGGGACATTCCGGAGAAATGTGCCCAGTCTTTCCGCACTGCCAACAACGTTGAGTATCCAATTGGTTTTTCTCCAATTGCGATAACCTTTCGTTGATCTGCAGCAACAATTCCGTAACAGTAGGTGATTCCTTGGAATCTTTACCCACGGCCTGTTCTGTCACCTGAGGGTTCCCATTTCTGGGCCTCCCTGGATTCAACCGGCCACGGCCCCTACCGCGGAAACCACGGCGTCCGAGTACCATTGACCGCACTGCGGAGAGTACATCCTCCATTTCGGGGTCGCTGGTTTCTTCGGTCGCCAACTCATCCTGTTCCCAGGATGGCGTTAGCATGGCAACCCGGGTTTTACTCGCAGGTTTTCCATACTGTCCAAACAGAGCACACCTTTGTTCATAGGCGTCCACTATTTTCAACACCTGTATGAGGGTCATACCAGGCTCCCATTTCGAGACCACCTCTGTGCGGATGTCCTCGTCTCTGAGACCCTTCACAAACTGAGTTTGTAGATCCTCATGCAGTGCCGGTGAGTCCAGTCTAGTACCGGGGTAAACCTCCATCAGCAATTGCTGTAAGGCTAACCCGTAAGCACGGGCGGACTCGTCTTTACCCTGTATCCGACTTAGAAAAGTCGAACGAGGGTTCAGCGTTACTAGCTGCCCACAGTAATAGGACGCCACTTCTACAAGGGCATCCCATCCATGCGTAGTCGAACGCCGGTAGGCACGTAAAGCAGCCTCGCCAGGTCCATCTCGCAACGCTCTCATGAGGTACGGCAATGCATCCGTAGTACTCCATCCATTGCACTGGACATCCTCACAGAACCCGGCAAACCAGTGTTCCCACACCATTCCTTTACCAAAAGGCTTCGGAATAATGGCGTTACGTCTGGCCGTTTCTGCCGGTCTCACAATCGGGACATCTCTAGCCTGTGCTAGAGATCGATTGAACACCCGATCCGCGTTACTCTCCGCAAGTACAGGGTTAAGTCCTAATTCAGCTATCGCGGAATTAGACAGTACTCCCCTATCACTAGCATGCGTAGAGTCTTTCAGAGAGTCCGTTGGGGAAGCGAAGTTCACCATCGGAGGTCTCCGATCTATCCGTGGCGGAGTAAACACACGAGGACCCGTTGCATTCCCTTGTGGGGAGTATACGTGATCCTTGGTCACACTCTGCCAACCTGGCGGTGGAGTCCTATACTTTAAAGCATAGTCTGCCTCTGCGCGCTGTGTGCGCGCCATTACCGCCTTTTCTTGATCCTCGGCCAAAGCAAGCTGTTCTTTCTGCACTCGCAGTGACTCAGCGGCTACCTTGGCCCGAGAATACACATCTTGCAACATCAACTTAGCAGTATCTTGCTCTTCGAGTAGACGCTGCTTCGCTTGACGTTGCTCGGCTTCATGATCGATCCGAGAATCGATCTTAGGCCGGTTTAGTGGGGTTTCCCCACGTTCAGGACCCTCTTCGGAATCACCTATTCGGCTTACTCCTTCCAGGTCCTTTTCTTCCATGGAGTCCGCTCTAGGAGTCCCCATGTGGAGCACGGTTGAGCTTAGTTGCTCAGCCACGTTCCTCGCAGCCTTCTTCCGCGACTGGCTAGCAGCTGCCACTGGAGTACGGACATCTTGTGTCTTCTCCGGGCTGGCTACGCCTTCTGCGGCAGGGCTCTGCTCGGCGATCTTTGACCGGGTTTTTACACCCGGCTTCTCCGCCATCCTACCTCTCCAGTGATCTTCGGCTGTGCAAGCAGCCAAAGATCCTGGTCACGGCACCAATGTAGCGGTTACCCTCTAGTCGCTGAAAGTGTGTTACCACTCTCCGCGATCGTCAGCCGACCAGAGGTTCCGAGACTAGTCGCTACCCTGTACTTTCCGTGCCAATACAGGTGGGTTCGGCTTTACCCACTGGAGAAGGGAGGGAGATCCGAGATCTACCAACTACCACTTAACCGCGATTAGAAAACCAGACTCCGGACAGTTTCAGTTTACCGTTCCTTTATTACTGGAAGTAATACACAATTCGTTGATGCTACGGGGCACCAACTAGCGCGGGAAGAGATACTGGTCTCTTCAACGTTGAAAGGTGTTTCAACACAACCTAACCAACTCGTGAGGCTTCAGACGTTCACTCCGTAAAGAGGCACCGTGAGAAGTCCTATCAACCCGCTGTGGACTCGACCTTATATAGCGGCCGAGTTACGTAATGCGGGTGAACCCGCAGCATTTATATACTGCGGGTCCGCCGGCCATACCGCACAGCAAGGATCGGCTCTCGCGCCACCTAGTTCTAAAGTGAAACAACGCTGCTCGACTGCCCTGACCCCTACAATTGCATAATCATTTTGAAATTTCATTTCAACCTCAATAGGTTACAATTAGTGTCGAGTAGGATTGTTACAGAGCTGGATGATTACAGAGTCGCGTGTGGAGGACCACACTCCACCTGGTTTGACCACAGAGTAATTTACTCAGCTTCGCTTCGTGAATTACTCTGCAGTCAAACTCGGTGGAGTAAGGACCAAGCTATCTTCATCTCGTGGGTTTCCTTCAAAGAAATGAATGGTAGGGGGCCGTCCATAAATTATGTTACACTTAGGGGGGTGGGGAGGTAGATTGAAAAGTGTGACACAGCCTAAAATTCATAGGAGGGGTGTCCAGAGACATGTGACAGAACACACCTCACCTAGTTTCAACTTTTCAAAACTTTAGAGGCAACTTTGCCCATGCTGGATAGCTTTTGGGAAAAGTATGATAATAAGTGGTTATGGATGGATAAGTCCTGTTAAGGCTGCATACAAAGATCACTGATATAGTCAAACACCTAATAATAAAGGCAGCCAAATAGGAGAATATCCAGATCAAGAAAAGTCAGTACATGTATATGCTACTAGTGATTAAGTATAACAGTAGAGAGTGCTGTTATACTTGGGAGAGTTCCCTGTTTCTGATCAATATGGCCAGGTTTCTGCCAGGGTGGCAAGATGACTATTGCCACATTTTGACCTGATGATTTTGGAATAGGAGATAACAATTTCAGGTCAATCATTTCTTTATAGATACATCTTAGATCCCTAAGGATGTCATCATAAAACTAGTAAAGCAGTTGATATTAACAAAGTTAGAATGCAGTGATATTATCCATTATGCTCTAAGCATGAAGTATCTGGATACATTTAACTAGTGGCAGAATACAGGTTCACATTCTTTATTCTTCAGTGGTCACCTCCCATGAAAAAGAAGGCCTTTGCCTCAATGATGATGATTTCTACCCTAAATGCATTTGATGATGATTGGTTGGATTTTTGAAACCTGCTAAATTACACTTTCATCCTGGGGTCAGACACTCTAAAACTAATTCCAGAATAATACTTCTTTTATATTTTATGTTAGTCACTATGTACCTTCCAGAAAAAAGCAGACGAATGGTTTAGATTTAGAGCCTTTTGAAATTATGTATTATACTGCATGTTGTCCACCTCCAAATTTGAGAAAAACTAATATTATATGGTGACAAATGTTATATTTCATCCCAAACACCTTTATCACATATTAGATTTGAAACAACAGCCCTGAGCCATATTTGGATGTTGGGCCACACAGGGATGTCACACATTTTAAAAACTACTCAGAACAATGAATAAGATAAGATCAGTAACTATAATCCTTTATATTCTTAAATAAATGAGAGAAATCTGCATTTTTCAAAGCAAACAACTCAATTACTGATAAGAAACAACCCCAAAATCACGACTTATGTCAGAGCATGTTGTCCGACAACCTGGGGTGTTGGACAACACATTTTCAGTTTTTGAATCACAAAAAGTATATTTCTTCATTTAGAAAAAAAACTACCTGGGTATATATAAGTGGTAGGGACACTTAACATACAAAGTGATATTTGTTATTTTTTTACGATCATTATTTCCATCTTTTAACAGGTGTGTTGTCCAACACCCCAATATTTGGAAAAAATATCATCATGCAATCACAATGTTTTAATATCAGAATGGATAATCCGATTGTTTTGAAACTTTCAGGTTTCACAGTCAGGATATTGGTCAACATTTTACAATAAAGAACTATATATTTCATTAGCATTGTCCTCTGAAAATCGAGTTGTCGGACAACATGCTCTATGGGTCTCTATGTTTGAAGGTCCTGGATAGTTTTGACCATTTTAATATTTTTTCAATCTATTGCAAATTTTCAAAATTATATTGTCTACACTTCTCATGACATATGCTTTAAACATGTTAACCCATTCAAACCGGGCGATGCCTTGAGGCATCAACCAGGGCTGGCCGGGGGATGCCTTGAGGCATCAACCAGGGCTGGCTGGGTGATCCCTTGAGACATCAACCAGGGCTGGCCTGGTGATGCCTTGAGGCATCATTTCCAAAATATTCATTTTTGTGAATAAAACAAAGAACATTTGCTCAATAAACATTAAATTTTCACATTATGTAGCCATAATTGCATTTTTAATATATCTATGCAGAACAAAGAATATTATTAAAGATAGCGTGCCATGTCACGTGATGTAAAGATAAAATCATCCCAATTAGGCCTCTATACCCGGCCTCTAGCAGTATTCACTGGCAGTACTACCCGGCTTCATACCTGTGCTATTGTCGTGGGCACCCGACGCAATAGGGTTAATGGATACAATTGGCTCAATATTGTGTCATCCAGATTTTGAAGAAAGTGAAACTCACTAGAAACTCACAGCTTTTGTTGATTTTCAGAAGGAAAAATTCTCCAGAGCTATATAAAACCCAATGTTGGAAAGAAAGACTATCAAAAGATGCACCAAAATATTTCATTTTTACATTAGTGAGATACGTTTATACAACATCAGTCTTGAATAAGTCTATTTTAGTTATTTAGCAGGTTTTAAAAATCCCACCCTGTTTTCTACCATAACCCTATTCACACTTATAAGAACCCCACCAGTTTGTCTATTGGAAATATATACTCATCTGTAGCTTAGGAAGCGATTATCTGTAGGTTTCTCGGTGAGATAGAAATTGTGCTCATCCAACCAATGAAGTTTATGCTAAGCAGTCATCAGGTTGAAATGGTCCATTATGGGGTCAATGATTATGCACAAGGATAAATCTCCAAAGGCACCACCTGCCAACTTTGGTACATTGCCCATTTGGTGGACAGGTTGAACTCATAAAAATGTTTCATCATATACATGGAGGAGGAAGTTGTGGAGTAGCACAATGAGGAAGATGTTGATTTTGGTAGTAATTCACCAGAGCAAACTAGACCAGACTAGATTTATTCTTGATCAAAAGTTGAGCACTGCATATGATTGGTTGGTCTAAAATGATAATTACTACAGAAAATTATGGTGAAGTATTGATAGCTTTTCAGTGATCTAGGAGATCAGAAGTTTTCTCTCATGTAATATCTCCCTCTAAATTAACAGTCTTTTACAGTAGCTTTGTCAAAGACGTACTAACTGTTATGTTATGATATCGTACATAAGAAAGAAAAAGGGTGGGGAGTTGTTTCGGAAAGTGTGACATAATAATTTGGGGGGTGGTATGAAATATGTGACAAAGTGTGACAGGGGGGTGGGGGGGGGGGGTCCTAAAAATGCCCTAAAAAGTGTGACATAATTTATGGACAGCCCCTAGGCCAGATGATTTATGCAGGCTCATCTCGCTAATCAATACTAAACATCATTACACTCAAAGGTATAATGAGTTGGTTTTGAGTTCTTAGGTGCGTTCTGTGGTTGGCTCATAAGGTTGTTGACAAATTCGGTATCACGGTCATGGTACAGTCTTTCACCAATATTTGCTAAATACTTTTTAATATAACTGGCATAATTTTCCCGAGATAAGATACAAATTAAACCATCGGCATGATATTCCTATTACTTTGAAACCGACAATTTGACATAAATCTATGTGGAATGCGCATGAATTATTAGCTTTTGGGTATCTAAATGTGGCTGAATGACATGTATGACCTACATTGAGAAATATCAGGAAAAAAATACACATCCAGAAGAATCTCTTGAATATATAATTTTACTCTTCTGACAGTTAAATTCTACATCTATTGACAGAGTTTATTCCATAAAAATAAAGTTCACTTCTACTCTTCGTCACCAGAATTTAGAACTTAAAACTTCTTGGGAATGGAAAAGCACATATGCAAGGTTGAAAATAAGGCCCATGAGTTCAAGAAATGGCCATTTGTCTTTAGAAAAACATCCTTGTTCTTGAATAAAAACAGAATGATTCAAAATAGAATTCCATGTGTCATTATCGCAATATTCTATAATGACCAACGCGGACATGAGATAATGGATATTGACATTTTATTGAAATACCGAGAAATAAAACTTATTTTAGTCCCGAGCCAATTGCCGGGGGAATTGCTCAATTTATTTTGGAAGGCCCTCTCGCCGAGGAAGGTAGAAGAAGGCGAAGAGGAAGGTTCTTGTTCTTATAGGGTGGGCGGGTGGTTCCTATATATCTGTTTGACGAGCGAGTGAGTGAGGGCGAGCACTCGGGGAGCGGTTAGAGCTGCACTAGGTCTCGTGGTGCCCGGTGGGCCGGGGGCGGCCCGACACTCTACCAGCAGAGATCTTGCGCTCTATCTTCCTGTGGCCGCTTATATCTCTGCCCCAACCTTTCTGTTTGGGCTCAAATCTGGCCCTTACACCAGTTTTCAAAATATCCTAAATTCTTAGCGATTTGGGGAGCATTTTGTGGTTTACATGTGAATAGATATGCACACATTTATATGGTAATTGATATACACTAATTTCTGTTATTTGTTATTTGTTACAGGCATAGTCTTAGGGATTAATTTCTTCATTGGAAGGCACCTCATGTGTTACAGGGTTTTGTTTGTCAACATAACACATGTGCTCACTCGAAGGGGCTGTAGATTCACATCATAAAGTGGTTTAGAGATGAAAAAGAAACAGCTGGACTGTCTGTTAATTCCTATTTTTACTAACTCATGATATGTAAATCGCTTGACTTGTATAACTTTTGACAGTATCCTTGTTTTGTCTCCCATGTCTTTAGTGGATACCCAGGGAACTAGCTTTGGGTTGGGGCAGAGACTAAGCCAACGCTAGTGCTGCGAAAGATCTGGGGGAGTCACGTGGGAGCGTCCCTAGCAACCAGACGTCCCGGTCCAGCACATCGCATTACCCCCAACCCGCCGGTTAGGCATAATGTCAACCATGGACTGACATGATAATCACTACATGGGTAATTGGAAAATTCGCGTTCACACTGAAACAGGAAGACACTTTAATGCCAACCCATTCTAATGAGCAATCTATAACTAGCGGGCCATATAATTAGTACAATTAATGGTGACTGATTCATCAGAGATAATGGTAATTAGCAAAAAAGGACTAGCATTCAGACCGTGTATCGAGTTCTTCTTCTCAAGGAGTAAGAGGAGCGTCGTTCTAGTAATTGTCTCAGACATGGTACTGCAGACCGGTTTCTACAGATGCTGTTGGCAACATGGCACACGTACACCCACACACAAACAGGCAGAAACACTACCGAAGAAACCAATGAGAGTGTTTATGGTTAACTAACATACCATGAGTTTCGTCGCATAATAATTTCACGAGGGAAATAGGGTGAAATCACGTAGAGATCAGACATAATCTGTTCAGGACTCTTCGCGGCACATTGGTATTTGTGGCAGTAATGGTACACCATAAACAATTGAGAATATAGATCACCCATATATGAGTCCAACCGTCCGACTAGACCAGGCAGGTGTACATTCCAGTCATCAAACTTCAGTCTACGGAGCCTGTCGTGCAAAGTACATGTACACTCTTTAATCTACACCTTTCTGGTGGATAATTACGGTAGATAATAGATTATCGTGCAATAAGCCGTGATACTGATCCTAATATTCATAGCCCATGGTGTTACCTCAGGTAAAAAATGAGAGCAAATGTTGAACCATACTAAGAGGCCTATTCCACCAAAAAGGCCCTCAGCAGGCGGGTTTTTGCTCTCCAGCCGGCATTTGCCGCCGGGGCCGGCCGGCCGGCCGCCCCTAAACCCCTAAATTCTAGGAGCTGTTCCACCAAAGCCCCACGAGGCGACCAACAGGCGCACACAAGGCGCCCGACGAGCGCCAATAGAGCCGGCCGGACCCGGCGCGGTGATACACTCCCAGCGGGTACGCTATTGCCGTCTGGTGGATGTTGGCGGCACTAACGCGCAAACCCGCGGTTCTCTACCGATCCGATAGACGGCGCGGCGTGCGGCCATACACTACGACGCTCTGAACCCCGCGAAAGTCGCGTATCAAGCGGAGCAGTGTGTCAGCGTGTCGGGAATTGTACGGGAATGGTCAGAAAACGTCAAATAACCGCGGAATTACAGGTTAAATCGAACAATGAAGGTAAATAAAGATAAGTATTGATGTTATGAATGTGTATATTTGACACTGGTGCTTATATTTTGCCCAAACAGCAGCAACTATTCAAAATATTGGTGTCCGCGTATCGGGAGACCGTCCGCGGGCCTATATTGACGGTGTATATAGTAGTATATGCCGGCGAGCGGTCAACGCGCGCCCGGGGAACAGCTCTCCGCCTCACGCTCTTGGCACGCCGGCCGGCCTGCCGGGGGCTTATAATCAAATGAATCAGTTTTCCTCTGGCAGGGCTTGCGGGGGACGTTGCGCTCATAATGTCAGGCCGCCCGCCCAGCCTTCTCTGTGGTTATCACTATATTTTGGTGGAACACCTCCAAAATTGGCTGTTGCACCCAGTATTGTCCCCGGCCGGCGGCCGGCGGCCACCAACAGGTCAGCCGATACCGCCCGGCTACGGGGTTTTGGAGGCACGGTGGCCGGCAGGGGCCGGCCGTGTGGGGCCTGTGAGCTCTCCATGCTGTTCCACCAAGCAGATTATCGCCGCCGGCGGGAGGTTTGGGCCGGCTATTGCCGCCGATCGCCAATAGGCGACCACAAGGGGCCCGGCCTGGGCTTGTGCCTCCTTGGTGGAATAGGCCTCTTAGGCCAATCACAAGCATACGTCCCCCCCCCCCCCTTCCGACGGACCTTCGGAAAGGAAGGGTGAAGATAGATGATAGATGAAGAAAATTATGAAATTGCGAAGGTTACATTCAGATGGGCTATATGGCTAACAAAGTAATTATGTTTGGGCTGATCTTACTTCGGTATGTTTAATTGGTTAGTAATTTGATCATTAGAAATATTTCCCGAGGTCAGTTATGTGGCATGCAATAAGAAAGAATGAGTGTTTGTTCTGTGTCCTCGTTCGCCATCGGTTTGGAGTGCGCGGTAATATAAACGAGGCGATAGCCGAGTGAATATTCTGAAGCACTCCAAACGAGATGGCGAATAGGGAATCAGACCAAGCACGAAAATGTTTCTGATTTTATCTTAGCCTTTATCTTAGCCTGGATCTTTCTATCACCTGTTGAGAATGAGTTACCGTATTCGCAAGCCTATTGAGAACGAGTTCCTAATGTTAAGCCTGTGGACGTTTATTCCAGGCTAAGATAATATTTCTTATCGTACTATACACCTGTGCCTTAAAATAACCCAAATACCAACCTCTGCTATGCAAGTGGTAGTTGAGACGTACCACATACTGTGCCGGTATGGCGCCGTACCACCATACTTTGAATACGCAATCTGATTGGTTAAGGAAATAAACTGACCTATTTATGACGCGATGCCGTCATGCCATGCGTAAACGGTTGTTACAAAATGTAAACAAAGACGATCGCAAGCAAATAATTACACAAACATATGATAGTTGTGGGTAAACATGAAATTATGGACCATAATGATCAAATAAGACAAGCATAACAATTTACAACAATCTAACAACAATTATATGAAGTGCCAAGTAATATTACGACACATAGCAAAGCGAGTACATGTAATACCGGAAATACGAAAATAAATCATAAATAATCAATATCAGGACAAAAAATTATACAGAAAATTTATAGATAATATTATGACACTAATATTTGCAAAACAAAGAGTTTGAATTCTGTTTACGAAATCATGGCTATGAATGCTTCGATAACGCCGTTAATGAGGTCAAGTAGTCACCCCCGGATGTTCTGCAATAGTTGTGCTCAATGGTTCTGGTTGGAGAGTAAAACCACTCTGTAAACCACGAGTTTGACATCGACACATTATTTTGAGTTTTTGAATATTTACGGATAGTTAGAGGTGTATAGTACAAGTGAAACTTTTTAACCTAAGTGGGACGGCTGGTCGTACCGCGTTACTTTCGCTAAAACTACCGCATGATAATGCGGTAGTTTTAGCGAAAGTAACGCGGTACGACCAGCCGTCCCACTTAGGTTAACTAGTTTCCCTAAAGTACCAACAGCCCATACTACTTTCAGAGCCTTATTAGTAGAACTTTGATGCACACACTTGATATAGATATATACACTCGTTGTCAAAAAGAATTATATATGTGCTTTGGCAAGGGTTTGTGTATACTGATACCCTTAAACACTTAGAGATTTATTGTGTAGCCACTTAGATATGCATGCATACGCGTACTTCCCTTTGAACTGGGGTAAGTGAGCACCGAAAGATAGTACACAAGACGACATGAACGTTTAACATACTGAAAATATACAGGACCAGTGGTGGGTAGAGAAAAGGAAACTCCTAACGGTATCGGAAAGAATAATTTAAGAACTACAACTAAAAACATATATAGAATTAAACCGAAAATTAAATATAAATACTGAATCAACCAACAACCACGACGCATACCAATACAGGTAGTCATATATCTCCAATAGTCTGACATTGACAAGGATGGACTTTGCACCCTTTCAACTCATACCCAGGCCACTGTAAATAGGGCTAGATAGTAGATATCGACTATATTGGTCAACAGGTAGAAGGCTACCAGAGTACGGTCATCTATTCCGTTATCATAGTCACATCGGGTTACAGGACTTTACTGCCGCAAGGCTGTCAGGCATAACTGAAACATGAACTAGGGTCCATGTTTGGTGTAACATCATCTCCACAATGTTTCCCGTCAAACTGGAACTGGATCTAGACTAGGAGTGTATGGTAAGTTTTATATAGGACACCATTCAGGTAGTTTATATTGGATCATAGATGGCTAGTGCTACAATGAAAACTTCTATTCGTATGACACAATCTGTGTTGTGGCGAATTAGCTCAACATGCATGAGTTTCGCGGTGTCATGAAATAGCTGCTTAGAGGCATACTCCATGCACGACTAATAACTAATAACTGGGGAAAATATACAATCTACATTGGCCGTGTAATCAGGCAAGAGTAATATGCCGAGCTTGATGTAACATCATCCGTCGCCCAGTATTAGTACCTGCAAGGTACTGCATAGAAATATACTCGTCTTTTTCTGATGGACACTTCTGGATATTCAGGCTCAGCGATGGGGTGCTGGCTTGGGGATAAATATAGAGGGGGGGGGGGGGGTGATGGATGTGAAACGTGCAGATACAACACTGTCTTTGTGTTTTGTAAAATATTCCTATTGACATCTCATATTGTTGAGCAAGTACGAGTTACAACTCTTATAGAACAATGTTAGTGGGTGCAGGGGCAAATATATATCGATACAGGGACTGGTCAAATCGGTAATGGTGACCGATTTCTGGCGCTGTTTAACGCCAGCATTCCCAACACTCTCCATACAGATATCCTGGCTATTGGTCAGGATATCTGCTAGGAGATTGACACCCTATCACTTTTATCTCAATCGGGTCACAGTCAGCAGCAGGCGAAATTTATTGCTATGACAACACAGGCGGACAGGGAACTGGAGGAAGGGAAGGGGTAGGGGGGGGGGGGGTAGGGGGAGGTATAGGGTTACAGGGAGTGGCTTGGGGTTATAAACAGGAGATTCTGGTCAGAGTGGACAAGTCTTTGATTCATGGGCCAGTCAGAGAAGGATACATACTATAATGACCTTTATTCTGATTGTGTTTAATCATTTAATGAACGCTCATAATCAAAGACTTGAGCAAGTCTAACATATACATTACTTAGAATAGAAGGGGGCTTGAAGATGAAAATTAAACCGCTTGACGATGTCTGAATTATTAAATTTTGCATATTTTCTCTGTGTTTCCCTTTCATCTAATGCCATTACGAGGTACGAAGTTGTACATACCTCCGACACATTCATCCCATAAGATGATAATTCAATTTCTTTTAGTGAAAGTCGGGGTATTGGAATTACTGGATATCTCAATTGCTCTATCCACAACAGATGAAAAAGTGATTGTTATGCATAATACAATTTTTCATATTCGGTTATACCTGACTGGACTATCGTTTCTTTTCCCTCTTGTAGTTGAATACTGTGTGTCCACAAAGGACATCGTGAACTCAATCCGATTTTTGAATTCCAACAGGCACACATTGTAATCAACCACCAATTGATTAGTAGAATGCCGATGATTATACTTGAGTCCTTATCTGTATTGTAATTTATCATATTATTATATACCTATGCACAAATTCACTCACCATACTAGTAACTGGTGCTGGGGGGGCTCATTAGGAACAAACATATTGCGTTATATGCAGTGTAGCTTTGTATCGATATACAGATTGCGTGCTTAAAACCTTAGTACAGCTTGGTTTGAACCTTATTACGGCATGCTTTGAACACATAATGCATTCTGATTGACCGAGAGGCTGGAAGCACTCGTCAAGGCAGAACATTAAAAAATGGCGGATCACTTCACTTCCCGAATTCCGAGGCGTCCGACAAAGGCCCTGGAACGAGTTAACATGCATATTACAAGACATCGAGGTATACGCACAATACCGTTTAAATAGCTTTAAATATGTGTATCCGATCAGAAACAACACTCACTGTGTTGATATTGATAGATTTAGCATATGACATCATTATCGGGATTTCCCAGAGCAGAGGGAAACCCCGATAATGATGTCACACTAACGCGGTCTATTTTGTTGACATCTGTGAGTCACCCGCTCAGCTAGGGTCTGTGTTGATATCGTTTGATCTCGCATCACACTCGTGACTTGAGACATTACAAACCTCTGCGCCTTGGTAGCAACAGGGCCAAATATTGCCCATTGCACATGTGTGAAAATATGTAAATGACCTTCACTCTCCTGATCGCAGTCTATGTAGCTAGTGGGAAGCTTGAGCAAACCTGACCTTAGCTAGGAGAGTGTATCTGACTTCCGATTAGTCTTGTGTTTTATCTCACCCCAGATATTTTTTCTCCATAGACTTAACATTGGGAACTCGTATCTAACGCGGCCCATTAGATATTTAGGAAAAATATCCAATGGGGGATAATGTCACAAATGTTAGCCCATTAATCAATATTAAGGGTGAGATAAATTCAGAAACCCATTCAAGTTTAGGGTCAGAGCTTGATCCCATCTCATTTGAATCACATAGTAATTCACGCGGCTTCGCCTTGTGAATTACTATGTGATTCAAACTCGATGGGATACGGGCTCAGACCCTAAACTTTCATGCGTTTCCTCTATAGTACTACCCGCGCTGGGTGAGAGTAACAGTGTCAACAAAGCCAAGTTACAGTCAGTTTCGGCAAATTATAACCAATCTAAGGCACATGATAATAAAAAATGATGCCAATACGATGATACTTATTCGAGGTGAAGGTTTTTATGCATTACATGAGATATAAAAATATGAAGCTCAATAATAGAAATTCATATGATTTACTAAATAATCAATTACTTTCAGTGTTTCAGCTAAAATAAAATACCAGATTTTGAGAAATATAGTAGTCACTTACTTTAAGTGAATTGCGTATATATATATATATATATCCATAAAGTATCTAGCTGTTACCAATACAATAATTTTGATACAGGTACATTACAAGTATATATAAATGATATCTCTTATTCCCCTGACATAGATACTTTTCCCTGATAAAGTTATTTTCATCTATCGCATATGTTTTTTCGTAGGAGAGGACATGTCCGGAGACGATTCGAAGATACCGCCTGGCATTATAGCAGGCATAGCTATTTGCAGCATCCTTCTAGTTGTGGCTATCATCGTCGGACTACTTTTCTTAATCCGACGAAGACGTAGGAAAAAGAAAGAAGGTAATCAACGCCAAAGCAACACTTCTACCACAGAGAACAGAGGCGAGACACATGATGAAGGTCGACAGTCTGTGTCTGCCACACAATCTACAGTGAACACCACAGTGAGCAGCTCAACACACACCTCAAACTATGCACAGCGACTCACGGGTAACACTCCGGTCAGCTACCAAAAAGCAAGCCCCTTCCACGAGGACGAGGTTGAACTGGAGTTACTCTCGGCCGGTATTGTTAGCTCCCCGCCTGGTCTGTCGCATCCTCACCCAGATACCAATAGGAATATATCAGTGACAGTGGCGTCTGGAGAAACAGTATTTACCGATTCAGCGCCCCATCCACGTTCACCAGACCCAACACCGTCTACGGGGGACCCTCCATACCTGCCCACCTGGAGGGAGATCCTCACACGCTCCTATCCGATGCTCAACGATATAACACGACCTTCACCTTCTGTGCCATCTCTGAATGACCTTCAGCGTGTGCCGGAAGCACCATGCAGGCGCAGCCAAGGTTACTCTAACGGAACGCTTTCCGCTCTAGACTTAAAATACAACAGTTTACCAAATATAAACTACCAGTCCGCCTTTAGGAGAGTAGAAAGTGGATCTAGTTCTGCTACTTCTCCAATGGGCACTTTGAGAAGGTCAGCTGGTGACCTTGCTTACTCAGAAGGCAATGCTGGACAAGTATACATGCATATCCCTGCAAGGGCGGCATACAATCAAACAAGGCAGTTAGGTAACTCTTCTATGCCAGCAGATGTCACTAGGTCTGTGGGAAATATGGCCAGACCACATGAGGTTGGGAATTCGCACTGGAACTATCAGAGGTCTGCTAGTGTTCCCCTTGGCACCTCTAGTGGCGATGAGAATCACTATGCTGTCCCACTCTCTGTCTACAAAGTCCCCCCACGACCTCAACCGCTGCTCAGTCACGCACACCATGACTACAATGAATATTACTATTGAATGGAGGTATTGACAAAGAAGAAATGGTATCTGCTGTCCCATACTAGCTTTTTTGGGGGATACATGCCAATGTTAATTCTTTTTTCCGGTTGTTTTTCTCTTTTCGGATCATTAGCACCCGGTTTACCTACTTGTCCTTTGTTTTTGCTGATGTGTCAAGCTTTGTCACTTTGTCATTAGGATTATGCACTTTAAATATTGTTGTCAGCATAGCAATTATTCTATATATTTAGAAATGTCTTGTATATTATCGTATTCACTGATGAATCTTATTTGACGAATTTTTAGAATTACGCCTATCAATATTCAAAATAAATGGCATCATGACCGAAAACCAAAGAAAATGTTTGATTTGTCGTTTTAGCCAGGAAATATGCGGCAATTTGGCAGAAATTAGTCAAGTATATTTCACTGGTAGAATGACGTGAACAAGGAAAATTAGTTCCTGCCTATCGGACTTTGCCTCACGTGTTCATCCTCAAAATATGGTAATTCTGAAGATGCAATATGATTGCGGATGAATTCAAAGACCATGTCAAGGAAAAGGTGAACCAAGTTTTCCGTTTAGATATATTTACCTACCATATATAAAAAGTTGATTTTGTCGGATCTGCTTGGAACTCAGCTCCACGCAGAGGCAGACCTTAGCAGTCTTAAGTGCATCGAGAGTGATTTACCAATTTGATAGCCTGGGCACACTAGCCCTGGCGACAATGGGACGTACTACAGTCTATCTGTTATCATACCTACACTGGCAACCAGAGCTACACAGAGTCAGCTCTAGTCGGGTTTAATAAGCGGCCGCCTTGACCTAGTGGTGGGACCTGTTTGTTACTCTCCCACCACATCTTTCGTACTGCTTGGTGAGTGTGTTTAGTCAATTTACCATTTATTTTTTCCTTTTTTGTATATGTTTAGAATAGAACCAGGTAACTACCACCATTTTTCTAATGAATTGCGGATTTGCATTCAGCTGGTACCTGACTGATACTTATTTTACGCTCGTTCCCTGCTAGAGGGTGTTGCAAAACTGCTATTTTCTAAAGAAACATTCTAATGTTATCTTTTATCTTTTGAAAGGCTGCTATTACTTTATTTTGTATCATCATTTATTATGAACAAGTATAAGTAAGTTATTTGGGAAACCTCCTGAGGGAGAGAGGATGTGTTGGTTTTCCTTGCCACTGCAAATCAGCAGAGAACCAGCGAAAGTTCAAAGTCACTCACTCATTGCTTTGAGCTAGGCATTACCTGGCCCATCTTTCACTGGAGCAGGGAACCAGTGTATACTCCGTGGTGCAGGCCATGGTGCGGGCTGTAGAATCAAGGTTATCATGCAAATCAGTGAAGCATGTGCCACGCCGTCTGCTGAATGTGTGCTGCATTACAGGCTTAAGGCCAACTTCACTGACCACCAGAGCTACACTACGTTAGTTTGGCAACCAAACCCTACTATGATATAGGGATTGGTCGAGTTAAATCACATATGGTATCCCTTTGGGTTCGCCTTAAACCAAGTACTTTTACTCTATTTATATTGTAAAAGCAGATATACTTAATATGAAATATCCATTGTTAACAAATTGACAAAGAAACCAAGATTTATATTCAATATATTTTGAAATAGTACACAGGGAAGGAAATAAAAAAATAATTGGCTTCGAGGTTATGACATAACACCCTCTGCAATCAGTATGAACGATCTGGTTGGAGACTAACAAACTGGTCCTGCTACTGGGTCAAGGTGGTGGCCTATCTAACCCGACGAGACCTAATTTTGTGTAGCTCTGGTTGCCAGTGTACACTACGTTAGCTCTAGTCGGGTTAAATCCACAGCTATCTCGACCAACAAGCTCTAAGAGTCAGTGACACTCCATGCAGCTCTTTCGTACCTGGACCTATGCTTGGAGAGTGTGTGATTTCCTTCTCTTGAAGCCATTTTTTTTACATTTTTCTCATTTCCTTTTGTGTGTAATTTCACTTAAATAATCAGGAAGGTAGACTTTTTGTTATCAATTTTCAGAGATGCTTGGTCAAAAAGTGAGAATTCATGATTAAGGCTAGAATGGTTCTCCGTCCAAATAAATAATAGAACTGGTAGAGGGACATTCTTAGCAACCTTGAACCCTGCTTGTCAAATCAAGCCTCTTTCCCTCACGAGATCCCCCAATAACCTCTTTACATTGGTTTAAAATGAATGAAGATACAAATAAACCAATTTAAATATTTCACAATACAATAGATAAATTTTCAATCGAGGGAACTCCAGGCGAACATGTGCGACTGCTGATTTGCAAGAAATTTATCTTAGTGGATCTGATGCTTGACACTCTGGAGTTAGAGCTTCCCTTGAAGTCCCTGACAACTCCCAGAGTATTGTACCTACGCTAATCGTAGGCATGAAATAGCGAGAGGGACCAGCCTGCCCGCAGCCAACTTGAACCCCTGGCGAGTAGGAAAGTATGTGGGATTACTATATACCCATGCCGTATATATACTGTAAATACGCACCGTTTCGGTATATGACGTAAAAATACTGTACGGAGCAGTGGTCCGTACACCAAAATACAGACTACCTACCCATACACATTTATTAAAATTTTGGTTGTTAAGAAAAATGAAATTGATTTTTTTTTAAATTTCGGGTATATAGTACATATATAACGTCCAACCATGCTTATACAAGTCACAGAACTCAATGCTAGTTTACCGTTTGTACGGAACTCGGCGTAAACGCCTCGGTCCGTACATACCGTAAATTAGCATCTCGTTCTGTGACGTGTACAGCATGGTCAGGACGTTCTATATCATTCCTCTCCTGTCCACTCCAGAACATGAATGCATGTAAGATAATTCCGAATGTAATTATATAGGTCAGGGACCAAGATATAGACAATTATCGCTACAAGCTATAGTCTTCATTCAGATTACTTTTCAATATATCAACCAAGCTCAGAGATTCGTTATGTACGTTTCCGCTGTCTGTTTACCAGCCAGTTCTACAAGTGCCTACATTGTTACCTGGTTTACAGCACAGGATGAAGCGTAGATATAAGTACGAGGACCACGCACCTCATAACACCTCTTTTCAGTAAAGCAAAACAGCGCTGCTCATCGGCAGATCCTCCGCTGTGGCTGTCTTGAATCAGTTGGCGTACATCTCAGTGGATTTAGTAATATATACAATTACAGTTAAGTTGTTTTCGTATCCATCTTAGTTCCAGCATCAGATTAATGAGAAATGAAAATTTGATAATATGTGCCCAAACTGGCCAATCGATGTCCAACTTTCTACAGTCCTGAGAATATTTTCTGTAGCCTCAAACCGAAATTAAGTCTCTTCTCTAGGAGTTGTTCTAGTTATCGCATTTTTACTGTTTCCGAATGCAGAACACTAGAAATACAAGACAATCTACATAACAATGCTATATTTATTCAATTAGATTTTGTCATTGTGGTAAACCAGGAAATATATAAAATAAGATTAATTCCATCCTGCAAATTCCGAGAAAAAGGTAATATTCCCATTTTCATAGAAAATGTTAGAAAATACACTTATCACAGAAATATACATAAAATAACTATAATATAATACGATCAAGTCCACAAAATGTACATAGTACATTGATTGGAACCAGTTATCACCTCGAGATATGGCTTATTTAGGAAATTCAAGACTACATTTGCTACTAGGCAGATATAAATGACTGTCTGTGTCGTTTCAAAATACAGTTTACATTTAGTCGTGTAATCTGGTTATACAATTATGATTTGATCAATTTCCAGCTGCATAAAACAATGACCAGTTTAAGTTTTAAATGGCCATGAACTTCACGTCTCCGCTAACATGTTTTCATTTACAAGAAATGGTCAAGTCATATTTCTGAGTGGTTCATCCAATTTTACACACATAAACCCCTAAACTAGAAGTACCATGATTGTGAATCTCACAATTATTTTGGTGGGCATCTTGCATTCCAAGATGGCCAACCTTTGACCAAACGTATATAGCTAAGAGCCACTGATGGTTTTCAGCCATAGGTCTTTGTTTCATGCAGTTCTATTAGATTATACAAGGAAAACTGTTAGGCCATTTGGTGAAATGGGTAAACCATGTCAGCTGTCTTGGAAAAAAACAACAATATGGCCGACGAAATGCGGTAGAACATCATGTTTGTTTTACAAACTAATAGTGCTAGAATTTGTTCTCCACTGACAATTCCAAATCATTTACCTTTAGCCCTCATAGATCCAAATATCTCTTGGTAATCGTCCAATGGTATATCTATACTCAAATGATCACTATTTCTATTGGTGTACGGGGATTAAGAAATATGAGTGGAGATCAGTCATTTTTCCATTTCCATAAATATCAGAACAGGTAGATTGTATCAGGATTCACCGCCGAAAGCATGTATTCTACTATATGTGTTTTTCCTCATGATTTATTGGCGGTAGCGTCAATATCAGAAGCATTGTACAGTTCAACAGCCGCAGACTATGTAACTGTCCCGCATCGTTATTATTTATCTCTAATCCGTGTTGAGGATGCGCTTATAGTGATTTCCCAGTGATCTACAACTTAGTGTTGTTCTGCTTTGGTTGCTGCTCGCGTAGAGCTGCTAGCTCTTCCTTCAGTATTCTGTTCTGGGCGAACAGCTCACAGGCGATAATGTGCGGCGGGACATGTTCCGGATCAGAAATATCAGTGAGGAATTTAGGGACATTCTGGCCGTCCTTTGCAATCTCCTCGGCGATGGATTGAGGCGAGGGATACATCTTATTGCCAACCACTGTGGGGAACTGGTGGAACTTCTCTGGATGGGTGTCTAGGTAGTGCTTTAGCAGCACCAGGGTTGCAGGGTCAATGTTTTCGTTAATGGTTTCAACGAGGCTCGAGAAACGGCTGAACTGGACTTGGCCCATAGGTGTAACAGATACATCTAAGAGAGATACAACCTTCTTAGCTGAACAATCATCGTTTTCCATCCCAGAATCGGATGTTGACCCGTTCACCACCTTCACTTGATTCAGAGAATCTCCCAGACCCCCAATTAGATCATGAGCATTCCCCTCGCTTAGATCACTATTGCTCTTACGGTTATGCGCTAAGCTATCATCCTTCATACCTGATACATATCCCAGCAGTGCCGAGAGAACCCAACAAATGTGAGTGAGTCCTGTGATCTCTACAAAGACGCAAGTGTAATAGGCAGGTTTCATGATGAAGAACTGTAAGAAGTGCACTGGGTATTTTGCTGCCACGATCTGCGGCATCAATTGGGCTATGATGACAATCACGATACAAGCCAGGATGCCTGTCTCAAGGAAGACAGAGCGAAACCAGAAGGGAGCGGGGAAGAGGAAGCCCTCGTTCTCCTGCAGGATGATTGTGGTGAGTTTAGCTGCGAAGAAAACAAGGAAAACCACAAACACCTGTCTTCCCATGAGAAACCGCTCCACATTGTCACCTCTTGTTGCAATCTGCCCCAAACGATAGGCAGCTGGGTGACTCAGTTTGTACGAATCTGGATGCTGTCGTTTGAGCTCCACAAGGGCAATCTGTAATCCCTCCACGATGCCAAGCAGGAAGAGGTCGACTATGAACAGTATGAGGGCGACATAGCCCGGAACGATGGGCCAGAAGCTTGTTTTCCTCTCGATGATTGCATAGAAGGTGACCACAGTCGAGAAGAGGAGAATCAAGGCGCTCAAGACGAACCTGATGTAGTCAAACACTTTAGCATCCTTTAGTTCAACCATGGTGGAGACGTTCACAGGCGCTCAATGTTTCAATACGGGAGATTCTGAAATGCTTCACACGTGCAGTGCCTCCACTTCCTATATATTCCCAAGTGCAATGCTGTTGAGCTGATGTGTTGAAGTACCATGCGGCGCAGTGTATTTCGATTCTGTATGCTGACCTGAAATAGAGAAGAGGAAATATTTGACATTAATTACCTCTATATGATGGTTACATTTTCGCCCTCGCTGACACTTGCTATTCATTTGAATTGCATATGCGTTATTAGTAGGCGCATAGTATGCAAGGCAAATGCACAGTCACTTCAACCTCTATCCAGGATAGCCGACTTAGAATATCCCGTGACCTCGATCATCATTTCAGAATGTTAGGTATACCGTGGTTATAAAATCCTGGCTGTACTGGCATTATTTCAATGTCTATTTAAATAGCATACGATGTGTCCAATAGACCAGTCATGTCATGGACAGTCTATTGAGCATAAATAGTCCATGGCCAAGAGATGTGGTCCAATATATCATCCATAATATATGATACGGTGTCAAAGAATAAACTTATTTCGTATGGGCTGAGGTAGAAGGATGGGTATGGGACGGGAGGAGATGCATAAAAATCAGTCAGCACGACTGAATAATGAATTTCACTGTCTGGTCTTTGCAACTAGTATTCAGATTTGTATGGGAGCGATGACACTTCATCAATTTTCACTTAATACTGCAGTTAACTGAATAATGGAGGTAAATAAAGATAAGAGTTGATGTTATGAAAGTGTATAGCACGCTCTGGTGCTAAAATTATATCTAGACTATCAAACATTCAGTCTCCACTCATGTGTTTGCAATCCCCGGGTATCGCCCAGGATCCCTGACTTCGTACGTTGTGGTGGAGGCAGGGACCGGTCTATAGATGCGGATTTTGGCAAAACTTGTGGTAGCGTATCCAGGTATCCACAGCAGGCAATACACAGACAGTCAAGTCAGCATAACTTGGCATTGTGGGCGCCCGAGTGAATTGCTGTTATGATTTTGCATATTTAAGCTACGGAGACTGAATCAAGTTAAAACCACACATTATGTACCTCGATATTTGGTCATTACACATTATCACTTCTGGCCAAACTATTGAAACTCTCCGAACATTCAGCCTCTGCTCATTGGTTAATGGCTCACAGGTATCACCCGGGATCCCTGACCATGTCCAATACAGTCCAAGCAGGGAGTGGTGAACGCGGGTGCAGTGACGATTTCTATTCGTCGCTGTAAAAAGGAGGTTCCCCATTATCAATTCAAAGAATTAGATTGATTTCTAAGTTGCCTCTAACAGGGTATAATTCTATTCTCTTTGCTCTTACCTCTGATCGATGTTCTGGTCCATCAGGAAACGTTGTTTGCAATTATGCTAGTAAATTATGGATAAAGAGGCAGACAGGTGCTATAACAACCATGTGATAATGTAACTATAAACAGATACATGCTGTTAACCTGCTACTGGTTGGCGATGTAATCATATACTTATAACTGCATCATGCAATATCCAAAACCGCTACAACCTTTTTGATATTGACAGCAGGTTAGTTTCCTATCAGTCATACCCTTTTAGAAGTATCGAAAATGTTCAACAATCTACCTGATTCATTGAACATGATTAACCACTAAATACGAGATACGATCTATTTTTTGCAAACTATATCGAAGTCCTGATTTGATTATCCAAATAGTGCTATGTCTCTGAACTCTTTTGGATGGGTATATATTAATAATGGTATACTCATAGTCCCGAGCGATGATCTATGACTGGGACATGCACATATTGTACATTACTATATACCCATGCCGTAATTATACTGTAAATACGCACCATTTCACCATACAACGTAAAAATACCGTACGGAACAGTGTTCTGCACGGGAAAATACAGAATAATTTAAATACCATACACGTTCACTGAAATATTAGTTGTTAGGCCGAAAAAAATTAATGATTTTTCTTAATTTGGGGTATACAGTAAATATAGCAAGGCCTACCATGCTCGTGCAAGCCACAAAACTCGATAATGATTTACCGTTTGTACAGAACTCTGCGAAACGCCTCGTTCCGTACAAACCGTAAATCACCATCTCGCTTTGTAGCTTTACAGTCTGGTCAGGACGTTCTATATAGATATACATGTACTTAGTTCCCCATTGAATATTGATAAGATGCCGTCCACCTTCATTCAGGATGTTTTGTTTGATTCATTCCATACATTTGCATTAGTGGTTTGCAATGAGCATTGAGAGGAAATGAGATGTGCGCATCGCATAACCATGTAATAGATGTAAGTAATAATAAAGTTTATGTCAAAAAAGGTAAAACTTCTACAATCTGCAGATGTACAGAAACTTTAAAATCGTGTCTTAGGGCACCTCTCTCGGGAAGGATGGGATGGGTCGGATGTATAAACGTTGAGTATTTGTTTGAAAGCATAAAAACGAAAAGGAAAGTGAAAATACTGCTGCCAGGTCAAGGAGGACAAGAAGTGATTACAAATTGACAAAATGTCAAAACTACCCTTTTTACCATTGCATGGTATGGGGATGTTAAAGCATTGGTATAAACTAAATGTAGAAGTTAGAAATTCCGTCACTAAGTTGGAATTCGAAAACCGTCCGCGGGGTATCATGGATTGATCGATAAAATCCCCTACTTTCACATTTAAATTCATCACATTCCTTATCATTAGGTCATTATTAAAGTATAAATACATTTATCATAGCAGTTATTACAACCTTGTGAATGGACCACACACGAGCATTTGAAAAGATGAATATCCCGTTTGAATAAGGCAACGAATGACAGAAACCATAGATCAAATAGTACTTGTAACATAACAGGTCGCTAGAAAATGGTTCCAAGGTTTATCCCCAGGAGGCGCCACCGTGGTGTGTACAGGCTGGCGCTTTGTAGAAGTACACTGCAGGAAATATCTGCCGACCATAGCAGTGAAAGGAATATGCGGGGCCCATTCTGTCACCATATGTGCATACTATGAGTTCTCATTCAGTTACTTCTACCATAGTTATCCAAATGCCTTTTTCATAGATCCTGCAGATCAGTCGCTACAACAGATGTTTGCAATCGCTAAATATTATATCATAAGCCACCAACGATAATTACCAAAAGAAATGAAAAGTAGGTATCAGTTTGTATATCTATTCACTCATTACACATCCTAGAGAGAAACTTTTCAAATGTTGGTACTATAGTTTGACTGAATAGCGATTCTTAGAAAATCCCCCGATTATTTCAATAATGAGATTTATATTTGCAATTGAGTGAATATTATAAAAGTGTTCCCTGCTTTTATTCCCTGAGTGGCCCTTCACCGTCTGCATAGACACATCACGTACATACTTATTCGTGTCTTGTGTCTATGGATCATGCCACTACTTAATGTACAAATTAACCCCAAGCCTTGGCCACTCTTACGCGTTCACATATGCTACATAGCAGAGTCACCCAGACGTTATACCCGCAACAAACCACCGCAGCAGTCTCTTATTACTTCATTCCAAACGCACAGATTACTTAGCATCGTATCTGCCGAATCCCAAGTTGAACACAAAACACTACATCCCTACCTAGTATTTCACATATGTATTCTACCAGAGGATATTCTAAATGGTTTGCAAATCGACGGCATTGTGATAGGCTTCCTATGAGAGATTCGTGGCGAGCATCTCATGGAAACCCTAGAGTTTCTCCGAGCACTGGGCTCCTGTCCCTCACCCCAGCGCTATAAATAGTCAACCTCATTACAAGCGAACCCAAGGCAGACTTGGTCGGATATTTTGTCTGTATATATCACCTTGCAAACGCCAGATTGAGAAATGCCGAGAAAAAAAGCTTTACTAAGATGACTTCCGTATGTGATAAAAGTACATATATTCATCTTCGTTATTGTATGCACCTCAAGTACATTTGCTGGCTACCGGGTTCTCGGCTTGTCGGTGTTGTGTTTACAAACAGAACCCTCTTTGTTGACAAACACAGAGGACCAGCATTTAGTACGCGATCTATTCGCAATACGATTAGATATTATAAAATATGATAGCAGATTTTTATTTTTAAAAGCTAGAAATTCCACTTACGTTTGTGTGGCAATTTCCTCCAGTTGCATTTTCGCAAGTGCTCCTTTCTTGTATTACCAGCCTACTCCCCGAACCATTCAAAGTTTCCTAAGCGCGGTCCAAGTCCGAGGTTGAGGGGGTCACTCCCCCAAAACTATTATATATTGTTTCGTAATGGTGTATGGAGTTTCTTTGGTCATAAAAGTGGTATTTAAAATGAATGATAATACATCACATTGTTCCTTTTTATCTTACTTCAGATGTTGCCAAATCAAAGGTTATCCAGGCGCTTATAATGCCGATCATTCATTTTTGTAAATGATAATTACCTACTGAAATGTTGAACTAGTGTCTCATGTTTTGACAAAGAGCCCAGGTTTACTCTTATGATTATTCTGCTGGTGTAATCCTACAGCCATTCTCATTAAGGCAGGGTGCAATTATTCTTATCTAAATAATCCAATCAATGATGAGCTTATTGTTTTGTAAACCATGTCATCATTTGTCCTTCTCTGCTTTGTCAGTATATTAGAAACATCAACATTACATTTGAAAAACGAGAAATTTTGAACCATGATAAGAAAAATAATATTCAAGAACACGTGTTCCCCAGTAACGGTGGGCTAGCTACCAGGTCTACATTTTGTGCTTGATGAGTTATGGAAATTTCCACAGCGCCTATAGAGTAACCCCCCTAATGGTAATTTAGCGTCATGGAAAACTCCGCGAAGAACCCGGAGTAACTTGGGATGTGATTGGCTGAGGGTTTCACCCCTCATATAATATTCCTGTGAAAGGGGCGTGGTTTCCCGCAGAGGGGGAGAGCTGGCAAGAGAGGCTAAGCAGGGCATAACATAATGTGACCCAACATTTCTTTTGTTACTCAAGGCCAGAGCTTTATGCCTATATATACTCTCATTTGTATGTACAAGGATTTAATTATTGGAAATTTACCTGTACGTAGAGTGTTTTACCAGGGTATGCTTCATAGGCAGATGTACCTGTTTTTGTAGAAATTGATTAGTTTATCTGTAATAATATTACACACGTTCTATACAAGGAATCATAACATAGTCCTATCGATCGGACGCTTATTACTGTTTACTTTAAGGCTATCGAGAATGTTAGGGAATGCATTCCTGTGCAGCATTGATAGGCCAGGAGTCTTGTAAAATAGAAAAAAGGTGCATCTATATCAGTCCTCTTTCCCCCAACAAACTCTTTGATGATATCTTTTTAAGCCTGTCTTTGTTCACTTTCTGAAGAGAGAGATCTAATCAAATGTTGATATGGTTTACATGAAGGAGGACGGCAGACAAGAACAAAATATTTACATTTTGAGTTGTTGCAATTTCTATCCTTATTCCAGGCAAACCTAAGTGCCGTGCCGCTGAGATTGCACACACCCCGTGTGAACTAATAGTGGTACAGTAGTGGTGAGAATCCAGTGCGGCATCTTAAAAAGTTGTGGCCATACTGTCAGTCCTGTAGATGCTGAAGTAATTTTTAATGGCGTATTCCACTGAGCTAACTGAACAGTGCTTTACAGACACTTCATGGGCAATGTGTTAACCGCTATCAGGCAGCTTCATAGAAATAACTGTGTTGGAGCAGGTCACAGCCCACCGGGGTGGACATTTTTCCACACTGAAATGTCGAGCCAATTTAACATGCCAAAAGGTCCAGATTTTTCCACATTGTCAAGTCAAGGGTTAGCCATTGTTAAATGATAAAAATACAGAATCAGACATTTTTCCATGCTGAAAAGTCAAGACTTCATCGTTACTACACGCCAAAAATGTCAGACTTTGACATTCGTTTCTGGCATAGGAAAAGTTCGAGCCAGACCTCAACTAAATCGAACTTTGATATTTTCAAATGCGAAAAGACCAGTAGTTTCGGTTCTGAATTCTACTGCTCTTACCCTTGATTCAATAAAAGTTCTAACGCCACTTTAACCTTTTCCCAATATAGACGTGCGTATTGGTAAATGATCAGCATTCCCATTTATTCAACTTCAGATTTCAGTAAGGTGATCTAAACGTTTTCTACACGGGAGAAATTACCCATGAATGCGTCTACAATTTTAACTTATTTTGTTATATATTTTGAATAGTTTGTAAGTAGTGTAGGTTTAACATGTTATTCCACTGGGGCACACTGTTATTAAAACTTTCCATCCTCCTCCTATGGTGTACGATACACCTCCCAATAATAAAATCGCGTCGGAAGGCCCCCTAACATCGGGGCAGTTGATCCGGGCCAAAGTGGCCGCTTATGCGGGGTGTCTGCTTACAAAGGGTTTTCAGATTTTTATTGGTTATACATTTAATGCATCCCTGACATCAGGAGCTTTTATTTGATACTAAATACACATGTACCTTTCATAATTTCTATCAAGGTTCACCTATTTTAAAAAAAAATCTTCTGAAATCGTTTTTTTCTTATACGCGCGGTGATGAGAAACAATTCTTTTTTTAGTGGCCTTATGACATAACACAATCTCCAAGCCGCACGAAGGATCGGGTAGGAGAGTAACAAACAGGTCCTGCTACTCACTGTCTGGGCTGCCCGGATTGCGTAACTTGGCTTGTATACAAGGCCGAGTCCGCAGCAGGTGAACGTCAAGTTATTGAAGGATATGACTCTCATGATATGAATCTAATACAGACATAATTAAACAAGTGAAATCGAATAGCCACTCCGATATAGCCTAAGCCGATTTAAGTTTACTGGATCACCCTGGGAAATACTTGAATAGATTTTACTGTAACCTCTTATGAACTCGCCCCGTTTTTAAATCTATAAGACAACTATTGAACATATTACCATTCCACTGTCCTTTTCTGTCTTAAAGTTCCTGTCCTATAAAGTTCACTTCTTTCTTTTGAAAAATAAAGCCACTTAAACCTGTGGAGCCCTGGAATCTCTATACTGTAGTATAGAGATCCACTGATATTTTTCATATATCCATGTAGGTCGATGGACTCTAAAAGAAGAATCTAGATGCATTAACTGATTTGATTGATGAACTCCCTAATTAACAAAACAAACAAAAAACATAAAAGAAAGTCCCTCTTCATGGTTATCATATCCAACTTCAAAGAATATGACATGGGGTTTAATTTTCAAGGTGACTTTTAATCACCAGAGATCCAAATTACTCTAGAGCTGGACTACCAGCTGATGTAGGCCTATAGTATATTGTTTGGACTTTTAACCTCTCTGTCGTTATTTATGATATTACCTCTTCCCATTATTATGCCCAACCACCCATCCAACCCCGGTACCGCATATATTTGGATTATCCTAATCAGAATCGCTTCCCCAACAACCTTTCCAGAAGGCCTACTGATACCAGTTCCAGTATTTTTAACCTCTCTGTCGTTATTTATGATATTACCTCTTCCCATTATTATGCCCAACCACCCATCCAACTCCGGTACCGCATATATTTGGATTATCCTAATCAGAATCGCTTCCCCAACAACCTTTCCAGAAGGCCTACTGATACCAGTTCCAGTATATTTTTTTCCTATTTCCTGCTGCACCTCTTATATGGTTGCCAGCTAACAGGTGGGTTTGCCAAAAGGGGTAAGACCAATAACGGTAGTACCGATGATATCGAAAATAATAGAAAAAAATCATTCAAAAAAGACTTATAAGCCATGTAGTGGAACATAACCTAATAAATAAAAAACAGTTTGGTTTCATGCCTGGGAGATCTACCGGACAGGCAATTTTCCAGTTATTAGATATTTTATATAAAGGAATGAATAGAGGAGGATGTAGTTTATGTGCGTTTATCGACTTGAGAAAAGCGTTTGCCAGTGTTTGTCATCCGATACTATTTAAAAAACTAGAGAACATAGGAATTGGGAAAAATCTTATAACTATGATAGAATCTTATTTGTATCAAAGAAAACAAAGCGTTAAACTAAATAACATCATATCAAACCCAGAACTAGTTACATGTGGTCTCCCACAAGGGTCGGTCCTCGGACCGACGTTGTTTATAATTTTCATTAATGGTATCTTTAGTGAAATAAAGAATTGCTTTGCTATAATGTACGCAGATGACCTGGTCTTGGTCAGCAACAATAAGGATCCAGATATCAGCGCAGCATATATTAATGAAGATCTTGAACGAATAAACCACTGGGTGAAGAAGCATAAGTTAGAAATTAATATAAAAAAAAGTAATTATATGTGGGTAGGCAGAAGGCTAGATGAAAAAGATATGCCGGTATGCAAGATAGATAATGCACTATTGCATCGAGTATGCAAGTTTAATTATTTAGGAATTATCCTAGATAGTAGTTTAACATACAAACATCAAGTACAGAAAGTAGTGAGCGATTCTAGACTGAAACTTAACCCTTTAAGGGCGAATGATGCCTTGAGGCATCATCCAGGCCAGGGCGAATGATGCCTTGAGGCATCATTTCTCAAAAATCTACAAAATCGTTTTTACAAAATATAATAGAGCAACATTAATGAAATTGTCACAGAATGTGTGTATGATACTATTATTAGTATATCTATTCAAAAGAAATAAAATATTTAAGATTATATATCATATCCCGTGATTAAACAAGTGAATTATGGGTTTTAAGAACTATGTGCCCGTCCCCTAGCGGTATAAAGTGCCACCAGCACCCATCCTCCAGGCAGTAGCTTGTCCACAGGCACCCGTCCTTAAAGGGTTAACAAAATGAGGATGTTAAGATACCTGCTGCCCCTTGATATTAGAATACTGATACTTAAGCAGATGATATTACCAATCTTTGATTACGTTGATTTCATATTTACTGGGTGCTCTAAGGGAGACCAAAATACTTTAGACATAGCATTTAATCACTGTATGCATGCAACGTTGGGTATTTTCCAGATAAGAAATTATACAACTGATGATCTGTATAGGGAATGCAAAATAAGACCGCTGCGATATAGAAGAATCTTACACTTATTAATGCATATAAAATGGTGGTCAAATGACCCAATGAATATAGGGAAGGGAGTGGTAAATAGTAGGGGAAATGACAAGATAGTTCTAAAACACGATTACCCGAAATCACAAAAATTCAAAAACTCGCCTTTGTACCAGGATATTACAATTTGGAATGACCTACCGAAGGATCTTCAAAGCAGTCAAGATAAATCTCACTTTAAGATGATTATAAAAGAATATCTTTTGAGAAATGACCATCATTGGTAGGATATGTAATAATACTTTAAGAATGGGCCAGTCAGCCTCAGTTCAGTCCAGTTTAGTCTATCTTTAGATAGACAAAATGACCGTGTATACCCACACCATTCTGTCTTGTTTGTCATGTATTGTCCTGTCTGTATTTGTTTTGTTTTGTGATATTTAAATTTGCTCATGAGTAAATTGTTATATATATATTGTTGATGCAATTGCATGTAATAACGCCCAGCTGGGTGAATGTAATTGTTTCCTGAGTAAATTTTTTTTTTTAAAAAGGCTCCTCTCCCATTTTGAAAAACCTATACTTGTACGACCCTGATGAGGCGTGTCTTTTCTTTATTTCATGTTTTATAAGTCTCCCTAGTTTTCCGCCCGCAACCTTGCTCCATTACCCCTGGGCTGTATGTGGTGCCGTCTAGTGTTGACTACTATTACCACATGATCCTCAGTAAGTCTTGTGCGAGTATTTCTGACTATGGTCTTTTAGTCTGGATCTAAGTAAAGTAGAGAACTGTGTAGTTATATAGTGTTGCTTTATGTCTCATTATGCGATATCTTTAACGAAATTCATATCGTGCTTTTGTTATACCAATGAGCAGTTTTGCATTCATTCCTTTCTGTAGTAACTTTGTTATATATTACTGGTTCCATCTCATGCTACTTTTTACACCGTCCCCCCGACAGTCCCGGCAGTGAATTTTGCGCGTTGCTGTACTCAGGTCTGCCGTAGTCCATCTTAGGTCGTCGGGCTTGGGAAAGGTTAGTTGGGGAAAGTCTAGTTCTTTCAAAACGTCCAGCATGACAGTCCCGACGATTCCCGACATCCCCTTGTGGCTAATGAAGTACTTGACCGTACTTCACCTTAAATTAACTTGCCGGGAGATGGAGGCATATGGATAGCACTAGGCATATGGGGCCATAGTCCACCCGGATATTCATTAAACTTCCAACAGTCACAGCAAGAGAACACGTTGAATAAGATACATGCAAACCATCGGAGATGGTGAACAACTGTAAACAGTTGTGAACATATATGTTCACAACTGGTGTTGTCGTGATGTCGCTGTGCGGCGCGGGTGCGGTGACTTTATAAATAAGGTAATTCGGTTTCGGAACAGTTAAAGACATATCTTACAATACGCAGTGGCGTCACCTGGTGATTTTCAAATATTGAGAATTATCATTTAATACTGGTTCCTTTGAGTTATTTTATTACCAAAATGAATTAAATATCATCGAGTTTCGCCTGCCGCAATTACTTCAAAAGAAAAAAAACGCAATAAGTGATTTAAGCCAACTTTCATTTGATTGACTTATATAGGAAACATACTGAAAAAATGTAGTTTTCTTCAGTTCCTTCAACACAAGGATGGTGATATATGGTCTTTAAAACGTGAATGTATATCACTCTGCATTTACTATATTCTGTGAATAGGGTAGAACTAGTTCCTTATAAAGTCTACTTAATGGGTGATCATGATCCGTTAGAAAAGGTCTATGTTTGTATAGCAGATAGGTTTTATGTGGTAGGGTATGAATTAGGTTAGTTAGGTGCTTCCTGAATTTAAGCGTATTGTCGAGTGTTGTTCCTTTGTACTTTCAATATACCACATTGTCATTGTACCCTGTTTACAAGTGCGGTAGCTATTGAACCAGTCGGTAGTTTTAGGCATAAAGTTTTTAGCTTTTTTATTAAGATGTTATGGTCGACGGTATCAAAAGCTTTTTTCAATCTATAAATATTGTTCTGGTGTAGTTATTTTTGTTATTGTTGTTTTATTTATGTAAAGTGAGTCCGTAGAAATTTAGCTGTGATGGTTGATTGCTTTGTTCTGTGTATCTATGTCTAACTGTGTACCTCGTATAGATTAATGACTTAGCGCCAGTATGATACATCTTTTTCTTAATATCAACCATTGTTGTAATTTGTTAATCAACCCACAGGAATTTCTTATCAATACAAAAATACCGTCACTATTCATAGCACCTCTAAGTCATTTGTATACTATAAAAATCATTGCGTGTTTAACCCTTTAACAGCAAGAAAATGCCTCAAGGCATTCCCCTGGCTACAGCAGGAAGATGCCTTCAGGCATTCCCCTGGCTACGGCAGGAAGATGCCTCCGGGCATCTTTGAGGCATCATTGATAATTTTATACAAAATTTTATAGACAAAAAGATAATTGTTTGATTTAAAAGAAATTTTGACAATGTATAAGAGCCATATTGACCTTTGATTTGGTATAACAAAATATGATCAGTCACCAAGGTAAATTACCTAAATCACATGACACATCACATGACATTGCTTTTTCCGAGAAAAAAAAGTACCTGTCGTAGCAGGGTCGTTTGGGCAGGCAATACCTGCCATGTAATGCTGAGCAGGGGAACTGGGTGCTGCAGGGAAAGGGTTAATAAGTAACGACAGTGCACAGGGATAAGCAATAAACATGCAAAAAACAGATCGTAAAGATCTATTCTGTCAATTATTGATAGACGTTGGTTTTAGTGTTGTAGCGTTACATACATAACATCATTTTTTACTAGGGTATACCTACCTCAGGTACATTACGCGGGGACTACAGATACGCCTATGATACCACGTATTCCTATGAACCAGATTTGCACAACTTCTGAATAAGGCTTACTTGATTTTAGGCCCCCTGACGAAATGATTCAGTAGAGGAGGGAAATAGCACATTAACACAATTAACACACATAGCACATGAACACAATTAGCACAATAATCTAAAAGATACTCAGAAGAGAATTTTTAAAATGAATATGATTTCAGATAATGACATTTCCAACGATAAGTGGTCCTATACTTATGACATATCACGAACCATATTATTATATACCTATGTTAGTATATCATACACATACCGCCCTCTCCTACCCATGTCGTATTTATACCCGTACGACACCTACATGGTGTATGTAGCGTTATCACGTGACCGTAACAACAGTCGTACACACGGAACGTCCTACCGCTAATCACTCTCCAGGCACATACTAGGAAACGAGACATTCAAGATGGCCGCCGCTACTGTCGAATCGATGATTCGACGCAAATTGCGGAAAACAGCGGTAATACCGTAAATAACATCAAGATTTCTTCATACAATGTCTAAACTTGAAATATGTAGCGAATAAAATTGAAATGGAGTACTTCCCAACGGCCGCTAAACCGGAATGGACCGGAATCGAAAGCCGGAGTCCCGCTAGATTGATCCTTGCCTTGCTCGATTTGAAAACGAAACCTCCGCATGGGAGTGTAGATTTAAAAGGCGCTCTCTGATTGGATGAGGCTAAACGGTCTCGACCAATCAGATTCGACCTTTTAAACGTGGACGGCAACTGGTATGCTAGTGTTAGGAGACGTACGTCCTAGACGTGGTGGCGAAGTACGACAAAAGTAGCAAATTGTAAATATCAAAATGGCTAAATTAAGGTATATAATAATAGAGAAACAGGCTGACTGTATTCGTACGGGTAAAATACTTGGTGAAATTTGAAATCGGATTCACCTCTGCCTTCGGCATCGGTGAATCCGATTTCAAATTTCACCAAGTATTTTACCCGTATGAATACAATAAGCCTGTTTCTCCATAGTATAATCCCTCGACTGGATATTAGCTGAAAACCAGAGCAGGCCTGAAGACGCAGCTGAGACGATATCTGTGGTAATTCTTTATTGGTATGACCACTGCATTGATAGGTTATTGAAAGAAAAACATTGTAACCTGTTTTCCTACCGATAAAGATCTTGAACAAAAAAAGAAAAGAGGCCTACCCGCTATTCTGATTGTTCGCCGAGCATTTCCCCTTGACAAATTGCATATAAAGTCTCATCGGTTATCTATTAGAATAAACACATATTCTGCATTTCACTTGAGGTATATCATTAATTTTAGAAGTAAATTGTGTTATCATGGTATAAGTGATACTCCATATGGGTTCTGGAGAATGAAATAGCCTTTGTAACCATCCACAAAATGAAGTTAAGAGCGTCTTCAGGCTTCCATTTAGACAGCGCTACCCAGAAGATGTCTTCCTGGAAGATACAATAGTATTTGCTCTACCAATTGTTGGCGGAGAAATAACAGAGGTAGTGGATACCATCTTTTAGGAAAAGGTATCATTTATATGGTCGCAAATTCTTTGAGTGGGAGTCTTTGTGGAGTACGACCTAGTAGGTTCCATTGACTAAACCATGCAATACACCGTCAATCTATTGAATATATCCAGATGTTTTATAAAGGTAGAGTATTTAGCAGGCTAGTGCTGAAACGGTTACGGAGAGAAGCCTTCCTGTTTTCATCGTTGTAGATTTAACATTTTCACTGATGTATGCCATTCTCTAAATGTGTTTGTTTGCATCTAGTAGTAAGAGAATATCAAGAGACGTCACGAGTTTGAGCCTGAGTTAATTCATGTCACGCATTTGGTTGACTCTGTAATTTCACGAGTGACATTACGGAGACAACAAAATGAGTGACATAAGTAAACTCAAACTCAAACGAGTGGCGTCTAGATTTTATCCTACCCTCTTCCACATTTGTTTCAGTATTATAAAGCAATGACATAAACGACACTTTATGTCACACCTGTGACATAAACAAATCACATGTTAAGCCTATGGCCTTTTTACAAGAGGTGGGATAAAAATAGTTACTGAGTCAATATGGATGGCCGTTCAAGGTCTTTTGTCCCATAACTATGGCCCAATACTGGGGGCTGAGGGCTGAGGGCCGTAGGTTGAAAACAGGATCCCTACAGGCCCAATCATTATGTTTACTTATCGGGCATGAACAAATATTGCCTCTAGATTAGAATGGCCACATACACTTTCAGCTTGCTGTAAATAGACACCAAGCCTTCATTACTTCCTTGCCAATGCTAAATGATTGCTGAAGGCAGCAGGGAGCCAGTATGGCTTGATCATATTCCATCCCTTACAACTGGTTTTAAAAAAATAGAGCTGGGTCAGAGAAAAATACATTCTTTTACAGTCTTATTGAAGACAAAGGAGTCATCAGGTCAATCCTCCCATTAGATAATAAAGTTATGCATTCTGCACTCTTCTATTTGAGAAGGAAACTAGTAGATGTAAATTATGGCTAAATGTGGCTTTTGCCCTATCATGACTAATGGGACAGACATAACTAAGCTGTATTCAGACTGTTAAATCTGATGGGACACATCATATCAAAACCCACTTGGCCCAGACCTGATAGACCAGTTGTATTCCCTTCCACCCAGTCATAACACTTTGGGCCCACTCTAGCTTACAGGCCTACCACTCCCACCAAGAGAGTCATAGAGATATACATACATACAAGGACAGAAGCAGAGAGATGGACAGACAGAGACAGTTAGACATAGAGACAGACATATAGATATAGAAACAGACAAAGAAACTAAGAGTCATACAATCAAGGGAATGGAGATGGACAGACAGAGAGACTTCTACAGACACAGACAGACAAAGAAAGACAGAGAGACAGAGACTTTTGTCAGACAGATAGATAGGTCTACAAGGATTAACAGACTCAGACTTTTGATAGACAGACAGAGACAATCAGACACAGACCCAGTGAAGAGAGGTTGGGTAGGTGGAAGGGTGGCGGAGGACTCCAGTCCACCGTAAACCAGTCACTCCAAAATAGCACCCCACACACTCACTCTTTACCTTCCTCCACTGACCAGACTATTATACTCAGACCTATATAGGACTTGATCAAAAGAAATCTTAATGCATTAGGATACACTGGTTTTAATATCAGAATTTAGTTCCAATAAGTAATCAATTTCCATCGGTACACACACGTAAATTTCCATATCTTGATACTTTAGAACAACTATTAAATCAGTTCTCTAGGTTCATTGAAATATTCTTGACATTTTAAATACGAATTAGATACTATCCAGAGTGTTTCAGAAAGGCATGTAAAAACTCTTTTGTAAGGGCCTAGTCTCATAAGGCTGAGATGGTTTTAGGACTTTCATCGCAGGGGATACTTTTGATATCTTTTATGTCAGGTAACATTCTCAAACAGTGTCAATCTTAAGTGACAAAAATTTCCCATTTTTCTTAGATACATAGAATAAAGATAGAGGCACAATTCAAAGTGTTTTTAAGATTTTCATTTCCGGGAATACTTTTGATGCCTTTTCAAAGGTCGGCCAATCAGAGCCCACCTTTCATCTTACGTAAGTGTGACAGACGTTACCCATAGGGCGGCTGAAAATTATTGATACTGCACACCCAGCATCGGTCTGTATTTCATACACATTCGGCCATAGGTATATATAAAGATACATACAAAAAGTAGGGTTAATTTGTCAATAGGGTATTAGCTCCTAATGTGCTCACGAGCAACTGAGATCCGCTCCACAAAAAAAGTAAAACGTCTGTCAAGGTCGAGAATTTGCTCAACTGACAAAGAACAAATACAATAGGAGTTTAATGCCTATGTTTTGAGTAAACACTGAAGTATAAGTCACATTGGAAATATTTTATTTCCTTCTTGATAATAGTAGTATAAATATCAATGAAACCTCAAGAGTAATACAGATATCCACACCTATATTCAACATGCACTCATTATGATGGTCATAGAAGTAGGCTGGAGGATCAATATCGTTCATAATATGTGATAAACCAATAAATAAACAATTCAACAGATATCAAAGTCACCAACACCAATCGGTAGCTATTCAGTTTCATCTGAGGTGCTCTAGACACCGATTCCTAGATTCAAAAATGTAGAACAAATATTATGGGCATGCATTTCAATACTTATCAAGGCTTAGCAGGCCGCATGGAATGTATCATGTTGAATACTTACATGTCCATATGCACCACATATCAGAAAGGGTTTATTTCGACAATGTGACAAACACAGAATTTAATCCTTCACAACTATTTTCATAACACCAGATGAGGCAATAGATCAGTACTTTTTCTTTTCACTTCACTGCCAGATCATTTGCTGTGTCAGATGCGGGACGGCCTTACTTCGCATCAGATTGTAATCCGTACGATGCTTCCCAAACACTTAGCGCCATTTTATATATCATGACATGTCAAATGAAAAACTGAACGATCCCCCCTCACCTTCCATTCCGACAATTATGTTTTTTAATAGGAATTCGTCGACCTCTGATTATATTTATAATAGCAAGCTTGAGGCTGTTTCACCTAGACTGCGATAGCGATAATGTGACGTATACCTTCAATATATCTATAATGGGTACATTGGCACCATTGATCATTCACCTTGAAAGTTTGGGACCTTGCAGAATCTCCTCTTGGATATGTTACCGTGTAATACAAATGCGAAATCTGTCATATTCATAGTTGATCTGTATCTGGGAGATATCTGACATTTTTAAGGAACTGATAGAATTGAGAATTCCGTGTAAACCTTTACTTCAATTGTGAATACCTCTGTCATGATAAGTATGCCCTTAAGCTTTTGAATTGCTTATACGATAAAACTACAAAATGTGTATGACTTTATTGAGTGACACATGACCTATCCTGCAAAACCCATTGTTTTGTTATTCAAAATTCTGGAACAAATGTTATATGACATTAACCCCAGT
Source organism: Alentia gelatinosa (assembly GCA_950022655.1). Lineage (NCBI taxonomy): Eukaryota > Metazoa > Annelida > Polychaeta > Phyllodocida > Polynoidae > Alentia > Alentia gelatinosa. Next base: position 43,364,585 of record OX465582.1, read on the forward strand.
ATGAATAAACAGCGCCATCAGAGACCAAATTAGTCTTATATCTAACCCATCTGCTAATGAATATTTATGACTCCTAATATGGTCCATGAACATGATAAGATTCCACTGAGCACAATATTGATGAGAAACAATCAGACCAGAAATGATGAATATAGCCTTCTTCACATCTAGGTTATATTCGAGTTGTATCATTCATTCATGGAGAATCTTCTCTAAAACGGATGTTTTAATCAAATATGTATAGATTGTCAAAGCTGAACATATTACAGTATGAATCGGGACAAAGGATAAGTCACAGCATGGTAGTGCTCTAGGTATCTCATCTATCATGCACCACGTGTGCAAGCAGTAAAGACAAATAAATCCTGAAAATAGGTCTATGTCTCATTTATCACTTGGCTGTACTTATAGTTGTCTTTGACAGCTGACTATTAACTCTGTCCACCGCTTCACGGGCTAAGGGAGACACCAATGGGGCACCAGTTGAACGGGGTGTCCTTGGGGAGGACTTCTCTTGACCGGAGAGTGGTGCGGCAGGTCCCTCGAAGCCCGTTCGCTTCTGAAGCTCCTTCAGCATGTTGGTCCTGGCCGTGCGGAGTTCCGTCTCTGGGATGGGAGGTCCAGGGCTGAAGATGCGGCTCACAGGAGCATGCTGGAGTCTGGCACTGTGACTTTTCTGGTTTTCCATCTTTTGTGAATGCCGACTGATAGCCTGGTTGATATTGGCAAACTCCTCCTTCTCCATGTCGAGTCGCTGGTCACGAGCTGCTCGGCCTTGTTTATTGCGGAGCGTCGGATCTGCTCCTTGTTCGACCAAGAAATCAAAAATGTCCTCATCTGAGGTGACATGGAGCGGGGTATTGCCGGCGTCGTCCTGTAGGTTTACATCTGCACCGCAGGCCACAATCTCCTTCACCAGGTTCACACACTCCCACTCCGAGGCATAGTGCAGTGGCGATGATCCCTCCTTGTCTGTCATCTGCACAACAGCACCATTGTTCAACAGAAATACACCACACTCGTTCGCGCTGCGCATTATGCTAACTAAGAGTGGGGAGGTCCCTCTGTTATCTGTTATATTTACGTCGCCACCAGCAGCAAAGAGTTCCTGGAGGATATCAAGGGCGTTCTCCCGACAAGCAACGTGGATTGCTGTTACTCCATTGTCGTCCTTATTGTTAACATCAGCACCGTTTCTCAGAAGGAATCGCACAGCATCAGGTTGGAGCTCGTTAACGGCATCATGAAGAGCAGTCATTCCTTTCACAGCGTCTCCTTGAGTTCGTCTGCTATTAACGTCCACCCCAGCGTCCAAGATGGCGGACATGATGTCCACGTGACCAAGGGAGGCTGCGTAGTGCAGCGCATTGCCACCAGATGCCAGCTCACACAAACAGACGTCCTTGGCATTGTTGCCTTCTGCTTTTAGAACTGTCTTCACGTCAGCTAGATAATTCTTGTCAATTGCTCGTCTAAGTTTCTCGACAGCCTTCTTTGAAGCCGCCATTCCCTTGAAAGCAAAAAGATATTAGAGATTTCAAAAGTATGTTATTTCAAATTGACATATATGCTAAATCGCTCCGAAGGAATTAGTGCAATTCTGTGATCACTGGCAATGTCTTATTCCTATAGTATCGATCGTAAAGCCAAGGTCAGAAAGTGATATAGTGTGCTAATTTGGGCCATTAGCCCCAGTCAGGAGGAAGGCGTGCTCGTTACAGCACTGTGGGAAGCTTCAAAGAGCTTTGATCACGAGAAATTTCACGGAAGATTACAGGCAACCTTCGGAGCAGATCGATATCTACTTTGAGATCAATGAGACTTGCACTAATCAACCCGTAAATGGGGAGAGCTAAGAATCAATTCATGGCAATGCATCAATATGTATACACAGCAAATAAAGCGCAAAATACGTGTATATTTTCCCATGAAATATGTTATATCATGATACTATCTTTTATATACATTATAAACATGCATTAGTTTTTTATATTTGGGGAAAATATTTTACACAATTGGATAGATCCTAACTTTAGTAGTGTTGAATGGTGAGTGTAATTATCAGTGGGTGTAGGTGGAGAACTTGAAAATAAGCATTGTGGATGTATTGTCCTGTAATAACCGATTGCGTCCTTAAATACAACCTGTATATGTCCAACAAGGTAATTAGTAGAAACCAAACTCGAGTTAGACTTGTCAATGTTTATACCACGACGGGAAGGTCGTGTATTACTACACGAGGCGTAGCCGAGTGTAGTGAGGAGCAGACCTGACCAGAGTGGCATAGACATTGACAAGTCTAACTCGAGTTCGGTTTCGTATTTATCCTACCCCGTCTATGCTTATATTACTGTTAAAACGATAAATATTGAGTCAACGACCAACAGAACCTTTTTCATAGTAGCTGACATCCTGCTCTCTGATTGGTCAATATTGTTATTACTCTAGTGGCATAAAAAACACTTTATGTCACGGCCTGCCACATAAAATTGCCCTATGTTAAGTCTATGGTCGTTTTTTACTAGGGGTAGGATAAAGAGTCTTTCTCGAATGAAGAAAATGTCTTAATTGAATCGAATTATGCACATCACGAAAAGACGTGTGCAATGAATTTACTACTCGATGTTTAACTCCCAGCAGGATTCATTCAGTTAGTCCATGTGCTCTTTTATTTGTGATGCCCTGTCTGTAACCTTCTGTTTACAGAATCTAAACTACGATACAAATATCATCTATGACCATTTTCTGATGTCCATAAAGTTCTGATGTACTTTTTTCTATTGGTATGTAACCAATCCGGCCTCCAATGTTTACGACATGCTAAATGTAACAAGGACATACACGAATCGATATAATACTAAATAATGGTCCTTGTCGTTGTAAATGCCCCTCGATACCTATCTGGCTCTATATCAGTGTGGAAGCACTATCATAAATGCCATTATCTACTTTCACTTTACCTTACATAAAAAGTTATCTCTACTGCCGCCAGCGAGGCTATGGACAGTAGATAATTAGCTCATCGTGCGTAGATTGACGTACACACTACCTTTGCTCAGACTGGGCTTTTATAGTGGGTGATGTGCCAAGTGATTTGGTGAGGTCGGTATGCTGTAACAATCTGAGCGTATTATTGATAAAGATCCCCCTCAAGTACCACCAAACAAGCACGTTACATCGGCCTGCGATTAGTGAGGGCTGAGCCAGCGGCAGTCAAAACTGTGCGCATAGATATCTGCATAAGAATCACAGCAGGCTTTTCATAAGAGGATTTAACTAAGCACATATGTTTGGTCATGGCCTTCCATGGCCGTAGGTTTTGGGGAGGGAGCGTATGTATTGCCTGGGGTTTGATTTTTTGCGCACACATAGTTTCTTTCATGAATTATGAAGTAACATGTTGCTACATGTGGCACCCGGCTAGGCTTTACAGTCAACATTAACGCCGAGTATGACCTGCTGTGCACCCCCACAACTGACTTTTGTACACACTTGGCAGTTTGTATTTATGTATAGTATGAACGCCTGTAGCTTAACCTGTGAGGGTGTCATATACCTTATTATATATTATTTATATTCATTGTACAAGAATTACCTATATGTAGGTAGATGTATCATTTTGGGTCATTTGTATATATATATATCTGTGTGTGTGTGTGTGTGTAGGTGTGTGTGTGTAGGTGTGTGTGTGTGTGTGTGTGTGTGTGTGTGTGTGTGTGTGTGTGTGTGTGTGTGTGTGTGTGTGTGTGTTTGTGTGTGTGTGTGCATGTATATATATATATATATATATATATATATATATATATATATATATATATATATATATATGTATGTATGTACATGAATATCCCACGTGTTGGCTTAGGAAAAGTAATATGTGATCATGAGTGGTAAATAAGCTTATGTTTGGATGAGTATATATCCCACATGCATATATATCAACTATAAATGCATGTGTGCGTGTGACCTGTAAGGACCAAATATGAATAGTGCTTCACCAGGATTCATCCATGCCTTATGACAAGTATGTGACAGATTATGGATTACTTATACGTAAACAATGGTACTCCTGTGACATTTTGCAGTTGTATGCTACCTAACCACGTCATGGTCTATATAACCACGGGCTTGGAGGCAAGTCCGAGGTATAACACACCGTTGGCAGAAAAGCTAACAATACGCTGACAATATGGCAATGTACCAGGGCGGACTCTCCCTTTTATGTCCACTATGATGATAGTCCTCCCAACCACAGGTCCTTTATAGGGAGTGTTCATACACTGTAAAAAATTTCCCGTGAATTTTACGGTATTTCCCAGGCAACTGGGGTGCCAGGGAAAAAACGTAAATTGTACGGGTGACCGTAATATATTTTTGACCGTAAATTATAACTGTCCTAGACTGTATTTTCCTAACGGTTTAAGCCTGTAATATATTTCAGACCATGAATTTTCACTGTAATAAACTGTATTTTGAATACGGTTCAGACCTGTAAATACAGAGGAGCAAAACTGTATGAAATATACTATATGCACAGCCCTTCGTTATACATATACCAGAAATCTTGTTATTGAGGTTCTTGAGAATTGTTATATGTAGAGGGCCACCTATAGAGTATGTACATACAGAATTTCAGAAATTTTAAACCTCCAACCCCTCCTCCCAAACTTTTATGCAATTGATCAAAGAAAGAGCATATGCAGAATTTCCTAAATCCTTGACCCTCCAACCCCCCACCCCCCTTCAGTGCACATGGCATTTTATGAATGACCCCTAGGAGATTATGAATATAAAAACGAATATTTTGTATTGGCTACCATCATATATTCTGTATTGGCCTATTGGCTTATCAGTATCATTAATAATTATTATCAATGATATTTCAACATTTAAGTTTTTCAACTCTAATGTTATTAGTGCAAACTATTTTACAGGAATACTCATCAGAATCTGACAGTGCAAGGCTGCATTTGATATAGTTGGATGAAGTCAATCCTACATATGTTTTAGAAATGTCCTATGAAAGTGGTTTCTAATCCCCTTTATGATATTGATGTCATGACAACTTGAGAATAAATGTGCTTTAAATGGCAGGAACTTCACAGGAGATCGATGAATATCTATTACATATTTTGATGAAGTTAACTCTTGCATTTTATTCTCCACTGATTTGTTGCTGATATTGGAGTTAATCTAAGTGTATCTAATATGTCCATATTTACAGATTTATATTGTAAACTGACCGTAGATTGGATGGATTACAGTCCTGAATATTTTTACAGTTGAATACCGTTTTTTTGGTATCAAATATACGGTATGGAACTGTGAGTAAGATTACAGTGATATACCGTCCATGTTTACAGTAGTATACTGTATATTTTACGGAAATTTTTCACAGTGTACACGTGCACACGCCGATCAAACTCACAATTGTATGAAATTAAATCAAGAGGTTTTGCTCACGTGAAATAGACACTACATTAGATATGCATTGAATTGCTTATCTCATGTATATATATATATATAAATATATATATATATATATATATATATATATATGATATATATATATATATATATATATATATATATATATATATATATATATGATATATGAGATAAGCAATTCAATGCATATCTATATATATATATATATATATATATATATATATATATATATATATATATATATACAACCGTTTGGGTCATAAAGGTTCTGGGATCGCCATGTGAATAAACCGTGAGAACATTTCCATAAATAACGATATCACAATCACAACCACCACTGTCTTTCGATCATTGATCGAGCTCGCTGCAGTTCAGATCCATCGCGAATGATTCCTCGTGCCTTATGCTAGCGAGGAAAGTCAGTAGTAAATGTCCAATACATTTCGATACATGTACACAAAACGTTAAGCGGAGTGTTTATATACAGATCTAAGGTCACACCTAGTGTGAGGGTTTGGGATTAAGACCAATGAACCTCACGATGCATGTAATATATGAGGGGATTTATCGGTAAGAGAATGACTGCTTCTACCTGGATATAATAATGTATGTGTAAGCATAATAGCACCATATTTAATGAGATTCAGACCAGGTATGGAATTAACCTCAAATCACCAGGTGTGATGGACTCTGACATGATCCACTGCTCATTGCAGAGATCTCGGCATTTTAACAGCTTTGATATTATTAGTCTTGCATATGTACATGTATCTTACGAGAAGGGTAGGGGCGAATAGTATCTTGTTTGAGACAGATATTGTAAACTATGATACGGGTAGTAATTTAGGTTTTGGTTGTTTAAATGTTGGGGGTAGCATTAATTATATTAGTTCTAGTGTGATTATGATTAGGTTGTTTAGTAGTGTTGATAAATGCTGTGATAATGGTGTTTGAGTTGTAGTGGTTGTTTTATGAGGGCGGAGAGTATTAAAGGTATGGCACTTGTGGCTGCGGAATAGCTATGAGGGACATAAAATGGGTAATGGTATAAGATTCTAGAAGCCTGCCTGAAGCTACAGGTGTAAGTCCACTTTCCTCCACAGGTAAACCTACCTCCAGGGTATATCCAGGCCTATTGAGGGGTGGGGAATGGGGGATGGAGAGTACTCCTCAGGTGCAATTCCAATTAATTCTCACAGGTGAGCGTCTCTGAGAAGGCCAGTAAACACCTGAGGATATCTGAGCTTACCTCTAGCACCTGGGCCCCTAACTACCATGCAGAGGGGCGAAACTGGATGCGTCCTAAATGTATGAATATATATATTCACTCTCACTTGTCCTATATATCCTCAGGAGTCTCCACAACCGTACGTATACTCGCAGAATTGACCCCGTTCACAGGACAGATCTCCACATGATCATTTAAGTGTGTTCGTTCTTCCACAGGTGTGCGTTTTAAAGGCGTACCTGTATACTGTGTAACTGGCAGGGTGTGGGAAGACGTGTGGGGATCTATGTGTCCTCCAGGGTGTATCCCATCCGCTTCTGTCCCGAGTCCTATTCACAACGACCCCTAGTGTTTGTATGTATGTGTTGGGAGTACGGTCCCGTAATGGCCACACCACCTTTCTCACGCTAAATACCGCATAGGGACTGGAGGCGACACACACTATGATAGGTGCCAATATACTACCCCCTGTGGTAACAGCGCGCGACTGTTAATAGCAGCACTATGGCCAGGCACAGGGCCCAGCGTGGAAGCGTGTTTCAGGCTGTAGCGCCGTCTGGTGAAGTATCGAGTGACATGGACGCGTTCACACACGTCAGACGAGGCTCGTAAGCCAATTCGACCGTAACTGGCATGACACAGGTGGTGCTGTTCGACTGGTGCCTGGTGTTCAATACATTACATCCCGGGTATTATCTCACCCCGGTATTTTTCTCCATAGGCTTAACATTGGGAACTCGTACTCAACGGCCATGAAGTTCGTGTACCCAATACTCAATGGCCGACACCAGTGCGACACCAGCCTGTGGAAAAAGGCCTATTAGGCCTTTTTCCACAGGCTGGTGTCGCACTTTATCTGGTTGGTTACGCAATGCCTGCAGCCAAACAAGCCCCTGGCAACGTATTCTTTAGCATTGAATCACTCAGTTTATGAGCGTAATACGTTCATAATACCTGTGTATATCATTTGCAGAGAAATAACAGTGATTTCATCGTATTCTATGGTATTCCAGCTCCAATTCGATGTATCATACATGTATATCACCTCAATGATACTTTAGAAATAGCTTAGATAACACAGGATCACCGAAATTGAATATACATTAATACATTGGCAGGCCTAGCTATTATGTGCTTATCTTTCTCCAAATTAAAACAAAAACAATTATCAACTATAAAGTTTGGATAGTCCAGACTGGTTGATACAATGCCTTTAATTGTTCTAGCAGTCCAATCTGTCCAAAAACAATGTTCCTGTAATCGCACCCACCGTTCACACTTTAGGTGTGATTGCTGTATTCTCTATACACATATAGCTAGACTCGGCCAGGTTTGTCCGAGCGGCCGCGTAACTAGGCAGTGGGCCGGTAGGCGGCGCGGAACGGCAACACCTGTAATGGGTGATCCATTTTATCAAAAAATTATGTTATATGGGGTGAGATAAAATCAGAAACCCACTCGATGACAATAACTTGGTCCGCACTCCACCTCGTTTGACTGCAGAGTAATTCACGAAGCGGAGCTGAGTGAATTACTCTGCAGTCAAACTCAGTGGAGTACGGACCAAGCTATTGCCATCTTGTGGGTTTCCTTCTAATTAATCAACGGAGTACGCAGATAGAAGTATCTGAACATAGTAGCAGATAGTGGAAATAACATCAGGAGTTCCCGTCCCAAAGAAAAAGAATAATACCTAGAAAAATCCAGATGTTTTCAATAAACTATTCTAAGAAATAAAAGGTGTTATTTTCAAAATATGTCCAAGTCGTTTAAACGAATGATAATTATTTCAATAAACAATGTGTAATCATTAACTGATTATATTCAGTGGAGAAGAAACCCAGCACGCTAGCTCCCTGAGATCTACCCCACATGTAGCCTATCGAAATATTTAAAGCCTAGTGCATTCGGGGCACCCACTCAGGGCGCCAAAGTCATGTGTTGTAGGGTGGTACTGTAGTAGAAGTTGCAGAGCTTTTCTAACTTGAGTATGTACGTTTATTTATTCTTCACAACTACAACTAAGTATAAGTCTTCGTTGATTTTTTTATGAAGATTACAGCTCACTTTATTATCTTTGATTATCCAAATTCGATACATGTGTTTATGCGTTCATCTCTTAGTACATGTGACGATCAATCGCTGATGTTACATGTGACCTGCCATCGTTAAGAATACAATACTTCACTTTCCATCCGTGTATAACGACCTCCTAATATATATTGCTACTCTTGAATGATAAGAAGAATTGCTTATTACAAAGTACTTATTCTCTGTTGAAAATCATTTTCATTGGATTCCCATTTTAAACACTTGATTCCTCAACGACAATCAATTTTTGACCCTTTATTATAGAAAATCCTACTCTGAGCTTACTCGTTTTCTTTCTTTCTTCTTTTTTTCATTGAAGTTCTTATTTCATTTTGTGAGTAATGCTAGGGAAAAGTTTGTCTAAATTACCCTTGACACAGTGCCTTAAGGTAAGACACCATGTAGTATTATGTAAGTATCTTATATTTTGTATTATTATCGTTTTAAAAATCCTATTCGTTATTCGTATTCGCAGTTGGGTCGACCCGGGTAGAACGGTAAATACCGTACCTATTCATATGATTCGATCATCCATTGCAACACATCAAGCCTTATGGCTGTAAGCTTGTGTTGCAATATTACATGATTTAAAACCTGCAATTATAGCATGCCTTAAATCGCTCATGATGACTTCATCCCTGTCTCATCCCTCTTTTTAACATCATCACCTAATTAACTCAGCCACGAGCAATTGGCAGAGAACATTTTATTATAGCTCCTAACTTGGATTAACAAGGTAACCAACAAGCCGTGGCGAGGATTTTTTTTTATAAAAAGTCAGGAATTAAGCCCCGTAATAGAATTTAAGCTTGAGTTGTGGGGCGGGTGGTGGTCAAAAAGAGATGAAAGTCTTTGATGGCGCCGCCTGGGTGAAGGGCGAGGAGTGACGTCATCACGAGAAGTGAGTCTATAATCCGGTAGATGTCGTGAAAACGAATTATTTACCAATTTACAATTAGTGTACGATTTGAAATGGTGAACAAAGGTATACAAATTGAATATCTGAATATTAGTCTATATAAACACCTTGACCAGATCGAATTATTGTAGCCCAATGTTGACTGTATGTTTTAAGCAGAAATGTGGATGGTCGCGATACCAGATACATTTATCTAGAGATATGGGAAATGGGAGGGGGGTTATGTTGTTATATAAAAAAATTCAAGATTTATGTAGCTTAGAAGAAAACAGACAAAAACAGTTAACCTTTTGACAGAACAATGCTGCGCATGCATAAACTTAACAACAAAATATTATTGATAGTATTTTACTACAGACTACCTGAGCCTCTTTCTAGATTTTCTAGAAGAAATCCAATCTAGTGATGAATATAAGAATCACGAACTATGGTTTATAGGAGACAATATATTAACACATGTAACCTTAACAACTACCACACTGTAAGTCCTCTAGAATGCAACGGCTTGAATAACCACATTGACGAATCACTAGACTAAAGGGTAGGCTAAAACATGCATCGACCATGCACTGAGTAGAGAAACCACATAGAGAGCTGCCAGGTTGACCACCGTTTACTAGTCGATCACCTAGCTATACTTGCGGTCCGCCATTTTGAATCACAAAAAAGAGGCCTGTGAGTTCATGGGGAGATCATACCGTAATTACTCAGTATTAGATATGAAACAAGATCTATGTCAAATTAACTGGACTAGTTTCTATCAAAACATGGGTCCAGAGCAATAATAACTTTCATTATAAGCACCTCGAAAAAATATTTTGTCCATACATGCCCCAATAGAAAATTCAACTTCAACCCCCCACCCCCACCCCCAAAAACTTTTTCAAATTAAGAAAGATTTTTCGTAAATTCAGTTTGCCAAAAGACATTCTGTTTGTAGATCTGATATGTAATCCAGTTTCTAAAGTTTTAAAGTTATCTTGAACTGTGTACTACTAAGTTATAGCAAGGTCCTAGTAAGCAGTAATTACTAAGTCAAACTAAAATACCAATCGTCTAGGACGTGCCCCCGACAATCCTTAGGAATCTCAGTCCCACTCTGGATTTAGCTGGATTTGGGTGTTTTTCAGTTGTGACGATCGCTCAAGCTGCATGGAGAAACACCAAGCTAGCAACACAGCGATTTCCGGAATCGCCAACAAAAAATGGCGTATTTGTGATCTACTATTTATTTATTTATTCATATTTCACCTAATTATTGCTAGTGATATGCTAAACTGTTTGTGAGAGATATTCCTATGAAATGATATCTCAGATATAATTATGCTAATTTGTTTTGGCGATTCTAGAGATCGCCGCCATGACTCGCTTGGTGTGTCCCCGGTATAAGGATCGCTAGTGAAACAACGGTAGAAATTTTGATACTTGTCATAACGGGTTTTTTTTGCAGATGCTAAATCTTTTTCAAATTAAGAAATATTTTGAGTGGAGGTTCTACTAATCTGGCATACTAGTCTTCCAAATTTCACAATTTTCGTGTGGTTATTATGACTGTGAGAAATATTTGCCTGAAAATATTAAAAATGCAAGGGCTGGATCACTCAGCCAGCTTGTGTACAACCTACTGCGATAATCGATTTATTTGTCAAGGTCACTCTATATATCTATATATAAGAACACCCATTTGGAAAGTAAAACATGTCTCACTTATGGAATACTCAATGGAAAATAATGAAATTTTAGGATTGGTTTGAATGGCCATGGATAATTCATCTTTGTAAATACGATCTAATTTGAATGAGGATAAGTGTCTCAAATCAATAGATTACAGTTGCAGAATTTTGTACCTGACAGGAAATTATCGCTTTCTATCTCAGACAGTGATCGTTTTAGCTGTGACCACCACAGCAGCTTATATTTGTACCACCCTCCATAGCGATTAATCTGTACACCACTGTTGAACGCACATATATGCCTTATATATATATATTGTGAAGAGAACGGCTGAGAGGGCGCACCGGATCCCCCTGACATGGTCTGGGGAGATCCGACGGGGAGGTCTTGGCCCCCGCGTGTGCTACCAACACGTGATCTTGACATCCTATATTATAAGGATGGCGGTTGCTCTCGTTCGCCACTTGTGACTTAAAGCTCGTGAACTGATGAGCCCAGCTGTTGAACTTGGCCCCTTGAACCTTTCTGCTTGGTAGTTCAAGTTCTATTACTCTATTCAACGTTACACTCCGGGGTATCCTAATACATATATGATACTGTTTAAATATTTGTTAATCTTTCAAAATAGAGGATGTCCATTCTTACTGAATGTACATCTAATCAAATTTTGACCTGAATAGGGCTCATATCGGTAGGCTGCTTTAATATGAATTAAAGCTAGTTATATATTACGAATAAACCAACAACCTGATCAAAACCTACTAACTCATTTAAAAAAACTATTACATTTAGATAAAGTTCCTTTACATATAGACATTAACTATACAATGGCTTCCCGGTTGGTTCATTTCTATACGTTATGCCATAGCTTAGGCTACTTGACTGTCTTAAGACTCTTTTGCCGGATAACACTTCTTGCACACAGCTGAGATGGTGAAATGAACCTGCATTGCTCGGGGGACTGATAGATTATAGTGAATATATCTTTTAGACAGTAGAGTCAGTCTGTATATTTGCTAGTATATGGAGTGACAGCCGCTGACTTATCACTCTCTATCAGATACGTTACCGAAACTCGGGGGAAGTTGAGTGTCTACTTGCTATCAAAATTTTACCGCGAAATTAGATATGGCTATCTGCGTCCCCTAGTGTCAACTTCATAAATTAAAAGGCTCGTCAACTGGATGAGAATTAAGAAGTGTTTTCAAATAAAAACATTTTGCGTTCACTTGACAGCCTGTTATATCTATTTCTGGCAAAGCATAGTATATCTATGCTTTCAGCACCAGAAATAACACTTATTTTTGTGGTTTGCCAGTGTGAATAATGAAGAGACCTCTAGTGTCAAATTCTATAATTTACTCCGTTTCAACGGGTCTTTATTTTTACTCTTCCGGTCAAAGCCACGGGTACTTCCGGTAAATGGCGTGCATCCCCCGGTGGTTCAGTGTATTCCGGATATAAAGGGCAAGATTTCCACGTAAGTATATCGTCGATTTATGAACATGTTATGTCGCAATGTCTATTAGACCCATCGCTAATCGAAACACTGTAATACGGGAGGTCGTACCCCGAGAAAATTCATGTTCTAATGGCAAACGCGGAAGCCTCCTATGGACCGGGAGCGTTGGGCGTCGTGTTGCGAATCACTTTGTCTGAGGGAGCTGTCGGCACACACAACACGCCGGCATGCATGCCTGAACACCTGGGTCGTGTTTGAGACATGTCTATCCCCGTGATAGACCGTTACACCAGTAGCCATTTACCTTTCATGGGCACTGTTCTAATTAAGGCACGAAACACGTGGAGTTTCAATGGAGTGTGATATCAGCTTGTGTGGAGTTGAAATGAGGTCGCGCTGTGCAAGCCTGGCCAGCGTTCGCTCCGCATGCGCCGCCTCGACGCTGACACTGTCACAGCCAGGACTAGTTGAGGCGCGTGGACCGAACCTCTTCCTTGGCACAATTTCACTGCGTTGTTATCGGCTATCACTAAAGCTATACTTAATCTCGCCACCTTTTGCTGAAGGCATGTTCAGGTGCGCTCTAACCAGTGTGCATCCGATTTGTGGAAAATTATCAGTTAGACGCTGCCGTCTCTGTATGTCACGTTTCCGCTTGTGTACTCTTCGTCTTGACCCGGTAGTCGGTTACAGTGTATGGGTACAACACATAATCTGTAGTGGTTCACTCCCATCGAAACTATGCACCTGTAGGCTGTACATGACGCGATGTTACATGCATAATCAGCCATGGTAGCTGGAGTTTTACCTGATCGAATTATTGAACACTTCCAGTTATATAATCTTTAGTAATAGTAGCAAAGAAGTATTGTTATTATTATTATACATGCATGTATGTATTGGTATTCCTTACAGTTTATTTTAGTCAATGAAATCATATTCGCAAAGAAAACCTCAATATTTCCTTAAGTCAATAGCAAGTGATTGTTTTGCGGTTTTAATAGGAAGGCTCTCCCTTCGTAAGAAGTTGTGCCCTACTACAGAAATAGATATTTATCTTTTGAGGGGAACTTTCTCATTTTTTAGTAAAGATTCCGATTTATCTTAAAACAAATGAGTTTCATATGAATTAATCAGGTCACCGTCCACGTTTTTGTAAAACATGTGACATATTCAGAATGAAATAAGCAAGTACTGCAGTGTAAAGGATCCAATAAACAACTCCTACAACTATCATGGCGAACATGTACGGATTTTACAAAACAAAATTAATAGTCAGCTACTAATATGATGTACACTAGATATATACCTAACTTGTACATTTCAATAAGTAAGCTGAAATTCCCCGTTTGGCGTTACTTAGATCTATAAAAGCATGCATGGTGATTACGATTGGGGTTCTTATCGCCTCGCTTAATAGATAAGTCTGCTTTCTTAGTTGAACACAATCTTCTTTTACTGCTAGTTGAAGAGTACTGTAAGACTAACATGGTTCCAATTCCGCTGACACAGTAACCTTCTATCACTTTGGGCAAAAAGTTTGGCACACCGAGAGCATATCCACCCCCAACATGCATCATGTCTGTGTTCCTGTATGGGACGCCAGCCCGCCGTTCCAGTTGGACACTCCGCCGCCCTGCGCAGTCTTCAAATGCTCCATTTAGTGCTGTTTGGGCTGGTCTGTGCGTAGCGTATACAGAGTTGTTATTATTTCTCAATAGAGAAGTTCGGTGTAAAAATTTGTTTCGTTTTCGATGTGTTGTAAACAGGGAATTTAATTAGTCAATGCTGGCAATTTTTCGAAGAATTTATTGTGGATCAACGTATCTGTCAGATAGACATACATTTACTTCACTGTACCTGGTCATCCCTGTAAATATGATAACCAACTAATTATGGCAAGAGACCTCCACTCCCTTCTGCATATTTTAGGGAATTGCCCTCGGTTTTTACGCTGACTCAGTGATTACCATGTGGGAAATGTGCCGTGAAGCTACAAACAATAAAGAGACTGGAGCTTTGAGCATGGGCGAAAGTTTATTTGTGAGAAAGAGGGTTTTCCTCGCTGTGCAACTTTACCAATGTTTTGGGCTTCATATGTGTCCATAGTAAATCAAGACTCGCCACATCTTTGAGCCCGATGTAAGACAAATAAACAAAAGCAGTTGGTAAACTTCTGAATTGATGGATTCTAGTCATCATTAGTACCATTACATAAACTATGATGTGAATCCTCTGTCCAAATGTATTTATGTATCAACAATGATCATACATCCGATAGATATCTTGTGTCTCCACGTGCCCCTGACAAGTAACTTAACAACCATGACCAGTCGGACCTCACCCTATTAAACTAATGACCCTATTATACGTCGCACTGGACCGGAAATCTAGAACAGCTACTACGGCTCGACACACATCTACAGGTTATAAGATAAATTCTGTCTACTACCTAAATTCGTGACATTATCTAGACCACTTATCCCAGAGATGGTAGCTATGCACCTTTTCATGGAGATCCACTTTTTCATTTTGATAAAAATCCACTTTCCTTGTGTATAGCAAATATAATGTTGATTGAGCTTAATTCACTTTAAAAAGAAAATCTCCCCACAGATCCTGAGCCACATGTCATGGCTGACCTGGACGAGTTTTTAAAATGTTCTTAATATCGCTGAAACAGTAAATTCGCCTAGAAATATTTCCACCTTTTTTGTTTGTTTTTTTATTCCAACTGAAATTCTTGAATTAACAAAGCAGTCATAAAAGATATAGATCGTGTTCGTCCTGGATTCAATTTAAGGAGAGTCGAGTCAGCTCATAGATTGATAAAATAAAATGGAATATATGTACTTTGACAAATGCTTGACTCTGGATTACATCACACCTATGTAATGAAACCTGACAAATCAAAGGGACTACGTTGAGTTTTATAAATTCACAATGCTTTTAGTCACGAGGTATGACTTCCTTTATTCATAGATTCAATTTCTGGTGATAAAAGAGTCGTTACTCTATAAACTAAGCACATTATTTTTGTGTGTAAAAGATGTTTATTAAAACAGACATCTAAATTACGAAACTTTTCTTTAGTTACGTCTGGCTTCACTAGCCACAAATGTGTCATTTTGATAAATATATTCAAATTTGAATTGAAATTCAGTAAAAAGACACATAGTTCATGGTGCTTTTGATATTATTGTAATCACATGTTTATCATTCTACATATGAAGGGTTATAAATAGATTTTAAGTTACAAAATAGAATGGATTTTAAAGGTTGAAATTTGTAAGAAATGTAGCTTCAGGATGTATACCATGTGACCTGAAAGTGAATTGTACCCGATGCAGCGGGTGGTGTATCGTTGGTTCCCAGGTATTTGCAACAAGACAACGATTCTTATTCAAATGTTCCAGAAACGGTTCATATGTCTCTTTAAATATCTACAAAATAAAAGGTTATGAATCTTCACATCTCAGCAAGTTCACCCTTCGTACTGAATATTTCCAGCAATATCATTGGCTAGAATGGGGGAAAACCTAGTTTTGGCTTGTGCCCTGCCACAGACTACAACTAGTTTCCTCGTCATCTACTCGGGGTTTCATCAGATTTCAATCTTTTTGCCCTACCCTAACTGTAATTGCAAAACAAAATATGAACGACAGACCTTTTATGTTTCAAGGTAGAAGTAAAACAGACCGGCATGGCCCACAGGCGACAACAGAGACCCCAGAGGCAGGTCAGTGATTGCCAAGCAGATATAGTCGTTTGTTAATTTTCATGAATATTCATTCCGTAATTTCCTGATGACCTATAATACATGATATGCTGATTGTTATTGCGTCTCCTCTCCCCGACGACTTCATCAGGTCGTTGTTAATCAGTGACGTTTTTGTCGATGAACGTACTTAGATCGCAGTTCTTTTTACTTTTCCATGGAAATCTTTTCCAATTAATGACTTTTTCTTTTCTTGTGTAAAACAATGTGGGGCCCTTGTTTTTCGTCTGTTTTATTAATGATATGTGTGGCCAACTTGTCGATTGTACTGGAACTCGCAGGAAAACCTATATTTCAACTCATGAGCCTTTTTTAAAGTAACCTATATAAAACCTATATTTTTCATTGCCATGCAGATTGGTGTATCCATGAAATTTTAAAAGTTAAATTGACACAAAGTCCGATTTTCTGATACCTTGTAAGCATGGGGTTGAGAAGTGATATAATTATAATTAAATTAGAATTAGATTCTACACCTAGGCCTACATACATAGGTGATGCCAGAAGTGATGCGTCGATTCCATCACTTTAGTGGGGCATACCCTGGACTTTCCTTGCGATTGAGTGCAATGAGTCCATCGCAATAGGGGTCATATACCCCGCTGAGGGGGGGGGGGGGGCATTTATGGGGCTTTAAAACGTGTGCGACAATCACATCGCACCAGTGGGGCCGGGCCTTAATCGAATACTGGGATTTCATCTTAGACGGATAGTTTCAGAAAGAAATTACTAAGTCACGATTGCAAAACCAGGCACTGCATGGAATTCTTAGAGGGTACAATCATGGTAGAACTTCTATAGATGAGTTGCATAGACTCACCAAGGTCGGGTCACTTGGACTCCGTGGGAAACAGCAACTGGTGAAACTGATGTTTAAAAAGTCTAAAAAAAATACCATTAATGTAGATCACAGAATAAACAATACAAAAAAAGCGATAATAAAATAATTTTTCTATAACATTGATATTGTACCTCGAAGTTTGTATAATCACCTGAATACTGGGGAAATAAAGAAGGAGATTAACTAGATTCATGTGTTCAAAGGTTGGAAACAACGGCTCGTTTAAAAAAGCGATATGAAACGTAATAAAATAGTAATGTCGGCCCTAGCTGGACACGCCCATTCGGACTAAATGATTCCTGGCCTAGAGGTAGGAATCGAACTTGACTGGACCTGATAAGCTAACTTGTGCAAAATTTCATGGCCGAGAGGTAGGGAGTGAGCGGAGATTATCTTAATAACGATATTATGAATGTTACGATTGATTGTCTGAGCTATTTGTTCCGAGATGGAATTAGATTTTTGTACTATTCACTGTGACTACTATCCCATACCTCATCTCCATATATCATTTTCACTTTTCCATCTAGATTACTACGGCTCTTGTACGACAAGAAGAACCGACTTACATCAGATGTTGACACTAAAATAATTGAAAAAAAATCTATATAGATAGTATAGATTGCGCTTAATTCTTGCCGATAAAACATTGATTTCGATCTCCCCACACATCCTCATCCATATTCCATGGTGCACCCCGATGTGTTTTCCATGTATTCTAGGTCTCTCTGAGGCATCAAATTCACCTTTAAAAATATTTCCACTTATTTTCCGTGACCTCAACTGACATCCCTAAATTTACCAACCTGAGTTCTTTACCCTACCAACAGCCGTCAGGTGTTACAAACCATGTCACTTATGGCCAAATCTGCCGTAGCTTAAGATTGTCAGTGTTCACACTGAATACTGCCAATTTTCAGTAGACGTTTTTAATCAGCATTCTGTCATATATAGAATGAATTGCTGTGAGCTGATACAGCACAAATAAGATTATTGAGTGTTTGATTTCACTTTCCCAGTTTCAGAGGAGCCCTGGTTCGTTTGGACCACCTCCGAAACGCCAGCGGACAGCTCCCCCGATGCCCCCGATGCCGCCGATGGACTGGGACTACGAGTACGAGCGGGCGCCACGCACCCGCTACCCACCACCTATGTACAATGACTATGACCGTATGCAGGATTTCCCGCCCCCGCGCGGGCCCCGCCGGGACTTCAGTCAGTTCCATGGCGGGGAGGAAGAGTTCTACGGCGACTTCCGCGCCGAGCGCCGAGCCCCTCCCCGGCGGCCGCAGCAGCAACAACAGCACCCTAAGCCGTTCCGCCAGGACCGGCAACAGTACCCGTACAGGCCACAGCAGCCCATGCGCGGCGGGGCGCGCCAGCCGCAGCAGCGGGGGCCGCCTCCCGGGGCCATGGACAATTGGACGGACGGCAACCGACGCCGACAGAGGAACCGGCAGAACCGCGGCAACCCGCGGCGCCACTCGCCGGGCCGCTACGACGACAAGGAGGGCTCCATTGACCGTAACGGCACGGGCCTGCAGCGCAACTGGACCAAGACGTACTGGGCGGGCAAAGGGGACAGTCCGACCAAGCGGCACATAGAGCCCAAGCGTGCTGACGTGGAGGTGCCGGAAGCGACGCGCTTCTACATCCTGTGCGCCATGATCAAGTCAAAGTTCCGCGTGAACGGACTCTGTGAGACGTTCGAGTACTTCCTGAAGGAGAACGTGGCCAAGCTCACCCCGGCCTTTACCTACAAGCGGCACGAGGGCCAGACCACGTGCAAGTTCTACCTGAACAACACGTGCATCTCAGAGGGCAAGGGCCTGGCCCGCTCCGACGCCAAGAAGAAGGCGTGCGAGGCCGCGGCCACGGTGATGGAGGAGGAGTCTCCCGAGTCCATCCTGGCCAACCACACGCACGCCGACCTGGCCAAGCTGGCCGAGGACGAGGTGGACGCCGTCGATTACTCGATGCTGTCGCACCTCGAGAGGTTCACAGGAGAGAAACCTCTGAATAACTTTGTCATTCTGCAAACAGAGATGTGGACGAGCGACGAGAGCAAGTGGAACTGGACGAGCGTGCTCGTTCAGAGCGCCGCCTTCTCGCGGATGGAGCTTCATTTCCAGCTGAAGGGACAGGACCACAAACGCGTCATGTGAGCAGCTTCAACAGATTTCTGAAATTTCCCCCAGTAGACAAAAAAAAATGGATTCATTTTACAATATCAAATAATGTTCGGGAAAACAATATTGTTTACAAAAACGCCAAATTTATAGATCAGAACGTGATCGAAGTAGTTTCAAGTCAAACAAATTCAAAATTATTTCGAAGTTTTATTCAAAACTCCATAAGATACATATTAGTTTTCGAGTATCACTGCTATATCTATTATATAAAGGAGAATTAAAAATGCTCTTTCACAATCAGTCTCAATGGTATATCAACGTGAAGTCTTCTTCGTAATGCAGTTGATTTCTGGAATCCACTTTCGAATTCTAGTTTGTGTCTTGTGTAAATGAAGCAAGAAACATTTCCAAGTTTTAACATGTTATAACATCTTAATGGATGTCCTTTTCAGCTGCAACATACACATAGATGGCAAGTTCATATATTCCGGGCGTGGACGATTGGTCAAAGAGGCGAAAAACTTTGCTGCAAAAGGAGCTGTAGCTAAATTAGATCAAACATGCTACACACTGATGGTAGGTTCCATGCGAGATTCTTTATTTGTGTTGGTCTATATTAGAGTATATTGCGTTTCAACCTTCGAGTTTGGTCTCATGGTAAACATATAAATTGATTAGGGACTTATATTATTTAGGGTATCCATATCCAGAATTTTCTTTTCTGTAAATATCATATGATATCCACATCTTTGTCAATGTGGAAATTTGTTTGTTCGCAGTCTCTGCTAGATCAATTCTTTGATGTGGCATAGCGCCAAAGGAGAAAAGATGAAAACTAAGATGAAAAAAGAAAAGTTCTTATGCCGTGAACGGCGATTTTGTGTCGAGATCGGCGTTCTCAAGTCATTATCTGCTTCTCTCTTTGAAATGAAATAAGGTATGATACAGGCTTGGGATTTTTCCGGGGATTTTTTTTTTACATCCCCAGGGTCCTTCTTGAGATCAATGCAAATCAGAGAAGAAAATAGTTTGGGGATAGCGGTTGAAAGGGAAAATCAAAAGATGGATAGCGATATTTGCGTAATTCGCGCCATTTCAGTTGTTAGCTGAGGCCAGGCACTGGGCTCGTGTCATGTAATTTTGACAGTTCGTTCAAAACGTGTTAACCTCGATGCCTCAAATATACATCTCAAGTAACGAGTTGTTGTTGAAACTAGGTGGCGGCACTGTTGTACCTAAGTGATAGTCTGTAGTTCCAGTCCTGATCGCCAGGGGCTCAAATAAGGACTGAAGGTCTATCAGCACTATGCAAGAATTCTTGTCTGTATCCCAGTATTCGGCCAACAATATTACGCTTTTGCAATTCACTTGACACTAATTAAGCACGATTCGGTTAAACATTTATTCCTTATTTATTTTATCCCACATCATGGGAAGGTACAATGAGGCAGTCTGTTCACAGAGAAATTAAAACAGTTGCATAACGGTCTAGACTTTGATATTCAATTTGGCGATTTTCACATCAAGATTGCTCTGGGAGTTTATCTAATATATATATATATATATCCATATAGTTTGACCATTCTGACAGCTAGTCAACGATAGACTCAAAAGCCCCGAAATCATAAATCTACATGCCGAATATCACTACGCCCTTCTACAAGTATCTCAACTCAAAGCAAACTAAGGAAATACTTCAAGATAACGCAATTTAAATGCTGCTAGAATAACCGAACCACCTCAAAGATATTTGGCCGTTCCTACCAATACATTTTATTTCGGTGAATTTATGGTCCAGACCTTTCCTTATAGGTACTCTCATCTACGGTTCAGCGTTATTAAACAAATGAGGATTTAGTCTTATTTAAAAGAAAATGCTTGACTTTTGTTCTCCCTCGTTTCTATATCTGTATACAATATGAATGACACAACCCGGCTCTGTACTGAGCCATAAAACGATTACCTATCTCTGGTACGAGGAAATTAGAACTATCATCAATATAACATTGTATGTCATAAGGTTAAAAGTTGTGCTCAAATATCTATTCATGGCAAATGCAATGTGCGAAATATCCACTACGTAAGTTTAAATCACTTGATTTAGAATACGGGGCGAAAATCACGTGAATAGATAACTAGGAAAAACAGCAGGTGGCGCCACATGTGTAACTCAAAATCTTAGAACAGCGAGCACCCTGTCTACCTGTAACTATTGCAACTTGGTAGACTTATTACTATATACATGTTAAGTTCATGTTCATGGTATTACTTGATAAGCTGAAAATTAGAGTTTCAAGGAATACTGTGTAAAGAGCGTTTTCGAAATAATATTTGAATTTATAGAAGTAACCATTTTTTTTCAAATGAACCATAACCGAAACGGATCGAGAATAAGAATATCTCTTGTTTGTAATATAGGTGGGTAGCAGGCGACATGTATTACGTTGCAGAATAATTTATGTACATTCGTTAAATATACTGAAATAAGCATTTTAAGCCAGACTTATGACTATTTTCGGGTGTCCTGTAAACCGATAAAGGCATAATAATTATTTTTCGTCTCTATAATCTTTATTCCTCTTTCTGTAGAGGAGTACGGTTCTTTCATGAGCAAACATAATGTCACTCATCTAATTGTGTACATCGATGATGGTTATAAAAATGAAAGTAAGAATAGAAAAGAAGTAATAGTAGTATGAAATACCGACCCAACAATTATAGCTCATAGTTCACCTCTTCTATACGATGCGGTTTGGGAGTTAGCTCAGTGGTTAGGGCACTGGACTTGTTATCCCAAGGTTGTAGGACTCTGTGGATTCGAGTCCCACTGCGACCACTCCTCTCCTTCATTCCCAGCAGTGGTAGATTTACGGCTATATTAAAGTCTAATCGTTTTCATACCATGTGCATGTGGTTTGGGAACTGAAAGAACTCTCACCTCGGTAAATATGTAGGGGTGAGATTTGTAGCTAAATTCATTTAATAGATTCGATCACCACCCTTGTGGTGTAAAAGAACCTCGAGAAAGTCTGGTACGAACCTGTAGTGGTTAACTGGACGTTAAATCAAACCAACCAACCAAATTTTCTAGCAATCTGTATTTCGTTGTTTGATTTTATAACTACCTTTTATCCTTTTTTCTCTTTTTTTTTCAATATACCTTTTAACCCTTTTATTACAATATGAGTTCTTTATACATTTCAAGTGATAGTGTTCCTTATATACTATTGATTTCGTGGTCCATATATCTTATATATAACATATTGTAGCGAGAACTTTGCCAATGGTATTCCAACTCAGTACATCCGTAGAATAAAGTCCTGTGATATATTGAATGAAGGAAGTAGTTTTGTGTTTGCTGCCAATCGTCTTAGGAATTGATGGCATGAAAAAGTAGACAGAGCAGCAAAGAAAGCTCTCAAGTTGCAACCCAATACAGTAAAAATTCCACTGATGTGATGGGTCCAATAAGAGAATCACAATGAACTAATCTGAGTTGAACAAGAAAATAAAACCAAACCCCACACCGGTCATACAACTGTGAATGTGACAAGACGCTGAGGGTTTAAGTCTAGTGAACAAGTGAAGTTGACCTATCTAAAAATAGGTGACCCCAGAGGTACACACAAAACCTCCCCGATAAAGTGTCAAACTTGCAACGTGCCTATATCTGAACAGAACATCCTACTAAATTATCAAAGGATACATGAAAAAACTTTTAAAAATAGAATATCAAAGAATGATATAATAAACTTTTGGGAAGAGATCTCTTTGATAATCCAACAAAGATGTATTAAATATTGAAAGCTGTTAATTAATTATTTGTTTATTGTGGAGCACCTGTGATATAATAGGTGAATCTCCATTGCTCGGTAAAAGAGTATAGCCTGGTTGAAATATGGCGTTACGTGTAGCATTCATTTTTTTAATATATTTTTTTTTTAATGTCAAAACAGAAAACAACGTGATATTATGCATTCACAGTATTGCTAACGAGTGTTTCTTATATCATCTTTAGTCAGAGACGGTAGTTTTCCATGGAAAATCTTGTTTTATAAAATTAGTTTTTTCCTGTAAAACAAAGGTAATATGAATTGAGCTTAATTCACGGCAGTAAAATAGTGGTTTGAACATCCCCACACACCCTCAGCCACATTCCATGGCCAACACTGATGTATTTAATCAGTCTTTCTGAGGCAGTAAATTCCACACGAAAATGTTTTCCACTTTTTTCCTTACCCCAACGGACATCCCTGTTTAATTGAATTGATTAGCTACTGCAGCATTTACATGTCTTGTATTTTCAATTATGAGAATGATATGATTTTACCAATTCTTTGCCTGGTCTCCGTTTACAATCAAAATCTTAACACAAAATCCATCTCAATTGCAGATCAAAGACGGCACAAAGAATGACGAGAAAGCAATCGAGGAGGTGAACATCTTGGAATCGACAGGAACCATGAGTAGTGGACTCAGCGAGGACGAGTTCAAGACGAAGGTGACAGACTTCCTTAAGAAGTACGTGGACGAGGAGGACGTCACCAAGCCCCTCGTCCTATCCACAGAGGGCATGAGCGCTGAGGAGCGCGACATCATCATCGACATCTCAAAGTCCATGCAGCTGGTACAGAGAAACGAGAAGGTCAAACGGGACGAACCCAAGAAGGAGGAGAAGAAGGAGAACTCCAAGGAGGAGGAAAAGAAAGAAGACGAGGAGACAGCTAAGAAAGAGGACAAAGAAACAGCCAAGAAAGAGGAGGTCAAGAAGGAGGAAGATGCTAGTGCTGTAGAAAAGGCCGAGGTGACGGAAGAGAAGGCGGAGAAGACGGAAGGAGAAACAAACGAGGAGAAGAGTGAGGAGGCAGCAAAGAAAGAAACCACAGAAGAAACGAAGACCGAAATCAAATCAGAATCCAAAGAGGGAGAGAAAGAGGGAGAGAAAGAGGGAGAGGGAAAGACAGATGGTGAGGAGAAGGCCAAGGAGGAAGAAAAAGAGGAGGAGGAAGAGAAGAAAGATGACGAGCTGTCCAAGCCTATCGTGTTGATCCGCAAGTACTCGGGTATCGATATGCTCGACTATGTGCTCAACAGGGGAGGGGAGACATGGAAGTACAAGGCCATCGCGCCGGGAACCCAGCAGCGACAGACGGGCGAGGCCGACGCCAACAATGAAGTCGAGGGCGCTGGAGCCGAGGGCTCCAAAGAGGACGGCGAGGGCGCCCAGGAAGCTGCCGAGGGCGAGACAGAGACCACCGGCAACGGCGAGGAGGCGGCCGAGGACGAGATGCTCGACGGTGAGGACATCGAGGGAGAAGAAGAAGACCTTGAAGACACAGCTGGCGATGACGCCGAACAGCAAGCAGCAACAGCCACAGAGGAAACCACAGAGGAAGCCACAGAATGATGGAAGCGAGGCAGATAGAGACTCGGGGCCTCTTGTTTCTCAACGTGATTCCTGTTTTAACATAACAGTCCCTACACGATAAAGCAGTCTTAACAGCGGCGGGCATAGGGTCCTCCTGCACACACACCCTACTAACCTAGGGGAGCTGTCGATAAGGATAAATTCTAGAATCATGTTTCAATGTGATTTGCCGTTCCGTCATTGATTGTGAAGTGAGAACAGTACGAGAAGGCTACTTGACAGTGTCGGGACGGCGACGACGCCTGGAAGGGATGGGGAGGGGAGGGAGGCAAAGATCATTTTACTCCTGGTATTAGATACACACCATCTACTTTACACTACCATGAAATTAATAGCCAGTGTGAATATGCATGCCTTTACAGAAAGGATCAAATGACAAACAAACAAAAATATAATAAAATCAACGTAACGCAGTCAGTACTGACAGATAGGTTGGAATTTAGATCGAAGTGAGATGTATGTGCGAGAGGGACGAATGTAGAAATGTGACTAGATGAATATTTCACTGTCAAGATGAATTCGATTGGATATGATAATGCGTGAAATTCTATTGAATCAATGGGTCATTTCACTAACGATTACGGTATAAGCACAGTTGGTATGAGAAAATACAAGGCCAATTGATCCTACAGTATGGTATGACACGTTTTCAAACAGCAGTTAGTAGCCATTTTACTTCTCTGTTGGCATTTATTGTTTCATAG
This sequence comes from Alentia gelatinosa, assembly GCA_950022655.1. Classification (NCBI taxonomy): domain Eukaryota; kingdom Metazoa; phylum Annelida; class Polychaeta; order Phyllodocida; family Polynoidae; genus Alentia; species Alentia gelatinosa. The sequence continues at coordinate 43,390,290 of OX465582.1, forward strand.
CCTCTTTCACAAGGGCCGGGGAGCTTCTGGGATCATTACTACCGAACATATTATTATTATTATTATTATTGCCATTATTATTATTATTATTATTTTCCGAGTATTTTTCTCTAGTTGTATTAGAAAGATACAAACAACATCGTTAGTGAAACAACCCATGTACCCGCCCACAACTTACCTATTTTTGGGGTGAGTGGGTGATGAGGTACGCCCAGCCTCTGTGTAAACAGCGCGTGGAAGTTGCCACTGCCGTGGTGTGCGTCACATGTGATTTACTTTCCAATTGATGTCATTTCTTGGATGTTTCTTTGCCACTGTGTTGTATTTGTGTTACTGTTAGTATGTACCATAGTTGCGCGCCTCACCTAGATGTCCTTTTTTAAATATAAGAGACCCTGGACGTTACCCACGTGAATTTTTTTGAACAATGGCAAAGATTACTACTACGGAACCTGATGACTACAATATACATGTATGTAGTTGTGTACAGAACGTGCTAACAGTACATGTAGCCATCAGTATAAAGTACACCATGTATCGTCTGATGTCGACAGACCTACAGTATATCTATAACGCGTAGATAACACAGGACACAACACACGTGAAAATCCTCAGACGTTTTCTTTGCCTCTTTGTCTCAAAAGATTTGACATGATTTATATTCCTAGATTCATGTTACTTAAAAAGCAAATAAAAAAAATAGAAAAAAATCTTAAATGAGTTTTTCATGGGAGTGGATTTTATCTTGGATTCCATAACTGTAACTAACCAATCATGTTGGTTTTTTTAAGTAGCATGCAGAGGTAATGACAAGAAGAAAAGGTATTATCAAAACATGACTGATAAAGGGAAAAGCCGACATCAAATGTATCGCCACCTTCTATTGGAATTCTTCTAACTGAAGCAGAATGAATATTAGATGTTCCAATCAGGGATGGCAGTTTTCCATGAGTTATTTCTCTTGTATAAAAGAAAAACCAGTTAAAATTTAGCCTCATTCATGTCAATAAATCTGGTCTGAACCTACCCAAAGACCGTCGGCCCTATTCCCTGGCCAACATTGACGTGTTTTCCATGTCTCTGAGGGGGTCATACATTAAGTACGTACGCGGGAGGTGGGAGAGTGGCAGTTGTCAATAATTTGTGAAACTGCATGCTCCGTTCTATTGCGTTTAAGATTGGTAGGGGGGGGGGGGGGGGGTCCAAAATTTCAGACTCTGCGTACATACTTTATGGATTGCCCCTGAGGTAGGAAAGTCAACATGAATAATTCCTGACATCCCTGTCTAATTCTAAAGGGTTTTCGGCAAAAAAAAAGACTGTATTTGTGTAATAGCGTGTGCGCTATGCTCTACCTACACTCAGTACTTAAAGCTTAGGTCTACTTTCCATCACCTACGATGGTAGATCGCCAGCCTTCGAACCCAGCCAAAGCAAAATGGCACTACTGGAAATGGGAATGTATTATGTTTTGAACAACCCTCTTCTTTCCGCAAGAATCTCATATCATGCCTGTATTTGAATTTAAGATGGCGATAAGACTCTACTTCTTGTTACTGGTCGGTCGCAAGCCAAGGGAGATGGCCGACATGCAGTAAAATCACTTGGCAGTTACTTGTTTCAGCCCTGTTTTGAGACTATACAATTTGAGAAGCAAGATCTGTGTCTCCTCAGAGAGCATTTCACTCTGTCTGTAAACTTGGTGGTTATTTTTAAATCTTGACGCACTGGGGTTGCTCTGCATCTACCAAGTTTTTATTTAGCCTGTGTAAACTAGGATAAGTGTTAGCTAGGTTAAGTGGTCCATCAACATGGTGGATGAGCAAGGGGACAAGGTAAAGAATAAGCAAAGCCCACCTGAGACCTGGGTGGACAAACCCATCTCCTGCATTTGAGGATGTGTCTGGAACAGTTTCTAACCAGCCTGAACCAATTGTCCAATGCATAAGTGCAGCACACACGGAGCATACTGCCCTCACTGGCAGCACAGGGGAAGCACTCACGTATGGCCACCTGTCAGTCAGACTCCCATTTAAGCTCAGATGATGAGATAGAGTGTGGTCATCTCCATTGGGATGAGGACCAGGTCGATGTTGCTGACTTGTAAAATGACGGGCTGCGTGATATCACCAACGCTGATGATAAAACTGACCCCGAGGTCACCGATATGGTACTTTGTTGTGTTATGGGACCACCATTGCAAACAGACACCATAAAGGAGAAGCATGACTGTTTCCCTTGACCTGACACAATGCTCCTATGCTGCAAGTGCCTAAAGCTGAATAAAATTGTTAAAAGGGTGTCATCTCAAGAATCGAGAAATCAAATTACTGTTGCTGTCATGTTTGATGTCTCGCATTAGTCGCAAACCCTTTCTGATTTGAAACAATGGGCAAAAATGAACAAAGACCCGAGATCAGAGAGAAGGTGGCTCCACTTGCAGACACCTATGTTGGTTTGATGGATTCAATTCTCATTTAATCAGAGCCATGTCAGACACGAAACATACCCAAAGGTACCTACTTAAGCAAAACTTTGATAAAAAGAGGGGGAACCTGTTGGCTGAGGACGACCCGGCCACACCGGAATGGCTAGGGATAAGGGGCAGGGATGCCAGTTTGTAGGATTTTGCCTCAATGTAGGATTTTCATTTTAGTCTCAAAGTGATGAAAAGTTCAAGAAATTGTATGTTTTGAGAACAAAATAGACTCCAGGTTCCCTGAAATCTAAATCTTAGATAAACTTGTTCTGTAATTTTTCAAAATTCCGAATTTAGCTACCCCGAGTACACTCAGTTAGATGCCCTATGGACCCCAGTGCTCCAACCTAGAACTGTAGGATTCCTGTAAGAAATGCTCCTACGGATAAGGGCAAACTTAAAAACTGACTTCTGATTGGCTTAAATATATATGCCCAAGAATCTGCTAGGAGAGTGATGGGGATTCCCCATACGCCATGTGCGTTTTAGGTGATACATAGACTGGCCTCAGTCCCCATGTAGGAATTTCTTCTGACCCCAACTAGCATCCCTGAAGGGGACACCTTGATGGGGCCATGAAGAAGGCTGAAGATTAGATCAGGCAGGCTGACAAAATGACCAAAAGGAAGTATGAACTGCAAACTGAGAGGAAGGACATCTACGAAAAGGACTAAGGTTATAATGGCAAAAACAAGTGGAGGTCTAGTAAAGAGTTCAAAGACAAGTCTTCATACAATTCCAAGTCAGGTTTTCACAAACAGGGGTGACAGTAAAAGCTACACAGGTGAGTGACTCCCTTGCTTTGCCAAGTTAGGGCACCTTTGTGTTGGGTGGCACCATGTGAATGAATGGTTGAAAATTACACATGATCCTTACCTCATTGAATGTGTAAAGGGGGCTCAAATTGTAGAAACATGTCTCCGAATTAATGGTTCAGTTCATTTCCAATGCCTTCATGCATCCCAAACTTAATGGGAAGTCCAGGTTGGTCTTAGACCTTTCTGAACCAAGAGGAAGCATGGTGCTTAAGAGGACTCTTATGGAGTCCCTAGATCTGTCCGATGCCTAACATTCTATTCCCATCTTTGTGAGGGATAGGAAGTACTTTAGATTTGAGTGGACAACTATACCAGTTTACTTGTTTACTTAATGGTCTGGTGCAAGCGCTGAGACAATTCACCAGGATTTTGAAGGCGGTGTTTGCCCACTTGCAAGGGCAGGGGCACTCGGTTTTCAGGTACATGATATTCTCATCATGTCAGAAACTGTACTAGTGTTAGGAAAGCATTAAGCACTATTGTCATTGCTGGTGAAGCTAGACTTTAAAGTACATGAGAATGAGAGTATCACCTCACCTACTAAACAAATAACGTGTTTGTGTTATATGATTGATACACATGAGACGAAAGTCTCCGCCCACTGAGGCGAAGGTCCCCAAACGTCAGGCTCAGGTGAAAGTCTTCGACACGGGGCAGAATGTAAAAAAAAAAAAAAAAATTTAGGGTGAGTAAACACTACAAAAAATTAGAAATAACAGAAAGTAAAAATCAGACAAGCAAAGGGTTATGCTTGATTTCTCTCAAGGAATTTAAGATTCTCGATAAGATGTAATCGAGAAGAGTAAGATGCCTGGATCAACCAGGCAGCATAGATTGTTATTCGAACAGGATATGTAAACTAAGTAATTGAACAATTCGGACGATAAACTACCCAAACAAACTCTAAAGGAATTTGATATGATGAAGCCCATTTCAGGAGGTTGGAAAGAGACAAAATTAATGCTCTAAAAAAGATGGAGGGGGGGGGGGGGGACTATGAGAGATTCATGTTTGTCACCTAGGGTGGCATGGAGGACCTTCACCAGTGGGTAAAAGATAAATCAGGTTAGACTCTAAATGTATTCAAGTACAATCGCTTAAACTCACATTAACCACAGACATCGGATAAAGGCTAGGGTGCAGTCTGGGATAGTGGAAAAACCAGTGATGGAAGTTGGGCTTTGGACAAAGAAGAATTGCATATCACTGTGAAGGAGATTATGGCGGTATCCTTTGACTTATAGTGCTTCACTAAGTCTCTGTATGACACTATAATTAGGTGCTTGTCAGAAAATATGACGACAGTGGCATATTTAAATCATAAGGGGGGTTCAAAAAGTGTAGGTTGTGATGATGTCACAAAGGGAATCTGGGAGATGTGTATGAGAATTTTCAGATGATAGCAGCACACACTTCAGGCGAAAAGAATGAGGCTGAAGAGGAATCTCATTTAGTATCTATGGCTGAATGGGAACTATTCATCCACACTTTCCACTTTATTGGGTCATCTGATCAAGCCATATCAATGAACAAGAATAACAGAATCTAACATTTATCCAAAGAGTCACATGATTCTTCCCCAAAGGAACGGTGTTGGACGTTTATTTGGTCATATCAATAAATGGGTGTCACATAATAAAAAGATGAATTAAATGAAATGTCAGATGATCTCATAAGATAGAGCAGTGAGGGTGAATGGTGCACTATGGTGTGTGTCAGGGAGATGCTTAATGAAAAGAGACTAAGAGTGTAGAGAGTGAGGTGTGAACCACTGGGAATAGGCCATGTTTAAGTGTCTGCTCCATGGTAGGCAGGCATGAAGCTCATTGGAGGCTGAAAATAACACAGGGTTTTCCCCTGTGGGCTTCCAAGCAGTCCGTGGGCAGACGCTGAGAGAGATACAAGTCTGGAGTAGAGTTCAGCTCCTGGCCCGCGGCTGGCTGGGAGAACCTCTATAGTGTGGCTTGGGGTGTGGGACACTGTGTGACTGTTATGGAACATAAGGATTGAGACATTCATCATCAACTTATAAGAGCCTGAAGCTACACCACATCAGTATGGATTTACTGAACAATCTACTTACATGGAATTATGGACTATTCATTCACTTTATGGACTCATTATTGTGAGACAGTGATGGTGTGTAACTGTATCAATTACCCTGACATGTACCACTGGAGATCTAAATTTATAGTCATAATTAACAGAGTTGTAAAGAGACACTGTTTCATCCTTATACCTCTCTGCTAGTGGAGTGTGTAGTTGCCGTGCTCTGCTAGTATAGCCAAGCGAGCTAGACATAAGATATCACGTCAGGGTACCGATACCATCTTTACGGTACCCTCAGTGGTACAATGCCTTCTTGAGATTTATTCATGAATAATAAAAAAAATCTACCTTGTCGTTGCCGTGTAATGCCTTGTCTTGAAATGATAGGCCAGCCCTTCAGACACCTGTCCTGTAATGTTCATGCCCATGCTTGACTTCATTATGCCTACAATGCTCTATCCGGAAATACACTGTATTTAAAATAGTTTTCAAATAGTTCAGTAATATCTGATGCTGCCGAATATCGTCGAATTTACTTTTAAATATTTACAATATTCTATCATTTTGCATACCATTATTGTATCAGATTATTGTTCTATAACTATATACACTCTGTGTTGTGAGGCATTGTGAATTATTATCACATATTCCTTAGGGATCTTAGCTCCACGCCACACCCCTGAACCAACTATTGCAGAAGGAAGTTATCTTGAAATGGGTACCAGACCAAGAGGGACCCTTCATCAAATCAATACAACTGCTGCTTTCATCACAGGTTCTGGTACTGTACAATCCGTCATTGCCCCTGGTGTTGGGCTGTGATGCATCGCCGTATGGTGTAGGTGCAGTACCCTCTCATCAAATGTCTGATGGTTCAGACAAACCTATCACATTTGCATCCAGATCTCTGGTGCCAGCAGAGAAGAACTATGCCCAAATTGAACACAAGGGACTTGCTATCATCTTTGGAGTAAGCAATTCCATAAGTACACCTATGGATGCGAGTCTGTCATCGAAACAGACCATAAACCACTAAGGGGTCCACTCAAAGAAGACAAACTTATCAGCCTGATGTCAATGGCAAGGCTGCAACATTGGTCATTGAATATATCAAATTAACAATATAAAGAAGCCAGGCAAGTACCACGAAAATGCTGATGGAATAGCAATGCCGCCATCATCAGTACCTGTGCCTGCAGGGACCATACTCTCTTTTGAGGTCCTGGGATCTATCTTGGTGACTGCATTGCAGGTAGCTGCCTGGACTGCTAAAGACCCAATCCTATCATCAGTACACCAGTATGTTGTGCAAGGTTAGCCTTATGAAGGTAGGGAAGGGATATCTCCTTACTATCGCAGGAGGGAAGAACTATCCTATAAACAAAGATGCCTATTGTGGGGTGCTAGAGTTGTTATTCCGCCTCATGCCCGAGATAAAGTTTGTTAGGAACTACATGAATCACTTCCAGGAATTGTAAGAATGAAATCTTTGGCTCGCTGCTATGTATGGTGGCCTGGAATTGATGCTGATATTGAAAAAAAAGTGAAAGAATGTGAACAATGTCATATTCAATCAAAGTCTCCACCACCTTCCCAACTACACTCATGGGAGTGGCCGGGAAAACCATGGCATAGAATCCATGTGGACTATGCAGCCCCTTTGAAAGTAATATGATTTTGGTAATTGTGGAAGCACATTCAAAATACATTGATGCACATGTCATCAATACATCCACTTCCAAAGTAACCATCAACAAATTAAGACAGACTTTTGCCGCTCATGGTCTTCTGGTTATGTTTGTAGATGATAATGGTACCTGCTTCACCAGTTTGGAATTCAAAGACTTTTGCAAACAGAATGCTATCATGTACATCACCATATCACCTGACAGGTAATGGTTTAGCCAAAAGAGCTGTCCAGATGCTCAAAGAGGGACTAAGAAAAACACTGGGGGAAGAACTTGAAGCTAGAGAATATCATTTTCTAGCAAGATATAGAGTCACACCACAGACCACTACTGTACAAAAACCAGCTGAACTTTTGATGAAAAGAAAACCATGTTTCTTACTAGATGTGCTGAGGCCCTCAGTATCAGCAAAGGTGCCAGAGAGACAATCATCTGTAATTAAGAATCACCAGTCCATCAAGCGTGAATTCTATGTTGGAGATGCAGTATGGGTAGTGAACCTTGCTGGTATGCTCAAATGGATGCCTGAAGTATTAGAATCAAAATTAGGTCCTTTTACCTATACAGTACATGTTGAGGATATATGACTGGAAAAGGCATGTGCATTGACCACATTTGTGCCCAATTACCTACCAAGCCACATTATCATACGAACAGCAATGATGTGGATCCTACTCCAGTACCTACTTCCATTGCACACCCACCACCAATGGCCAGAGGCCCTGCTGCCTTGCCAAGCCCCAGTATTTTACCAACTGACTGTGAGGCTAATCAGCAAGACAGCAATGTGCCTCCTTCACCTAATCTTCTGCCTCCTTCACCAAACCAAACAACTTAAAGGACAGCTCCAATTTTGACTCCCACTATTCGAAAGTCAACCAGAATAAGTAAACTACCAGAGAAATTGAATTTATTAAATGTTGAGTATACATGGATATGAGCCAGGTAAAGAAAAATTGAGTTTAAAAGAATGTCAATGTAGTTAACATTGCGTGTATCAACAAGTACAGTTTCTGTGACTGTCAGTGAAAGCAAAAGCATGCTATTTCATTACAAGTGTTTTACCTATATCTACTTTTCAGAGTATTGCTCGTTATTTTGAGTTGTAAAGATATACAAAGAAACAACTAAAAAGGGAGGAGTGATATATACTCTGTGTTTTGAGACCTTAATATAGATACTCTTTGTAGTGAGACCTTAAGTAGATAGCTGAGCAGCACATGGAGTCATGATTTTATGTTGTCTGAAGCACTGTTACTGTACTGCATGGTGGTTGAACCGCATTAAAAATGCAATCACCAAACCGTGAATAAGGAAGCTTATTAGATGCATTTTGGCATTCAATCAATACAAAGGACAAGACAAGATGGGCCGCACCCAGCAAACGTGTTCAAGTCACGTCAGACCTCATTCATTATTAAGACCATTCCTGAACCTGCGCTTTATCTGACTCGGCCGGAGGTCTACCCACCCACAAAACTCCAGTGTAGTGTTCTGCATGCTAATGGTTCGGATTTAGCACCAATAACCTTACGGCTATAGCTGTAGCATAACTGCCATAATCAAAGTATTTCCCCATCAACGGCAAAGTGGGCGAAGTCGTGGACTGCAGATAATTGCATAATAAGGTAAATGTTTTTATATAGACAGTAGGTGTTAAGGGTGTAGTCAAGGCACAGAGGTTTCAGTCCGAGTCCACATCATTTACACCACAATTAAAATAGCGCATACAGACTTCTATCGTCGCCCGTCTCAAAGCAGTACCCCGTGGAGTAAGGTAGGAATACCCGTACAGGCGCACGGTGGTGCATGCTGGGACTTAAGGTCATTAATAATAGCGCCAAAGACTGAGATCAATATGGGATTATTGCACACCTGATGGCTTACAAGGTGGAGCTTTGTTCCCTGACGGCCAGTCGCTACTTGGTGCAGGCAGTACGGTCAAGTCAAGCATTCACCAGGATCCTCCACATAACAGTCTGAGACGCAGGCCACCATTATTGTATGGTGGATCTCTGTATAAAGATCAACTCTAACGTCTTGCTTTGCATTGTGGATTGTACTTGAATGATTTCGCGGTGAATAAAGTTTTCGTAGTGTGATCATTCATTCTACACACCGCTGGATACATCCATAATCTGGATCTCTAATTTGTATCCCAGTGAAAAATAGGAATCCAAAATGTCTAAGAAAACAAAGGTAGGTTATTCTAAAGCTTTTCTAATTGTTTTGTTTCATAACTAACATGCTTTATAGTAAGCAGTCGACCTTAATAGTTTCTTTGTGAATGAGGCATGCTTATGATTTCAGGTATTGATTCTTGATGATGATGCACAGGATTTCAGAATGCATTGCTTTGCAATATATCAACTTGTACATAAATGAGAGGTGAATGCAATTTAATTCCATGGTGATCAATAACGGTTAAACTTGAATCTGTTCTGTTCATTTCGTTAGAGTTTGTTCAAAGTTCATGATTTATATGTGTTACCTTTTTGTGCTAACCAATATCATAACTTCGGTTATAAATCTATAACGACCAAGTAAACACTGAGGAATACTTCAGTTATTTCAGAGTCAGTTCCAGTTTTTGGTATTATACATTCGACGAAACAACAGGTTCAGCCGTGCTTATGCTCTGTCCTATGTTGATTGAGGCGCTAGAGGCATAGGGACCATTTGAATGGACCATTAAGGCATGCTCTAGCAGCCAACGTATTCACCAGTCACACGTTTGAAGCCTTCTCTCACAGTGTAGCACCAGCGGAGTGGCAGCTCTAATCGTATTAAAGCTGCGCCTAATGCTTGTTCATCTGTGTTCTCACATTAGATATTACATGCTATAAGTTCTGTAGTCGACAAGGAAATGTGGCATATATATCAAGAGGAGTGTACATATAATAATGAAGGTACGTTTGCTTTACTGCAACTCAGACTATTTTTCTGGGAAGGGCATTCGTAAAAGCTTGGCACATGTAATGACATGGATATATCTTCACATACTGTATCTGATGATCAGTCTAGAAAATACGCACAGAAAATAACAGAAACCACAAGTAGAAGAAAGCATGTACTTCAAAAGTATGCAAACATATAGGGGGATTCATTAATGCTTTCATTTCCCCTAAGCTTTGGAATGTTTCAGTAATAGAACGACTATTTAGTTTTTGACGATTTGATAACTCTAGAATACAAACATTTTATTTTCATCGTTTTGTAATTACCGTTAACCAATAAATACATGTTTTGTGTGGCAGTTCAATTTTACTATATGCACAGTAATATAAGCTTAGACTACTTGCCAATTAATAATGATTAATATTTTATTTCTAAAGATCATGAATATCCAACTTCCACATATATTTCGTGATTCTAATAGTTTTATATGCCTTGGATGCTATATGCAGTCTATTTCTACCTTTTCCGTAATATATTGATCGTCTGGATATATGATAAATGCTAATATTGTATAAGTAGTCTTACATAACATTACTGACTCTCTCCATTAATTATCGACCAGATGGATAAAGAAATATCAAATTAGAATATAGGTTGGGAGATAAGTAAATGATAACAAGAAGTGTGTAATTACATAGTCACGATCGTTTCCAGGGAAAAGGAAAGAATAAAGATGGAAAGGTGAGTAATTTCCACTTTGACATTTTTGTGCTCTATATTTGTTTTCTTGCATCGACGTTCAGTTTCCTGTATTATGACGCCAATGTGTGATCATGCAGGCCAAGAGACTTGTGCTGGTTCATGCAGGATGGAAAGCATGCATCAGTTGCAAATCTTGTTTTTTTCATGGTCAAGTCTTCGTGTCGGCCGATTCCAACTCATACATCTCCTTTTACTAATGGTTGCATCTTTCTGTAGACCGATTCGGACTTGGTTAGACTGTATAATTGACCCTTTTCTAGTTAACAGAACGGATTCCTGTATAATTACTTCAGAAAATGTCGACCTATAAAACGCCAAACAGGTGGAACATATCTAAATTGGCGTCTTCCTTATAGTCATTTTCTGAATCTTCCTCTGTTTTTAATCTGTATTGCCTTTTTAATTTTGAAGTTTTTATAACCCCCCTAAAAAAGAGATAAAAACAACAACTCCACAAAATAAACAGAAAAACTCAAAATAAACAACAACTGAAAACTCACCACAGATATTATGACCATAATCGGCAAGTGAGAGTAAATATCGCAGTTGAAACCAGTGCATTCCGTGTTTACCGTGATTGACCTTTGCCAAAGTAAAAGACGTGTCCACTTCAAGTGTATGTTCCCTCAGCCACAAATAGTTGATACTTAATATAAAAATAACTTGTAAATGTAAGCACATGCGTAATTTGACATAGATCTAGTCATCACGATTCACCGAGTTGCAGTGAGTACCGGTACCGGTACCGTACTGTCTTACAGTGTCTAGTGTTTACAATTTACCAATATTAATAAGATAAACAAACTGGACTTATATAGAAGGAATAACAAAATTGTAAATTCAGAAATTGTACATGTTCTCCCGGGCGCGAAAACTATGGGTGAGTAATCCGGTTGTTGTGGAACTCTCAAGCACTTGCTTGTGGGAGGAGCATAAACACCGCCATCGAACATTTCCGGGTAGCTATGAAAAGGTTATAATGATGTTAGAAACCTTAATAACATGATAAAATAAGTGTCGTATAGAAATTATGATAAACATTGATTAAAATATAATATTCTAAAGCGGTAGTATATGAAACCGTGCTGTATTATTTCTAAACAACAACAAACACCTGTTCCTGGTTTGAGACTTACGCATTGTTGTCACTGGTAACTGGGAAGGCTTCAAAATGGCTTCGAAATCAAGAGGATCGGGAAAACCAAGATCTACCTCAACATTACCACCTTCTGCCAAGTCTGATCGTAGGAGTAGTAAAACTAAAGATTCAAAACAAAAGGCAAGCTCTTCCAATCTAACTTTAAAATTGTTATGCTTTAACAACAGGTAGCTCGAAAACATATGAAACGTGCCGACTGTACTGTGTACATAACTGCACAGACTGTAGACAGTGGAGCCAGTGTAACACTGTAGTAGGGCTGGTTACACTGTAAGTTGTAACCAGCCCTGCCACAATGGAGAGTGTCTGTAGTGCAAACAATCTGCATTGATTCGCTCGCTCCCGTCATTCAGTTGTCATGCTTTGACAAGTCCGAGTCACTGACTTTTAGCGATGTCAATCAGCAACTTGGGCGAGTCAGTAACTGAGTAAGTCCATTCAGTTGCAAGGCTGTCTAAGTCAAGTTAGTTTCTATCCCACAAATGACATATATTATTGAAAATGTTTTCAATTCATTCTTCGCAACTTGAGTTAAGGGTGTGTTACACCAACCAGGCAAAATACCATGCCAGCGCCTGTACACCAAACCCACAGCGTTTGCCAGCAGATCTGGCCCCCAGGAGGTGACACTGACAGCCTCTTTGGTGGAACAGCTTAGCAGTGCCTCCGACCCTGGGGTCTGCTGGGGTGGACAGCAATTACCAATCTGTTCACCCTCTTGGTCGCCTCGTCTCCTCGTTGTGCAGACCGGATATGCTTGCACGCAAGCATAACAAAAGCGACCGGGGTGGGGAGTTAGCTCAGTGGTAAAGAGCACTGGATTAGTAATACCAACTCACGTAACCAAGGTTGTCAGACTTTGTAGATTTAGGTCCCCCTGCAGCCACTTTTCTCCTTCACCCCAAGCAGTGGTAGATTTAATGCTAAATCAAAGGCCAATCCTTCTAATAGTATGTCTATATGGTTTGGGAAGTAAAAGAATTCTCACCTCAGTAAATGTGTAGGGGTGAGGTTTCTACCTAAATTCAATACATAGATTCGATCACCACCCTCTTGGTGTAAAAGAACCTTGAGAAAGTCTGGTGAGAACCTACAATGGTTAACTGGATGTTAAATCAAACCAACAAACAAAACAAACTCTGACCCCAGCCTAGCAGTCACTGGGTCTTGGTTGCAGAGTGAAACCCGCTCCTGGTAGAGGATGTGAGAGCATCACCTCAGCCGGCTATTCCACCAATGCATCACAAGGCCCAGTCCGGCCTGGCCGGGCGCCTTGTAGTCGCCTATTGGCGTTCGGCGGCAAAAGCCGGCCCAATCCTGGGGCCGGTGGTGATAATCTGCTTGGTGGAACAGCTCATGACAGCTCATAGGCCCTTCATGGCCGGCCCCTCCCCATGCCTGCAAAACCCTGTTGCAGGGCAAAATCGGCTGTCCTGTTGGTGGTTGCTGGCCGCCGGCAGAGGCCAAAAGCCCATTTTGAAGCAGTTCCACCAAGATGTTGTGAGAACCACAAAGAAAGGCGGCTGGGCGTTATGAGCACAACCTTCCCCGCATAGCAGCGCTGGCGGAAAACTGTTGATTTTAGGCCTCCGGCCGGCCGGCGTGCCAAGAACTACACTGAGAGTGACACCGAGAGCATGCCTAGAGCTGTCCCGGGGTCCGCGTTGACCGCTCACCTGCATATACTATGATATACACCGTCAATATTGAGCTGGCAGGCCCGGGAGGGGTACTCCTACGGACGGAGATTGAAAGTTCGCTTAGTTGTGGTAATTTGGACAGAATTTTAGCGCCAGAGTCTGATTTACACATTCATAACATCAAGACTTATCTTTATTTAACGGCAATATTTCGCCGATATTTGACGTCCTCTGACCATTTCCCTACAAATCCCAACGTGGCGGCACACTGCTCTGCTTGATAAATGGCTTGCGCGTATCCAGGTGCTTTGGTGCAACAGCTTGGAGAATTTAGAGGATTTGGGGTGGCCGGCCAGCTGGCCCTGGCAACAAACGCCGGCTGGAGGGAAAAAAACCCACCTGCTGAGGGCCTTTTTGGTGGAATAGCCGCTTTAAGGTTACTGAGCCTCGGCCAGCTGAAATAGTCATTCCATGCTGTTCCACCACCAAGCTGTGTACCTGGCATCCCACCAGGGCTACATAATCTTTCTGACCTGGCAGGGTTTCTACCATCCAGCAAAAACTGATTTATTAGGTTTTACTGGGTGGAATGTGCAGCTGGCCAGTAGGCGGCTTGATGAGAGTACAGCACCCATATGGACAACTCACTGCCAACACTGTGTAAAGATCTGCAGTCAATAATTCTAACTTTGTGGTATTTTTGCGTTGAAAAAGCAGTATTATTAATTACATTATATATATTAAATCTATTCTGAATTCTTTCCCCCAAATCCAAGATGGCCGACACTGGCCAGGCTAATTGGTCCTTCCTGCTGTAGCTATAATCCCCCCTTTGAACCCGGCTTTGGCCGGCGGTTGTTTGTGAACCCAACTTCCTGGAGATACGGGCGCGCTCGTTGTTACAAGGGTGACGCTAATTGGCGCCTAACACGACCGCCCGTATAAGCGTCCCCACCTGGAGACAAAGGCGTCCCACTGCTATAAAACAGAACCGCATTAAACCCAGAGTATTCAGTCTTACCTGGATTCTGAACCTACAACATCTATGCGTTGACTTCAAACCTTCATTCTACGTATATAGACCGTTAGGAGCAGAACCGCTATGGGTATAGCCTAGGAATTTTACATTGGCGACCCAACGAGACGCTTTTAGTGTTTGATTCGAGGACGGATTTCCGGTCGAGCTACGAATGACCACGGAAGGACCGACTCCATAAGCACGGACGCGAACAGGGAAGTGACATTCTGTTATGCTGTAACATATTAATGTGGGCGTGGAAGGTATCTGCATGCCGGTAGTTCTGTGCTAGCGACAGTCGGACCGAGCGGACCAGCAGCTGTCGCACGTGGGAATCGCAACAGTTCGTGCCATATAGGTAATTGCCGTGTATAACGTGTGTAGTTATTAACGCAATTCGGGAGGATGGCCGAACCCAGTGTGTTGCCCGAGGATTTCCAGGTGTGGCTCAACGCTGGGAAGTTAGCTGGGAGTATCCTGACCGACTTTACTGTCGCAAACACGGAGCTACTGGCCAAGCTATGGAAGCAGTACCTGGCCCAGACCTGCAAGGAGGTAAAGGATGTCGCGATATACGAGTTAGAGCAGCGGCTTCGCGTCGAGTTCGTGAGGCAGGCCGAGCAACGGGCCCAACAGCATGCCCTGGAGTCCCAGCAGCACGCCCTGGAGCTCGCCGAGGCGGCACGACAGCTCGCCGAGGCCCGCGCGATCATCATCGACTCCACCCCCCGGGCGCGGCCCGAGACCCACGAGTTGGCCTCGGTGAAACAGCTCATCCGGTTGTTCCGGGCGCTGCCGACCGTCGACGGTCAAGATAAAGCCGCCCTCCGCACTTGGTTGAACGATGTGCGACAGGCGCGCTTCGTCTCCAAGGCCCCCGACAAGCAGCTGGTCTCGGAGGCCCTGGCCTACTCAGCGGGGCGCCTAAGGTCTATCATCTATGATTGTTTCGAGGACGGCGTCACCGACTTCGAGGCCGTCGAACGGAAGATAACCTCGACGCTCCTCGGCATGGAGGAGATGGAGAGTCTGCGCGCGGCACTCGGGCACTTCTCTCAGACGGCCCACGAGACCGCCCCCGAGTACGCACAGCGCTTCTGGTTGGCGGCCAAGAAGGCCTACTCGGCCCAGGAACTCGCCTCCCCCTTTGTGCTACGTCCGACGATGCGACAGTTCGTCAGTACGCTGTCGCGAGGCCCCCTGCGGTGGGACCTCAATCTCAATACGCCAACGAGTATCGCGGAGGCTCTCTCGAGGGTCGACGCGTTAGCGAAGGCGGTGGAGAAGGGGCTCACTCGGACGATACTCGGATCGAGGAGGCCATGGAGGTGGGCGCGGTCAGCTCGAGGGCCACGGCCGCCCGCCACGTCAACCTCCCCGCGCCAACCACCTTCCAGCGACAGATGGAGGAGCTTCAGCAGGCAATGAAGACGATGCAGGGGGAGTTAAAAGCGAAGAAGGGGAACAAGGGGCACACGGTCGCGGCCGTGGCGCCCGCAGCAGCGCCACCACAATCCACGATTGTGTTCGCGCCGACCCCGGCGCCCGTTCCCGCCCCTCAGCCACTGTTTGCGACCATCCCAGCTCCGCCGCCTCCAACCGTCGCCTCCACCGTGGCAGCCGTCGCGCCGGGACAGCGTAACTCCGGCCGGCGGATGACGCCCCTCAGCGACATCATCTGCTATGCCTGCAACCAACGAGGCCATTACGTGGCTGGATGCCCCAGTCTAAAGGCCTCCAGGGACGCGGCGCAGTCGCTGGCCCACTCCCAGGATCAGGTCGTAGCCGCCGCGACCCAGGGAAACTAAAACGCGCGTCCGACCGACGACCCTGCATTGACCTCGAGCTTCGAGGCGTGGCACTCGTCGACTCGGGTGCGTGTTGTTCCCTAGTGTCCGTCCCCGCGGCGGATGCCTTGCGACAGGTGGGCGCGGTGGGTAAGAGTACGAGACCCCCGGCGCGACTTAAATCCCTCACCGGCCACGGCATCTCCGTCCGCGAGGCGGTTAACTTGAAGCTGTACGGGCGACCGTGCGATTTTAATGTGGTGGGTGATATGTCCCACGATCTTTTATTAGGGGACGACGCGTTGGAGGCCACTCACGCGATCGTGGACTATGCTTCCCCTAATAAATCCGTAACCCTCTGTGGTCGTCGCCATGCGGTGCGACGGTCGGTGCGACGCGAGGGACACATCGGTCAGCTGGTATCCGAGGCCGAGTATTGGAAACGGCAATACCCCGATGTGTTCCCGGTCACCGGCCGCCCCCTCACGTGCACTACCAAGGTCTACATGAGGATCGATACGGGCGATCACCCCCCCATTAATCAACGACCGTACAGACTTCCCCTCGCCAAGCGCGAGGTCGTCGACCGCGAGCTGGACAAGATGCTCGCGGAAGGCATAATCGAGCCCAGCTCCTCCCCCTGGGCCTCGCCCCTCACCCTCGTCCCTAAGAAAGACAGCCCGGTCCGGTTCTGTGTAGATTACCGAGGACTGAACGCGGTTACTCGTCGCGATGCATACCCCCTGCCTCGTATCCAGGACATTGTTGATAATCTAGGTGGTGCGAAAGTGTTCTCGACCCTAGATTTAAAGTCCGGATACTGGCAGGTACCGATGCATCCTGACAGCGTCGAGAAGACGGCCGTAGCGACGCATCGGGGCCTTTTTCAATTTAAGCGGATGCAGTTCGGCCTGTGCAATGCGCCAGCTGCATTCCAGAGGCTTATGAATAAGGTTATCGCCCCGCTGCGTAAGTTCGTTATGGTCTATCTCGACGACCTCGTGATCTACAGCCGGACCGAGGAAGAACACCACCACCACATCGCAGCCGTCCTCGGGGCACTTCGTTCATACGGCCTCGTGGTCAAGGATTGAAGTGCCACTTCGGGGTCGACCGCGTGAAACTCCTTGGCTATGTGGTCAGCGCGGACGGCGTCTCTTCGGATCCCGACAAGGTGGAAGCCATACGCGACATGGTGCCCCCAGAGGACGTAAAGGCGGTGCGACGGCTGCTAGGGTCGGCCAACTATTATCGGCAGCTCATACTCAGATATGCCGATATTGTCCGACCCCTCGTCGCACTGACAAAAAAGTACGCCCTCTTTCATTGGGATCCCGAGTGCCAGTCCGCGTGGCAGGAGTTGCGCGACGCCCTCGTAAACACGGTGACCCTCGCTTACCCAGACCCCGGTCGCCCGTACAAACTGTACACTGACGCCTCAGATTATTGCCTTGGCGCCATCTTGGTACAAGAAGATGACCAGGGTATTGAGCGACCCGTACACTTTCTCTCACGTCAGTTTACGGAGGTGCAACGCCGATACCCTGTCATCGAGAAAGAGGCCTACGCAATAGTTTTTGCGCTTACGCGCTTACGGGCGTATTTGTACGGTGCGACCTTCCAGATTCTGTGCGACCACAAGCCCCTCAAAAGCTTATTTTGGGCCGAAATGAAGAATACGCGAGTACAACGGTGGGCGGTAGATGCAGTCAGGAACTCGGGGCCATATGTGTGAACCACATACCCACAAGAGGAGACTGAAAATTTCAACAGTTTGGGTAGTTTGACCAGAATTTTAGGACCTGAGTGTGCTATACTGGTACACATTCATAACATCAGAACATATCTTTATTTATCTTCATTGTTTGGTTAACCACAGTATTTAGTGGAAAATTGAGGAGCAGTAGGTTTGATACAAGTATGTGTCACATGTTGACTGCTTCCCTGGCTCCATGGCAACAGTCTCGGTCAAGGACCACAAGCACTACCGGTACCAGTTTTGAATGCTTGGACACAATTTTATTGCCAGAGGGTGCTATAAACATTTATAACATGAACTCTTATCATTATTTACCTTCATTATTCAGTTAACTACAAATCCAACATGGCAGACACTGTGATGTTCGATATGCAACTCCAATCGACCAAGTGGGAAACTTGGCTAGCATGATAATGCGGCCAATGACCACCAGACAGTGCCACAGTCAGCTCACCACTACTGTGCCTGGCAGCTGCAGAGTCTTGGTGTATGGGTGTTGTGTGCTCAGCGGCCGGCTAGAATAGCTGGGTTGCTGGAAGAGCGTGGTAAAAGAACTACATTTTCGGTAAGCTGGAGAGCAGGCGTCGAGTAGGAGCTCAGCTGAGAGGCTGGCCTACATCGAAAGAATGCCTAGTTGATGGAATACCCACTTTATTCTGATACCAAAAGAGTAAACACTAAACTAAATCTTATCATCTATCATGTTTGCCCAATTTGTCCTAACCCACTAGGTAAAATAGGCCTAGATCTATAGCATGCATTTGTTTGATTATTTAGGAAATGTACTGAGAGTTTTCTTCAATTCTCTCAAAAACAAGGATGGTGAAATGATCTAAACCACATAGAGTCTAGAATTTGAATGTATCATAGACGACTAGATTTATGCATTTACTATAATCTGTAAAGGTTTGAAGAAAATTACATGTATTTTACTATGCGAAATACAAAATTTTAGAATTTCTATATATCTTATCATGATATTAATAATCTCTTGATTAAAAGCGATCATGACGATTCCCACTTTTACAGTTAGATATTTGTTCTACAATACTTTGAGATCATAGCCAACTTCTAGATAGAAGACATGTTTTTGATATTCAAGGTTTATTTCCCAATATACATTTACTAGGCTTTAGCTAAAAATCTAGACTATGTCTATATCATTGCCATTGCAATTGTGAACTATGTTTAATGATATAGACTTGATCTAGTTTATTTACCCGGAAATTTAAAGGTTATAATCCATGCTCTAACATACGTGATCTGGTAATGGCAAAGAACGTTTGGAGCCATCTATAAAACATACACATACGCAAAATTTCTGAAGATTTTGCCTCTCAATATTGTGCGCAATTGAATATAGAATGTGCATACGTAAAATTTTGACCCCAACTCCTCAGTGCGTGCGTGGATGGCCCCTTAGTACCGTTATGTTGAATACAGTCACAACTATAAAGCGTGTTGGGTGGTTTGACATGGCAGCTATTTGTAATATACGTAAACACTACTTGCTGACCAATGGTAATCTTAACTAACCGTTATTAACTTAAAGAACATGATAAAACAAACAAATGAATAAATACATTCTGTACATTCAAAATCTGGTCAGAGTATCTAGTTCAACTGCAATATACATGGTGTTTATCTGCTCTTCATCACCTCACAAGGAGTAGTCACAGTGAGACCAGTAATGTTTAATTTGAGCAAAGAAAATAATTGCTCCATGCGACCACTCCTTTAAGGTGAATTCCGCCAGATAGGCCAGATTTCAACTTTACCAGGCGTCTTTTAAACATGCAGATAGAGAATTCCATTCGACACTGGGGGGTAACAGGCAAAAGCAGGTTTTGGCCATACATTGGCCACACAGCCGCCAGCGGTGAGCAAATAGCTTGCTCCACCACACAGGTTCTAAATATCCGCCTGATAGACGTAAACACGGCACCCGTGGGGTCAATGCGATGGGTGAGAAAAATTATTCAGAAACCTCGTTTGAATCGCTACGTAATTCACGCGGCTTCACCGTGTGAATTACTACACGATTCAAACTCAATGGGATACTAGCTCTGACCCTAAACTTTCATAGGTTTCCTCTATAGTGCTCTCTGCAACACCATCAGAATGCCCCGCCATTATTCTATACTGATGTAAAAAGGTCCCAGATACAGGTACAGCGCAGACACACCACATGCACAAGATGGGCCATATCCTCTATAGCAAATGCACCTCAATTGTTTCTGATATAATAATTACATTTATGTGTTTTGCATGACTTAATTCAAAGCATTCTGAAGGAAGGTATACACCCAGTGAACCTGCTCAAAGTGAGCGTGGAGACTCAGAATTTGCAGAAACTATAAGTATTGTGGTGCGTCTAACGTGTTGATATTTCTCTAGCGTCAATTTCCATAGGTGCATGAATGGTATACTTTGATATACCTGCCATATAAAATACTTGATCATGATGTATTCATTTCTGTCACCAACCATCTGTGTGTTGGTTTTCTTTTCATATCCGAGTTGTTTATTGGATTCACATATATACACATTATTTGTTTCCCCAACAGTGACTGCATGGAAATAGCAAAGTTTTCGTTAGAATGATATGTGCTAAAAGGGACACTTTTGTGATGCATGTTAGAAAAACCAAAACCATAGAGTGTAGCATATGAAATAGAATGGTAACAGATGTTTGCTATATAAAATGTGATCACAAATTGATATAGTAGATTTCCCTTTAGTTTGCGTGCATCATATTGATGTTCACCAAAATGGTGATTCTTTGAACCACCTGTCGCTTAACTGATGGGATTCATTTTCGTGGGCTGATGTCTATTCTTTGACTTTATGTTCTAGATTCAGTCCTGAAATAAAAGATCCTACAACTTAAAAACATATACATGTGTATTAAATAAAAATTAAATGCGTATCAAATCCATTATTGAAAAGACATAGTCAAATTTACAGTAGTATGAAGAACTTTGATTGTTACTTACTCAAAAAGAAACCTTTTAAAGTAATCTTTTTAAAGTAATCTTTCTGAATCCTTCACTACCCTATGCCATAGTACTATATATGATTTTTAACATATCTGATTGTAAAACTGGTTTTATTGATCAGTTGTTCTTCAGACTTTTGAAAAGGTCTCAATTATTTCAATAACATTAATGTACCCTAAATGTCACATAAAATTTACTTTTCCTAGGCTATGCTACAATTAACAACACGAAGTCTATGATTTAGCTATTGTTATCTATTACAATAATATATTTTGATACATTGGATAACCTATACATAATAAATTCCAATTTGTAGGATGAAGCTAAGGAGACCCTGGCATGGAAGGTATTGACTGCTCCACAGATGAAAGAGCTTGCAGAGTTGGAAACGGTTGAGAACGTACAAGAGTAAGTTGAATTATTTATATGCGA
Source organism: Alentia gelatinosa (assembly GCA_950022655.1). NCBI lineage: Eukaryota > Metazoa > Annelida > Polychaeta > Phyllodocida > Polynoidae > Alentia > Alentia gelatinosa. The sequence continues at coordinate 43,411,778 of OX465582.1, forward strand.
GAATAGTGCCGACGAAAACAACACACGTAGCAGAGCCTGGTACTCCTCACTCACTTGCTTCTCCTTTATACTCCAAAGGGACTTTTTATACTGCTAAATTCCACGGTAACCTGGGTAAATTAGATAGAATCTTGCTTGAAAACCGCCCTCCTAATTCACCTTTACACCCAAACAGATTCAGAATACGAAAAAAAAGATAGGAAAGAAAGAGAAAACAAATATTACTTCACCTTCGTGACTAACTAGCCTATATCTCCGTTCAGCACTTGAACCAACAAAACCTAATAAAGTTTGTTTCGCCGGTTACCGGACAGTTACTAGCTCGAAGCTGCCGGCACCGACCGGGCCAGTAGGTGTGTATACTATATGCGATGGCTACATAGCACTTGTACCACCGGCCCGGTGGAACACCCGCCTTAGGGTCTTTGAATGAAATCTGTTCTGAGTTGTTTAGATGCACCAAGTCCGAAGAACAAGGTATTATCTCAACCCTGGTATTTTATCCCATATGCTTAACATTTGTAACTCATTCTCCATGCCCCTACGAGTATTAAAGCCCATTCTTCATAGTCTATGACCTCAGATATATCATATATCTAATTTTTGCGAAAGTCGGGGGTCAGCTTATATTAAACCGGTTTTGTTTTTTTTCAAAAATTGATTATTGAAAAAAAACCAATTTTTCAGATAGCATGTTATATCCTATACATGTATTGGTTCACAGTTAATTGAAACGTTCATATTCTATTTGTGAGTCTGGGCATTGAGGGGGATGGGGAGCCAAGATCCAAAAATGGGGGGGGGGGGGGGGTCGGCTCATAACCGAGGTTTTCCTAAAGTTGTAATGCCCCCAGAATCAGCTTATAGCATCTTGCTGAAGTTGGGGGTCGGCTTATAAGCAGGGTTTTACGATAGTACTTTAATCATATTGAATACTTATCATGCAGAAAGTTGGCCGAGATCTTGAGCCTGTCCAAACACCCAATCGACCTGAAAGAGGCGTCCCTGCTTGACTTCTACACTGCCGCCCTCTGGTGGAGTCGGGAGCAAGCTTTCACGCAAGAACAGCAGTCAGCTGTATTTACCGTCGTCCATACAGTGTTAGAAAATATCAAAGGTAGGATTGCTTGAGTGTTATGAATACAGACATGAAAAGGTTCTCATTATTTAGGTGAAAGATCTTCCCACACTAATGTGATCAAGGTCTGTAAATAATTGTTTTTGTTATGTGTTAATGACCACGTTTTTAGTGAAGGATTGCGTATGTGTATATTTTTGGTATGTTTCTGGTTTTTATAAGTTTATATTTTGGTAACATTGAACTCTTTTTTTTTGTGGGGGGGGGGGGGGGGGGGGGGGGTTATTTGCAACTGTATTGCAATTGTATCTATGAAATAAGTTTATTACAAATGTACACTATTTTATTCCTATGGTTTCGGCAGGGTATGCCTTCTTTAGGAGATGAATTGGTGAATGAATGGTTGACAAAAATGAATCACTTAAATAGTAAATTTCTGGTCATTCTAACAAGGTGACCCAAATAGGAAGTTGATCAATAAAACTGGAGCCCATAATAGGGTGCTCTAATTTAGGATTATATAACAGTTTCACATTGAGATTATATGTATGTTTATCTTAGGGTTGCCTAAAGAGATGCCAGTATATTTTTTTCTGTATTTTCCCTATGTAAAGTTGTCTTGAGCTTAGATATAGATATCTAGGTATATAAATACAAACCTTTATATCTGTACCTAGTTGTTTGAATGTAAAACTTAAGTTGGAAACTGATTTCTGGTGACAGAATTACGAGTTTCCAGGTGAGGACCTCAGAATTTTTATACCGAGGCCTTAGCCAAGGCATGTAAATTTCGGGACTCTTACCAAGAAATCCCGGGATTCTGTCACCTGTAAATGGGTTTCTCTATCATAACATATCCAAAAATAACGAAAATATGTCATATTTTTCACTTACAGTCATGTCAATTCAATAGCCCCCATAGCCGAATATTGCCTACGCTTGTTTTACGCTTCATTCCACGTATTGTCAAAACAGAGCCTTGAATTGGCTGACAACATATCACGTGGTCAACCTTGGTACGAAACTTTCAGCCTTGGTCTGGAAACTTCAGCCTTGGTATGAATGTAACTATAGACTGTTCAGCTATAGGTATATAACGACACATCAATACTTATTTACCCAAATAAAAAGAGTATAACTGTATGACCTGATTTTCTGTGCAGGCTTTTGATAATGTATACGCATTGTTAATTGTAATAAGCCGTATATCTACATTTCAGAGAAACATATGCCATTAACAGAGAACTTGATGCAATTTAAAAAGACGTTTGCTGGTGTTGGTGTGGACAGCGCAGATATCTCTGGAGGCCTAGAGTGTTTTGATGTTTTACAAGCCAAGAAAGTTTCAGAATATGTTTACTCGAGGTGAGACTTCTTTTTTTTTCGAGGGGAGAAGTGGTAATAAATTTGTTTTACCATATTCAATTGTTACCCAACATGAATATCATTTGTAAAATATGAGGGACCAGGCGACAGAACGGCCCAGACCGAGCCTGGAAGTCTTCTTCCTTGTATGACTAAACCCAAATAAAAATAAACCCATACAAATAAATAATTGTAAAATTAATCAATCATGTCTTCAAAAAATATTTTCAGTATTTCTCGTCGTAAATGAATATTCCAAAATCTAGGGAAGAGTCCTTTCTCTACTCTATGATAATTAGTACTTATATAGAACGTCCTGACCATGCTGTACAATTCACAGAACGAGATGGTATATATGGTTTGTACCGACCGAGGCATTTATGCCGAGTTTCGGACAAACGGTAAATTATCATCGAGTTCGGTGACTTGTCCAAGCATGGTTGGACGTCATATATTTACTATATATCCGAAATTTAAAAAAAAAAATCGATTTCATTCGGCTTAACAACCAATTTCTTAATAAATGTGTATGGCAAGGTGGTCTATATTTTAGTGTACAGACCAGTGGTCCGTACAGTATTTTTATGTCATATGCCGAAACGGTGCGTATTTACAGTATACACAGCATGGGTATATATAGTAAACAGTAGATCTGATTACCAGAGAAAACTGTACTGGACAGATAACACCTGCGAGTAACATTTCAGCCATTCGTTTTATGATCGCAAGATAATATGTTATAGAACTGTTAATAGATGAAAGATCAGTGGACCACTTATTTATATATAGTAATCGAGAATCAGTTCATCAAACCATTTAGTTAAAATGACAGCAGAAATAACAAACATTCTTTACTCTGATTTCAGTATTTTCCAGCACTATAAGCTGTACGAGTTCATGTTTACTCATACTCAAGCAGAAGAAATCATTGGGACAGATGTAAGTTTTGAATTTCATTGCGGTTACAAATGATATCTAAGTTTTGTCCATAACCGTACTGCTTTCGAAAACAACTTGAATAACTAGCAATAAAGGATTCGATAGAGGTTTGGCAGAATAAGAAAAGTTGCATTTGCGATAACAATTTGCATGCTAGGTCAAACATAACATCACGATATGGCGGGTTTATTGTGTCTGATTCTAATCCTTACCTTCCCCTGTGTCTCAGTTGGATATAGAGATTGCACCATTTGCCAATGTGCCGTGGCCGCCGCCGTTGGAGGAAGGAGTGTCTGAGGAGATTCACCAGGCATACATCGCCACGCCACCGCCTACACCCGCTCCAAAGGTCGGCCCTCTTTTCTCTATTTCACTCTAGATATTTATTATCAATAAAACACATTTGCTAGAAACTTAAGTTGACAAAACATGTGAGGAAGTCTGGAAAGGACCTGCAATAGTTGACCAGATATAAAATCATTCAAACAAACAAAGACAACACACGTCTTGAATGCCTATCATTGAAATTTATTTAGCGAGGTTAATCTGTTGATAACTGAGTAACAGGTTCAACGATTACAATGTTAGAAGACTTAAATGTATCCGACTTTAATCAAGGAAATGCTTTGAAAAAATGTGATAATTTAGAGCTAAACTTTACACATCAATGCAATAAATGTAATTCTGGATACAATAAAATATCCAAAAATATTTATCCTACCCCTAATAAAAAACCGCCATAGACTTAACATAGGGAAATTTTATGTGGCAGGCCGTGACATAAAGTGTTTTTTATGCCACTAGAGTAATAACAATATTGGCCAATCAGAGAGCAGGATGTCAGCTACTATGAAAAAAAGTTCCGTTGGTCATTGACTCAATATTTATCTTCTAGTAATACAAAAGCATAGACGAGGTAGGATAAATACGAAACCGAACTCGAGTTAGACTTGTCAATGTCTATGCCACTCTGGTCAGGTCTGCTCCTCACTACACTCGGCTACGCCTCGTGTAGTAATACGCGACCTTCCCGTCGTGGCATAAACATTGTCAAGTCTAAACTCTCGTTCGGTTTCTACTAAGTGCCCAGCTCTCAGTCATACGTTTTATGTATGCTAGGTCAGTAAGATAAGTTGCATAAACCTATTTTGATCTAGATATGGGTGAATGGAGGAATACATGGGCTTTGGCTTGAATTATTGTGTTGCCGTCCTGGTAGATCGCAGTTTTCTTCTGGTTGTCACATGTAGTAAGATTACGTGATAAACAAAATGAAAATGAGAAATCTGTTTTACAGGAGGAGGTGAAGAAGGAGGACACCACCGGTGATTCGCCAGATGGCGCCACCGGCATCGACGCTCAGAAGGAGGCTGACCTGCTGGCAGCGCTGTCGGCGGAGGAAGTGAAAGGAATCATATCGTCTGTCTTCAACGAAATGCTCGGTGGTTTACAAATGGACGTTGCTTCCAAACTCCGTGAGAAGGAAAACAACATCATCAACCGCATCAATAAAATTCACAAAGTCGCAGAAAAATGATTTTGTGTGGGGTTAAAAATATGGAATAAATGGACACTAATAGGAGCACCTCTTCACTTGAACCACGCGCTGTTTGCCCATCTTCGTTTTCCAAACGTTGTATCTGCTAGTGGAAATCGTTGACGAGTCGTAGCGTGAGTTAGGGTTAGGGTTAGTTATTTGGGATTACGGATGTATTTGTTGTATTATGCCTGTCTGTGATATCAAATGCCACTTCTTAACTTAATGTATACTTTTGTATAAAATTAAGTGTGAATAAAAAAGCATTGGAAACCTTAATATAAATGAGTGTAGTTTTACTTGACGAATAATATTTTGTTTTACTCTTTTCTTCATAAAGTCTGTCAACTCAATACATTCCCATTTTGATTTTATACATAGCCATGCGTACCTTGCCTGTAACCTATCATTTGGAATTATCAAATGGTGGGGGTATTTTTCAGATAGCCTTGATTACGGGGCAATACATAAGCTTTCCCGCGCTTCTATTTGTCAACCCTATATAGGAGAGGAAGGGTAAATATGGAAAAAAAGAGCAATAAATGGATAATGATTATTGTAAAGGCTGGCGAAATTGATGCCCCCTAATATCACTCACCCTTGTTGATATGACGTTTTCAACTCATTTCAAAGTTAACAGGGTATCTAACTATCTCTAAACGCCTAGACTTACCAAATGAATGGTGCTATGGTTCTATTGATGTGTAAAATCCTTGAGATTTACATTTATTAGCAATGTTAACAAACTTTGCTGCCTTGTGGCTCCATTCATGGAGGCTGCCATCTTGGTGTATCCCAGAGTGCCTTGGTGAGGAAGTGATTCCTACTTCCTCACTAGAAACCAAATGTTAGGGGAACCAAAAAGAAATCCCATGTTAAAAATCTAAATAACATGATGTAATAATACCTCCCCATAACTTTAGTACCTGTTCCTGGATAAGCCCACAAGGTGAGATATTAGTTGTATTAACAAGATATGTTTTATAACTGCATAAGCCCTAAAAATAAGGTGCTAAAGAGTGATTGTTTGTGCATTGATAAAAACTAGCCTCACTATGTGTTCATATAAGCTAGTCCCACACACAGCATAAAAGTGTGTGTTCATGATCTGAGACACTTATTTTAAGTATTTGCTGCTATTTGTCAGCCACAACTAGTCTTTGTGTTGGACATTACATGTCAACACTTAAATTTATGTGTATTTACTAGTCATTGACTATGTCATACTATGAAACTATGGCTAAAAGTTCTGTTACCTCAATTTTGTGCTACCTTAAATTGAGTTTAACTATAGTCTAAACACACTGCTTTATGACTCAAATTATGTGTCACCTAAATTCTATATTACCCGAGATAGAGTTTGCCTATAGTTTGTGTACAACACGCATGTTGTTTGACTCTAATGTAAATCTTTTTTGTTATTCTAGTTCTTACGGCATTATCGATACGGCATTACTGAAACGGCATTACCGATATGGCATAACGACATAACTGATACGGCATCACAAAGTTACGAAATAAAACTTTCAACACTATGTCACCACTTGTCAGTCAAGACTTGTTAAAAACCAGGGCAGGCAGCTACAATTATGGACAGTTAACTTCAGCAAAGACGTCTACAACCTATAATGGGATTTCACATCTCATTTTAAGTAAGGAATGGGTCAAATTAATATTTCCTCGGTTAGAAAAAGTACTCTCGTTGAAATAGAAAAGAAACGCTAGTGTTAAGATAAGGTTAGAAAATCACATTAAGAGTCAGCTGCAAAAGACCGAGTTCGAAGCTCACATGTATACATTTTGAATGAAAATGCTATAATAGAGAGACCGATGCTCAAATAAAAACAGGTCCCCTTCCCGAAAACTCCGCGACGTACAGAAGATGAAATATTGGAATTAGTAGAAACCAAACGAGAGTTAGACTTGTCAATGTTTATGCCATGACGGGAAGGTCGTGTATTACTACACGAGGCGTAGCCGAGTGTAGTGAGGAGCAGACCTGACCAGAGTTTCGTATTTATCCTACCCCGTCTATGCTTATATTATTGTTAAAACGATAAATATTGAGTCAACTACCAACAGAACTTTTTTCATAGTAGCTGACATCCTGCTCTCTGATTGGTCAATATTGTTATTACTCTAGTGGCATAAAAAGACACTTTATGTCACGGCCTGCCACATAAAATTTCCCTATGTTAAGTCTATGGCCGTTTTTTTGTTAGGGGTAGGATAAATAGTAATCTCATACACCGCTAGGTGTCAGTATTGCTCACTGTGTGTCCTGGCGCTTGAGCGGCAGCGCCACCTAGTTCACTTTAGATGAACCATAAGGGGGAAGTGTTTGTCGAGCAGCTCACAGAGGGCTACCAGACTAGCAGAAGGAGCTACTCTTACGTGTTGTGGTTACTATGACTGAGGGCCCAGGTTTTGGATAGGTAATGACTTACAATCGATGGACATGTTGCTTTGGTGTACCATAACAGGATGCTTACCGCATGCTTACTCTATCGTATATCATAAACGTCGTTTCCATTGGCTGACGAAAACGGCAGAGATTTTCTGAGTTACCCTGAAAGTCTGTCGGTGGTGCCACCGACTGTATGTCGGTATCAATTTACCGGTGAGGGGGCATTGTATGCAAGTGCTGTTTCTATTGTATTTTCGATGTACTCACATATTTCCAGTAAGAAAATCCATTAGTGGTGGCCTTGTCACACATTCTATTCAAAGTTAATCTGTGACCATTCTCTGCAGCAGATCAAGTTTCCATTCACTGATCTGACGGCAATATACCGAAAAGATCTTTATCTCACCCCTGAAATAAATGTCCATAGGCTTAATATTGGGAACTCGTTCTCCATGCCCCTACGAGTATTACAGTCCGTTCTCCATGGTCTATATCTTGTGTGTTGTTCATTCTTTTAGTATGTATAGGGCTGATATGAATACAGAAAGCAACTCATTTTGGTCAAAGAAGTCAGCTCCATTTGAATGCTATGTGATATTCACTCGGCTGTCTCCTCGTTCATATCACACTGCAGCAAACTCGTGGCGAACGACAACTTGACCAAAACTTGGTTTCTTCTTTTATCTGTGGTTCCCGACTACAGATCGATGTACCATAATCGGCCAATGGAAACGGGCTTGTATACAGGAGGAATCTCCAATCTCTACAACACATGAGTGAAAGTTGAAGGGATCACAGGTATCCAAGTCCGTGAATGGACGGAGTTCCATACAGCATATATTAGTTCATGTTTATTGCTGAATTGTATTGGAGTTTACTATATACCCATGCCGTATACTGTAAATACGCACTGTTTCGCCATATGACGTAAAAATACGGTGCACTATTATACGGACTACCTACCAATACTTGTTTGTGAAGCCAAATGATTTTTTTTTTAAATTTCGGATATTATGGAGAAACCAAACAAGAGTTGGTCTTGTTGTTGTTTATCGCACGACGGTAAGATCGCATATTACTGCTCTCGGCTTCGCCTCGCGCAGTAATATGCGATCTTGCCGGAGTGCGATGAACAATAACATGACTAACTCGAGTTTGGTTTAGAATTTATCCTACCCCGCACGTCTAGATTACTTCTACATTAACAAATGATGTCATTTGTCAAGTGTATCCCACTAGGGCGATATTTTTCATTTTTCTGAACTCCAGACCGAATACAGTGTCCCAATGTTAAGCCTATGGAGTTTTTTTTATCAGGGGTAGGATAAATAGTAAATATAGAACGACCTATCATGCTTGTACAAGCCACAAAACTCGATAATAATTCATGGTTTGTACGGAACTAGGGTAAACGCCTCGTTCCATACGAACCATGAATTATCACAAGTATGGAATTCTTATAGTATGAAATTCAGTATGAAATTCGTATATCATATCATATTTACGCTGCACTACAGGTGAACAGAGAGATTTCATTTTAAAACCAACATGCGAAATTCCATCCAAGTAAGGTCTGTCAATGACCCCGAACATAGTGTAATATATAACAATGATTGTATATGTTTCTGTGGTGTACTGTACCACGTCCGTTGTTTGTAACCTGCCCTTTTTGTATGTTGTCATGTTGCCATATGTAAGGAAGAACGCCAGCAGGCGATTACTAATGTCGTACAAGCTTATTGAATAATAAAAAAAAGTTAATTGTTGATACGAACTGATATCTGGAGATCAATTAGAACATCCATTGTTAAGCGATTTATAAGTACATTTAAGTTATGATGTTATTCTGGACTAGATTGTGACCATCCAATGCTGCTTATAGAATCCCTGTATACTGCAGAACATTGATAATTCAAACCGGCTTGCGATGTGCAAAAACACCATATTCTACTTGATGTGTGAATGCGTATTGCACATGAAAGCCTAAGTCATTAAACAAATTGACACACAATCACACAAGACATATCCAATACGTGTACTATATGTAAGTAGTATACAAAAAGGGATTAGACACAGGGACTAGGCATATTGCAGGCAGAATATTCATCTAGTTAAGAAGACTATCCTACTTAATCCTTTCAAGTGTTTTAGATGGATGCGATGTTGAAAACGGTGTTCATGATATGCGCATAATCTAATCTACTTGGAAATGAGCTTATTTCATTTAATCTGGAAGGATAAATCCACGCTGTAAGAGGCTTACTCTAATGCGGCGATTATCCATTCTTGAAGGAACGAGTTCGCAGACTGAATACAAGTCCCTCTATCATTCATTTGAGAACAGCGCAGAATTAGTCTTTCTTTTCCTAGGAAAATACAAATATAAAGAATAAGCTGGCTCATATATGATTATCAGTTCAATTTAGTGAAGACCATGCGGACCCTATATAACATTTGTAGGTTTGAATTGATGTACGGGTTTGATACCATACAGTATAAAAGTATCTTGACTAGATTTATTTCAAGTTCAACAATCATGTTGGTGTGTAATATTTCATTATCTGCTATTTACTAATATACTGATATTTGTATTTCTTAAAAAAAAATTGTTATTCAGCACAAAATTTTACGACTATTATATCTGAATACGATTCCAGTCTTGTACTTTTATTTCCATCAGGTTTCCTTATAGTTTTATCTAGATCTGCTACATCCAAGAAAGAGGCTTTATCATATGTTTGTGATTCCCTTTTCTTATTTTCTTGATTATCTACTTCTGTTGCGTGTTTTTCTATCTCTTCCGCGCGTTCATACTGTTTCTGCTGGATTCACATTGCAGTAGATATCTTCTGCATCATCCTCATCATTGTCAAGGTGGCTCTTCATTAAGCACCTCACCTATTTCTGAAAAGAACTGGTTTATATAATCAGCAACTTCCTCTTTACTTTTCCTGTTTTTGTTGTTGTAGATATCTTAGTCTTTTTCTTTTGAGTTCCAAATATTTCCTGATATATTCCAAAATATTTGAGGGTTTGATACTTTTCTAAATTCTGCCGTATTCGATTTGATCTTACCTTACGAATGCCAGTTGTTATTTCACGTCTTGATCTTCCAATAGTTTTTAGTAATTCCCTTCCCCTCATTTCCTGCATATTGGTCCTGTTCAACATCTTGAGTATCTTCTATTTCTTTCTGAAAGTACCTTTGAAAGGATTATAGAAAGACATGGTTAGTGTGTCTGAATGGGATCTGTTCGTAGATATTTCTGACAAAAATATCGGGGAACACATGGAATTCAGACACACTCACTATGTCCTTTTATTATTATATACCTAGAAATCATAAAGAATGCCATTCTATTCTAAAAAAGAATTGTATTAATATTACAGTACATGCACTTTACCAGGGTTCTAAGGACCTAACCATTGTTTAACAAGAAGCAACCAAAGTGGAAGCTTTGGTCTGCACAGCATTCTAATGCGTTTAGACTTAGATTTATCATTTAAAAAGTTTATGTTTTACAAATTATGACTTGTTATCACTAGAAAAGAAGCACTGTTGTATTAAAAATCATTTCGCCACTAATATCTAAATGATGAAAGCCTTTTTTTATATAAACTTGTTTCACAAATTCTGATGTTGCTTTTTAAAAATCTCGGACATTATAATGTAGATTTTCTTATTTCTAGTACTGACAAATCTAAAAGGGACTACAAGAATGTTCAGTCAAGATTCTAGTTTTAAGAACTGGTAATCATTCCTTGATTTTATGTGACAACTTGAAGATTCAATAAAGGCTGAATAAAATATAATGATATATATTCAATTCGATCTGATTAAGGGTGAGGTATGGGCCCAACATACCTCAGTTGTCATTACACCATGAATGCAAGACCTTACATCTATCTGTTCATATGTAAGGATGGGAGGGGTTGTGCAAGCTGTTTCCCTGTACTGGAGACAAGTAAAGCTGCTGATCATGGTACATCATTGGCAAAGGATCATATCAATATTTCACACTGTAGAAAGAGTGATGAACTTAAACGGCATGTTGGTTTATAGTTAAATCTAGAATACATTGTGAAAACATCCCTGGCTTTTAGTATATTCATCTGAACAAGGTAGATGGCTAGATGTCTTTTGCATTCACTTGCATTTCTTAAAACTTGAAATGTGCATTTGATGTACTAGAAACTTTCTGTTATGTAGGTGACATGTCAATTATGAAGCTTGAGAAAACTCACAATTAATATGTAATCGCTAATAACGATTATCACGTCTAAAAGACCGGTCCCAGGACTGTATCACCAGGCGGCTCCGGGAATGACACATCATGCGGCTCCACGACTGTCAGATAAAGCTGGTCCAGATTCAAATTAGGAAAGAAAAAAAAACACTGCCACAGCAGTCTCTGGGTCTGTGACACCAGGCAGCTTTATTGAAGCAAGGGTCTCTGAATATGTCAACCTAAGCAGCTTCCTTGAATGAGGATTCTCTAGGTCTATCACACTAGGCAGCTTCCTTGAAGCAGGCATCTCCGGATTTTTTGTCACAACAATCAACTTCCTCAAAGCTGGAGTCTACAGGTCCATCACACTAGGTGGGTCCATTACACCAACAGTCTCAGGTTCCATCACTACAGGCGGCTTCCTTACACCAGGCATCTCCGTCACACCAGGTGACTCTCGTACTGTCACACTAGACATCTCCCTCACACTAGGTGACTCTCGTATTGTCACACTAGGCATCTCCCTCACACTAGGTGACTCTCGTACTGTCACACCAGACAGCTTCCTCATACCAATGATGATAAAATCAAATTTACATTTTATTCATTTGACTTCATCAATTTATAAGATGTAATAGTGGTATGATGCATATGAAATATAAGTATGTGAACGAAGTTTGAACAAATAACTTTTATGCTAGGAGTGGGTTGGTGGGAAATGAAACAATGAAGTCTGAGAATAATTGTATGTCCGTATGGTTTGGGTTTTGGAAGGAGAAGGAAGTGGGGGGGGGGGGGGGGGGTTATGGGTAGTAGTTGGGGGTGATATATAAGTGGGGGTGTATGGAATGTAATATTGTTTTGGTCACTAGGTGGGGTGACCGTAATGACACGGCATTATGAACTTCACTCAACTTCACTCACACCATTTTCAAGATGTACTAAAGGAAGGCTATATAGCAGTAAACTGAATGACTGTATTATAGAAATGCCTCTTCTCCAGTCCCACAGCTCCAGTCTGACTATTCTTCAAAGCCCGGCGTAACACACACCAACAATAACAGGAAAACAGAACTTTTGACATCTTAAACTATGAAGTTCTGACCACACTAATTTACACAATAACAGACAGCATTTTATTCTAATATAGCCCACACTAGTTACCTAATGTCATCGGAAACCATTGCCGAACTGCCCTTCTGTGTTGCCTGTTGCCATGCAAAAAAGACGGGAAAGATGAATGAGCACCTTGTTGTAAAATTGAACACGGCTTGACACACTATTAGTGGTTTTTTTGTGTTTCTTTTTTTTTTTGGGGGGGGGGGGGGGGACCCATGGAACTATTAAAAGCGTACTAAGGAATAGCCGATGGCTAGATGGAAGCTCAAGGATACAGTAGGCCTATGTGCATGAAAGTAAACACCCTCATTTCATGTCATTTTGAGAACGACATGTTCCGTACCCACCAGTCATTGATCTTATTTTTGTACTTAAAACGGGTCCATTTTGGTTGTATCTTTCTCTCATAGTCTTTTCTCATGTCAGCTAAGGCAGGCACAGTCTCCATTGAAATGCTAGCCGATAAAATACAGTCCTAGGACTGAAAGCGGATTACCACAAATCCTCTTAAAGGGGTCCCATCTGGAAAGAATCGAGCGCTTGCTGCAATGGGAGTAGATTGAAATACAGCAGTTCACCGATCGCTGAGTACAACCTCCATGCATTCCAGGTCTAGAATAGAAGGACAAAAAGTAAGGCGATCTTCCCAAGTGCTCTCCATCTGTATGACATTGCCCATGAATGGTTCCCATCGAGTAAAAAAGATATATTTGGTGTCCAGTAGACCATAATCAGGATAGGGCGACCACTGCTCACAAAAATTCCTAAAAAGCTTTATTGAGGCCATAATTGCAGGAATTGAATCGAAGGTATTTCCAATTTGGGAATCAATGATAAAAGGGCTTACCTAAATGATTTAGAATTGAATCGATAGTTTTGATATTGGTATTGGCGTAATATCTATCGTTACCCTCGACATAGGGCTCAAAGAGTTACAATGAATTGTAGTATTGAAGACGGACTGTTCTATAACAACAAAGAATCGTTTTATGCTTTCATTATCAGCATTTCCATGGAGATTCCATACAATACATATCAACCAATTGGGAGCATGTGACATCACGCCTTATCAAAGATATAGGCATTTATGATTACGTCCCACTATAGACCGTGTCTACAAGATGAACACCTCCAGTTTTTTATGCACCACTGGACTATATGAACGTTGTCGATCTTAAAACCATGCACAAATTGCCGTCCTTTGTCTTCATTTGCACTGACCCCCGCTAGAAAGTATATAAGCAGCCAGGTTTGCACACAGAACTCACTCTTCACCCAGACACCGAGGTGTCAACATCTCCTGGACTGCTGAGCATTACCAGCATTATAGTAAGGAGGCTAGAACACCATAAAACTCTAGGCTATAGGGCACAGAGTGAATGCTAGTTCCACCAGGATATTGTATGAAAGCACCACTGTATAGTCAGGGGACAACCACTATTTTCTGCTGTCATAACCTATAGATAATGGTGAGACAAGGCTAAAACCATTTTATGGGAAACCAAGAAAGATATTTTGAATAAAATCCATTAATAACTGGACCCAGCACCTGGTGTTTTGTTTAGCGTAGGGGGTAATATGGCTGCCTCCATAACACAAAAGCAATGCGCCCTATACAATAACAGAGTCCCATGCTGAAGGTAGGACTTCTCCACAAGCTACTATCATCCCAGCACTGGAGGAAATAAGGAATAGGGATAGATGACTGCTACCACCATATGCAAGCACTTATGGATCTTCTCTATCCACAGGTTAAGGAAACATCGGACAATTACAGAAAGGAATATCAGGAGGACTGATATACTGTGAGTTCAGCTGTAACCAGGAGGACGTATATCATATGAACTCCATAGAAGTGAATGTGATTGTATGTTTTTGCGGATTGTTATGCAACTGGGCACTTTGTTATTTAGAACATATGCTGTAAATACATATCTGCGTCAAGTTATTTGTCTTCTTCATTAAGAATAGAAGATGGTCCATATTCTTTTCTTGACATCATGTATGCCACTGATACACTGCTATCAGAAATACCCAACACTATGGCCAATGAATCAAATTATTTATTTTAATCGGGAAATCAATCGTAAGGCCTATAGGCGTGTATTGGGAGCACAGTAGGTGTACGGTTTTAGGCCCTTAGAATTGCAAACGAGTCGTACGTGTTAGGTATGCATTTGGAACTCCGAATACAATATTCAGTATTGAGTGAAATTCTAAACTCAAATGTAATAGTAATGCGATAAAATATGTACTGGAGAGAAAATAACATTTTATTTTATTGGCTGATATATCTGGTAACCATTAATGATGAATAACATGGTTGGGCAAGACCTTAATAAGTATATGTAAAAAGATGCAAGGTGATAGTATTATCATATTTCTAAAGTCATTATTCCTTGGTGGGTGGGTGGGAAATTCGAGTAGCCGCATCAGGGAGCTGGGTATCTCGGACAGTTGGTGATGGCATTACACTTAGCAGATAGTTTTCAGATGTGGCGATAGGGGGAGTGATTGATAACATCGTCCGAATTACCATAGGCACCCAGTACATACATGTCAAGAGAGAGAGAGAGAGAGAGAGAGAGAGAGAGAGAGAGAGAGAGAGAGAAAGAGAGACAAGAGAGAGAGAGAGAGAGAGAGAGAGAGAGAGAGAGAGAGAGAGAGAGAGAGATGCCAATTTACCGGATGCCGGTGGACGACTGAGAGTGTTCTGTCTGTCTCCTCAGTCAGTCACGGCGAAATGTCGTCTGCTTCGAGAACGGGCCCGAAACCAATGTCATCTCCTCCGATCAATACAGTTTAGGTTGGTCGATTTACTCAAGGGGTGTGTTGCCTATTTTTGGTTGGACACCCGTGGATGACAACCAAGGTCAGTCCAGTATCCTTTCTTGTTGACTCTCATGACAAGTGGTTTGGTGCTTAGGACAACCCGATCGCGAATAGAGAGTGCTTTTCACTGCATGTTAATGGTGCAAGGTGAACATATATTCTGATAAACATTTGTAGCTAGGTTAAAAGCTAGGGTTTGTTCGCAGTTATTAGAGAAATGCTAATATTATGACGAAAATGTGTTAATAATTAGAATATCGTTCTCCCTTTCGAAATATCGGTATTACAATAACATGCATGTGCTCAAAGACAGAATAGCGAGCTGTAGATCATGTTAGAAAGCGCATCCCCCCCCCGCGAACAATAACAAAAATTTCAATCTAGTTGTTGATCGTCGATAGCATAGAACCGAGAAAGAACGACGCCATGATACACCCTCACGCGATACAGCTATAGACGTGGGACCGCCGGCAATACAGCAAGACTGCCTGATTGAAATATCACATGCAGTCGCCGTCAAAACATTCAGTTGTGTCCATTTTTCTGCGGCAGGTTGGTGGTGGTGGTTCACATTCACACTGCCGTGTCAGTGCAGTCTCTGGTAGTCAGTGGTCTGGTGAGCTCACACGGCAACGCCACTTATTTTCTCGCCCATTAGACGTCGATCTATACATAAGATAACGCCACGCCGACCCGCCCACTTCCCATAATGCATCGCGGCCTCATTGAGTATTCCAGGCATGCGCCTGATAGCCTGCGCATTGATTGGTCAGCCATGTGCCAATGAGTGCGTGTTGAGCAAATGACATAATTTGGGCATGAGCTGCTCTGGAAATGACCGGGCAGCGACTTTACTGATTACCGTGATCATGAAGGGAGCGACACCTTATGACGAGTCCTATACTCATAATGGTAAACATTACCTGTTTGCAAGTTACATATGGAACTTACAACTCTAACGTCAAGTCCCAAACAATAATACTATAACAAGTAACAGCATTCGACTATATTTAAATGTTTATTAATGATATAGTGATATACATCTATAATATGATTATTGAATTCAATACCCCAGTTGTTCACATTCCTTTGACGGGTAAAATTCGATAAAATGGTGACGATAAACACCCTTCTTGTGAAAGACATTTCAACCCTTACAAAACACAGTAGAACACATTAGCAAATCAATAATACAAGAGAAACTGCACACATAGCCTCACACAATCTTCCAAAAAGGGCAGGCTATCCCCGATAGGAGACAGATTTCAGGAGGTCTTCCACCTGACACTTCAATCACTACCCGAGGTCACCCCCGTCCGCGACACATGCTTAGTGCCCTTGGGGCCGTCTCTCCAAGGTCAGGCACAAGGGAGCGGCTTACAGAGCAGCTCAGTGAGGAGACACTGGCCGGAAGGGCGGCGCTGATCAGCAGGCTGGCGCAGAGAGGGGGCCGGGGTACAGGGCCTAGACTTGACGCAAAGTGCTTAAATTGGCGGGATGGAAGAGGTAGGGGTCAGTGAAGGTGGTGATGTGGTGCACAGCGAGAGAGAGAGAGAGAGAGAGAGAGAGAGAGAGAGAGAGAGAGAGAGAGAGAGAGAGAGATGGTGAGAGGCAGTGGTGCCGGTAGTGTCAGCGTTGTGTAGATGATGTAGGAGAGCCAGGGGTCGTTCAGGCACCAAGTCTTCGGCCGTAAAGGGCGTTTTATGAAGGTAATGAAAGACCTCCGATTGGGCTGCTGAAACAAGAAATCAGGAGAGCAATAGTGGGTCAATCTAAGATAGTATCACCAGATGGGTCTGCAAGACAAAGAAGGGAAGGAATATCGCTCGAATCACAGAGAAGAAGATATATATTGGGAGTGCCTGCCTGCATGTTTGAGTTGCTCTACCAGACCCCAAAACAAGCTCGCGAATGCCTAGGAACTGCATAGAAGGATATTGGTCACATAAAATCTGACTGCAGGCAGAAATAAAAGTGATCGTCTAACAAGCTATGTACATTCAACCACAGTGCATTCCGATACCACAAGTCGCCACAACTCGGACTGGTCGTTACTGAACCTCGATTGACGGACTGGCATGGCGGTCGTTATGTGGTCACTTGATGGTCGATACTTTCCCTCACAAGTTGCACACGGGACTTCAGATTAGCGGCATTCTTTGATGTTTGGACCAGCGAGCAGTCAGTACTGGGGTATCCGGTAAGCCCGCTATGGCCTCGATCGTCGATGGAATCCTGGTAGTGATGCTACAATCCGCACGGGCCGAGTTGCTCGCGGCTTGCTCTGTGCCTTTCGGCAAGTCGCCGGCAAGGTAGCCGGCGGTCGGTGGGTGAGCTGGCGGGATATCGGAGGAGACCAGGCCCTGATCAATGATTGATAGACTTGAAGGCTGCATGGTTTAGTCGGTGGGGGTGGGGAAGCGAGAGAATGGGGTAGTGGTAGTGGGGGTGGAATTGTGGTTCAGTTTAACATGCCGCTTGGACAAAGAGGGCGTAGCTTTTCGGGGTATGTTTAACTCTGGTGATGCAGGGATGGTATACCAATGGGTATATATATATGCGCGCCAGCACAGTTAGAAATGGGGCTGCGCTAGAAATACACATCCCTTGGGTTCCATGGGTTTTCCGGCTGAGACATGAATGAATGCATGACCAGCTTCCAGTGTATGAAAAGAGTAAGGGTTTTTGAGAAAAGACCATTATTTTTCTTTGCAACGGAATTAAAGGTTTATCTTCGAGTGGAGATAGTACATATCGGAGTACATACTCTACGGGACACAAACGACACACAGGAGGTTGTGGATACATCTGAATATAACACTAGAGGAGAGACTGAAGTATAAGGGTAAATGAGGAAGCTGCTTGGCAAGGCTACACAGATGGAAGACGATCAAGGAGAAATAGTCTAGACGGAGCCTTGTAAAAGTCTCCCCAAATATATTCCTCTCATAACTTAGGAATTTAGCTAGTAACAGATGTTTAGTGTACCAGAAAGCTGTATAGACCAGAGGAGGTCTCACTACAAGCCGTTGCTCTTGACAAATACACACTTCATAATAGCAGTTTACAAAAAAAGAAATCTACAAAATCTATATCGAGGAATCTATTCATAATTTCAACATAAAAACAATATCTTTTGGATGAAATGTTCACGTGGGAAGCACAAATATACTCAAACGCAGTTGATTCCGTATAGAATGTGATCTAGCAGTTTCATAGATGTCTCAGTAAATTGTTGACCAATGCGATGGAACACTTGCATTCGACTTTGTCAATTACGACAGAAACTCCGCAATAAAAAGGGGGTTTATTGAGCACGTGGTGTGGTGGCAAGTCTAAATTGTGGGATCGATGAGCGTCCGTCAGCGGGTAGGAGAGAACCGGAGCGCGATCCGGAATGGTCCGGAAGCCACGCCATTCCCGTAAACAACCTCAGAGCCACATAACACCGTCTACTGTGGTATGACCCACATAGCAGCTTCTCACTCCGGTTATATACACAAAACTAGCTATGCCTTCTGTTGAATCTCTCTGAAGTCATCGACATAGGAATATTTGACCGCTGGTTGTTGAGGGTAATTATGAATCTGCTCTGTGGTAAATTGAACTGATCACATCAATCGATGCAGCCATTCCAGGAAAAGCTATGCATCAGCTTGTTTGGATGTGTTCTTTGAATTTCACTCCAGAGAAATGAAAGAAAACATCCACTTTAACACGTCATTTAGTTATGTTGACCAAATGGGTAAATCATTATACCAGTTAGCATAATGCATCTATCACAGTCACTATAGGAATCACGTACTTATCTCAACACTCTAGCTAATTTACATATTGATACCCTCAATGTTGAGGTCACTCAAATGTTGTCTAGATTCCTCTCCCAGCACCCTCACAAAAAACCGAACATAAGGGAAACACTAGTATTAGCATACATGGTTCAACACTGGTATTACTACTACCTATAGTTGTTAACCATGCAGTAATCTATACGACAACGTATTAGCTGCCACATCAGATTTTGTTTGGTCATAACTCATCTTCCGAACTGGTTTTACTTGTAAAGCGTGATCGTCACGAACTCAGCTTACCCGCCCCCCCCCCGATACACACTTTCCACCATGACCTAATCTATATATAATTTGTCACCATGGCATGGCGCATCCACCATCATTTTCTGGCATAGCCATCCTCTACTCACACCTCCAACCTGTGAACACCACCCCTCAACCAACAACCCAATACAAACCCACCCACCCAAACACCCATCCACCCACCCAAACACCCACCCACCCACTCAGTGGGGTCAATTAAGTTTAATTCATGCATTGGGCACCATTGTATACTGGAGTATACTGGAGACAAAAATACGCCCTTTGATTTCTGACTGTAGCATATTTAATTGACCAAAGCTGTTTGCAGCATTACAGATCGGCTTTGCGAAATCATCTAGATTTCATCACGAAAGCTGTTGGACAGGTGCCTAGAGGTATTATAAGTTTGCAAATGGGTTTAGATGTACATCGCTAGGATACATACGTGTCACAATACGATCGTGCAAACACTTCGTAGCATTCCCATTTTAAGTCTGATGCTTTTCTCCAAGGAACTTGCCTATGTCGTCATCATCTAATTTGACAAGCACTGTTTTGCCTGAGGGCTGTTCCTGTCTAGACACTTCATGATTCAATGCATTATCCAACCCAACACATCCACTCATGTTCCACGTCTTCCGTGTTCTATTCTCCTTAATCCCCAGGAATAGAGCGCTGCTCTCTCCCGGCTTGGCCTTAATCGTTTAAAGGTCGGAGTCTATAAAGCAATATAGCCTAGGTCCTGTGGTAATCTGGTTGGCTGTGGGTGCCGGGTAACGTACTTTGGAGCTCTGTAGAAGACTGATGGAGACATATACAGGGTGTGTGTTTCCTTTTCTGACTGCTTAGGCTGGGCTATGTCCTCTGTCGACCATCTGCAAACCCACAGCTGAGCTCCTATTTACTACTGTAACACTGTCTTTAGCTGTTATTTCCCACAATATAATGCCACCTCGAAAACCATATCGCGTCTACTGTTCAATAGAGCACCGTTACTATGGAGGCATGATGTTTTATTTCAGTTGAAGAGTTTGGTTGACTTCTGAAAATGTTGACCCTGGTTTTGAAATACTTTACCAAACCACTGACATCTAATTTTGAATCCAATGTAGACATTAATACAAACCCTACCAACCCATACCGACCCATTGTCAGTCAGTTTGAGTTTCCGGTAGAAAGTGACATCAAAGTTGGTCAGTATTAATTATGTTCGTAGGTGTAGGGAAGAAATTTACATTTAGTCAACCCGGATTATACATTTTTGCGCAGCGGGTAGGAAAGTAAAAGTCCGTTTTCATCAGAGAACGTGATATCGGCCTCCGTCCCCAGAAATGAACTTGGGGTTGGACAAGTCTTTTTCTACCTGCATTCTTGTTTAAATTGATGTTTAATAATGAAAAATCGGGATGTCATGGAAGTAATATAAGATTTATTTAGGGCTACACAAAGACTCTCTAGCTTTATAAGGTTATTGATAACAATACACAAACAATATCTTTGCATTGTCCACGATAAAAACCATTATACTGCAGTTCCTCCCCAGGTATGTATCGCTGCCAACCATTTGAATACCTTCTCTCGCTTCGCCTGCCCTTCAAGCAACCAAGACGGCTACCGCTGGAAAATAAGTATGCGAAAATTAAACATGATGAAAATTAAAAAATAACGAAGACTGATTTCGGAAATGGCTACCAGTGCTGAAAACGGAGTCATGAAGGAAGAGGAGCCAGTGCAGGATTATATACGGGGCTAAGCCAGGGGAATTCACCGGCCGAGTTTTACGGGGCCTCCTTCGCCCACTGAAAGGCCTTGGGTTGGCAAATTGGGAATTTATTATCGGTGCCAGGGCGGATTTTCCGGAGGTGTAGGGAGGGACAGCTGGGGAAGATTGCTGGCCGGAGCAGTGTGAATGCAATCGTTGTCTGGCAGGCCGAAGCACGGGCAACGCGCTGATACATCATGCATATCCGTTATACCTTGTCCGCCCGGGGTGGGGGCTTTCCCACACTTCCATCCTGGCTACGTAGGGAGATCCATTGGTATGAGGGAGGGGGCGGGGGTCTTCGACCACGCCCCACCGCACCCGTGCTCTCATAACCCCACGGTGCCCCTGGTGGAGCCTCTATAGACACTGCTCTAAGATTTCAGCATGCCGAGTCTCAGTGCAATCTCCAGCGCCCCCACACGGTAATATATAGTTCTATAGAGGAACTTTTTGTCACATTCAACCACATTAAGTAACCTCAGAATCTAAACGAACCTTTATAATCTCTACCTTGCATGTCCCCTTCACTCACCCCTTTCTTGTTTCTCCTATCCACCGTTTAATGAATGTGTTTTCACTTGGGTATTTCGTCTTTGGATGGGATTGTGGATTTAATGACGGCTCGGCCTTCTTTCAGGGTTCTCGTTTTTGCACTCTAGAGGCGCTGTAGTAGGGTGTGTTGGTGTGCACATTCATAATTGAATCATAATGAATTACAGCCAAGTTATTCCTCTAATCAACCGATGTAATCTCTCTTATCCAAACCTCAAAATATTCGAACAAATAGCTCTCCTATTCTTTTCAGATAGCACAATTAATCTCACTTCTGACCTGGTTTTCAAAACCAATTTTCTTCATTCAATCTCAACTTAGACAAAGGAAATATCTAGTCTAATTCTAGGTTCCATTATTATCATTATAAATGCTACCCTCAACAAACTACTCATTGAATTCAAGGTTAGCCTACACAATCCTGCTTCTCGATTCCTTCCTCTGCCTCTGCTCTCAACCCCATCCACCATAAAACTGGCCCAGATAACATTCACATCTCTCTTATAGATCACGGCCCCCAGACCCAATATCAAAGTGCGGCAGACAGTCCCGTGATCTCCACGAGGCGCGTCAGATTCCCAGCTGGGCCCCTTTGCCCAGGCGCCATCATGATTATGCATGAGCAGCTCAGCGGGCCTGCACTGCGAGCAGCTCATTGGTCCAGCAGTGGGCGAGGGCGGTGCCCATCCTGCTGCCAGCGCAAGCAGAACATATGTAATGGCCAGGCGAGGGTACAGTGCCACTGGCAGGGGGTTGGGGGCTGCACTTTCAGCTTTGCGTAACTCGCCAACCAGATAATCAATAGCACCCCTCTAACACACCCTGCCCTGGCGCTGTTTAATAATTCATGTATAAAGGCAGCGCACCCCAACTGACTACCCGCGCGCCCCCTCGCAGTCCGCTCCAGGCCCCCCTCTCAGTTCTCAAATCACATCCACAAAGTAGGAGCTGCCCAGCGCGCTGCCCAGTCGAGTCCGCGTCTCCCGCCACACTTGGAGTAACAGTGGAGCAACTCACTTCAGCTCACATCCCCTCCAACTGCTGCCGCCGCTACGGCCGCGTTCCCTGGTGTCTCCAGTCGGGATAAAGAGGTAGGGAGTCCGCCACCCGCCAGCATTCTCATTTCTTTCTGCTTCAGTATCTTCTTTGAGCAGCTCATTCTCCTTCTCCTACAAGCAGGAAGGAGCAATTCTTGTAGGTCAGGAGCCTGGGATCCGGTTTAGTGGGCATGGAGAAGTATTTTACCACCAGCTGTCAGGATCGATGGGTGGTAAAACTGTGGGTGGGCAAGAAGGAGAGGAGACAAATGAACTCTCACACTGCAGCCACTGACGTGCCCTTGAAGTTTGTAGTGAACGTTCTGCTCAAGGGCAAACACCGAACTAGGCTGAGCCTCTCGATGGGTAGACCGTACCACCGAACAAATGACGCACATTTAAAAGCCGCTTTGTGAATATTGCCGTTTTTATCCTTTAATTGTGAAACCAGTTATATGAACATTAAATCGCATGCTTTTTCAGTAACTTCAAACCAGAAACAATGTTCGTGTGGCTTTCTAGTGAAGCCTTCTAAAAGGGTTGAAGCAGAAAACTGCATCAGCATCAACAAAGGTCGCGTGTACAACTGAAGTAATACAAGCGAAATTGGAAGTCACTATGAATATGTTTTCACTCTTTATGCCTCAGGTTAATACATGAGCAACATAAACAAATGCCTGGTACCCTGGTTTAAAATCACATATTAAACAGTATAGTACAGCGTATTTCATAGATCCTGTTGATGGATAAATCGATTGGTAAATGACCCTGCACCAGTTTTGCGCAGTATGTATCGATTTTGGGAAACCGACCGTAACTTGGCAGTGCTAGCGGCCATGATAATAATATTCAATGATCCCCTCATTTGATTTATCCTCCAGTGTTGGGAATAAATTATGCAAATGAGTTTCTCGCTGGGTGCCTGGCTAGGGGGCCTGATTCTACCCGGATAATTTGTCATTTTAGGGAGCCGAAAAGATTTTAAAAAGGGAAACACAAGCGGAGGACCTGTTATAAAATGCCAAGAGAGAATTCTGACTTTTACGAGTCACTCACCGACTTTACGAACTATAAATCAGAGGCGTCCTCTTTAAAAATTCCTTTTTCTCTTGGAGCTGCTCGGTAAATGGCAGTCGCAAAATAGCTACTCAGAGGAGCACTTGTGATGTTTCAGAAAGGAGGTTGGTTTTTCCAAAGGACCCTAGTAGCGACAAGCAGAGGGAGAAGTATCCATCCAAAAGAGATGGGATATTTTATCTTCCCAGTTGAGGTTGGAAACAGCCGCTCCCATTAAAGAAGGTCCGCGGATGTGGCTGCCTGTGAACATCACCTAAAATCCTAGCCCCTCCACCTCTACCTCTCCCCTGAGGACCACCAAATCTCCTCCTCCCTTTCCTTTTCACTGCTATCGGGTCAAGCATTAAATCCGAGTTTATTTCACAATGCCAGCTTTGACACGGTCCATGCACCCAGTGCTCACAGCATTGCTACTCTAAAAGACCAAAGTGCCTCGAGTACATTGCCTGGCTGACTCCTGCTGTAGCTTTTGCACCCTCACTAGTACTGCGATTCATTGGCCAACCTACCCCTGGCCAGGCGGTTCTAAGCCCTTGCTCGGCCAGGCACTGGCGGGGGTGGGCAGGAGAGGGATGCTGGTTAGGGCGGCTCAAGCGACCACATCAGCGGTACGCTAGGCCATGAGAAGCCGGCTGTGCAGCCATTTTCTACGTCCTTGGGGGTCAGGCCAAGCGTGGTGGGAGAGGAGATGAGGTAAAATGGAAAAGAAGGCGATGGGGCGCTGGGGACGCCAGTGGGGTGTGATGTTATGCAGGGGATGGTTCCCCATCTCGCTAGCCCTCAATACTAGACGTCCGCCCACCACGTTGGCCTCAAACTGCAGGCAGTGAGATCAATACTGGAGGGGGTGAGGGTAGTTCTTCGGTGCCATGGGGAGGGGGGTGTTTAGCAGAACTAGGACGAGGGCCTCTGGATGGGTTACTGATGGGAAGTCAGAGTTGATCAGCATTGTGTGTGTGTGGGGTCAGAATGAGGTTGGGGTAAGGGGTGTGTGTGAGTTTATTTCTAAAAGAACTGTAGGCATAGTATTTGGTCATCATCTGAAACAAGCGCAAACAGCACTGACACAGCTAATTACTGCTACAAGAATATATCTTAGTCCTGTGAAAATGGAATTTCAGTAACAAGTAAGTGGGGAAACAACTTGTTTACGAGGTAGCTAATGAAGGGAAGGAACGCTGTGGCACGGCTTTCTCGAGTAATCAGTCACGGCTTAAAGGATGGATATTGAAGGAGATTTGGCGTAGGCTACTTGGGGGTGGTCTCAGTAGCTGGTTAACGATAGAGGGTTGGAGTTCCTGTTAACGTAGCTGAATCCTGTAATGGTGGAGGGCCAACCAGTGGAAACTGGTTCATGCCAAAAGATCTGTGCTCCTGGAGCCAGCTAGTTTGTGCCTTCCTTGTCGGGATATTTTGTCAATCCTAACAAATTGACTTTCACCCATAGACTTTAACATGTGATCCAACATACACCACTATTCCTCTTGTGGATTGGGCTACTGCCTTCAAAACCTTAGCTGGAGCCCCGCTAGTATCCCACTAATGACTGAAAGCAAATTCAACGGAGAAGTCAGCTCGAAGCAGGAAAACACCTCCTGGTGGAGATTGTGGGGATGGTTTTCTTTAGAAATAGGGGCATCTAGACAACTATTAAACCAAAAGAAAGAATATCAAATCGATAAGTCCTTCTAATTCATTTTAAATCATAAATTTCCTCCGTATCGCCCAGCAGTTGCCAATGACCTCAGAAGTGATGAGCATTCTTCCAGAACCTTTCCCAATACAATCTTTTGGACGAATTACTTTGTTTCTATTGATTAGCCTTCAATGTTTGAACTCGGTCAGTCAAGCATATAAATTAATTGGACTGAGAAACATCAAGCCTATTCGTGAGTAAACGTAATTCGGAACTAGGCCAGTGGTCGAAGGTCACGCAGGCACACATACTTATAAGTGGTAAGTCAGTGAGCTTAATTGGCACTAGTGCTGTACAAAGAACAGGGTTGCTCGAATAGGTCATTGGAACATCGTTTTGGTGCAAAATCGTTTTGGAGATTCTCTTAAGTGGAATTCACACGGTGGGATTCACGTACCTCACTGGGTTCAAAATCCTTTTTATGGATAAATGTCACAAAAACTGCAGGCGAAAAACATTTCTCAGGGAAATGAAACCCTACAATTTAGTCGACGAGATTGTGTTCGAGAACAGAATCTCAGCAGGATTTGTCTCAGACAAACACCCTGTGAGGTACATGAATCCCATCGTAAGAATCCCGCTTGAGGTTAGTCATTCCTTGAGAAAGTCCGGCAGTAATCATATAGATCAACATAAATTTACTTGGACGGTGGTGTTGCCTTATTATAGGTTACTTTCCGTTGCTGGTTGATAATCTTTCTTGAGTGCACATTGGATGGACTTCGTGGCAATAACACTACCGCTAACAACTCATTATGTCCCATATTCCCAAGTTATCTAAAGGAATAAACATTACAGTTGAATAAAAGATAGAGTGGCACCATGATGGAAGTAAAAGTAAATATCATAAAACAGCCATTTTTCCGCAGTATTCACGTGAAACATATGTAATATTCAGTAAAATTGTGGCAGTGGAAGGAACCCTTTCCCATCACAAATATAAACTAATATGCCCACTGCTAGAGGGCTTTGGAGAACAATCACGTGATCATGACAATTTGCCTACCTCAAGCTTTCCGACTGCTTTGTCAGCTTCATTGATTGTTAGGGTAGCAGCCTCTTGGTCTCCGAATACTTTGTGTGTCGATTGGGGAAAAGAAGAAACTGTACCTTTATTTGATGGTAAGGAGTGTATGCCCATTGGTGCCTTCACCTCCTCGCTCCGGGTAAAAGCCCAATTGCCTAAGAAACACAGCTTTAGTCACCACACTGATGGGCACTCCAGACATAGGCTATACCCCAGGCGATGTACACGGATCTTGACATCGGTATAATTGGTTCAGCTGACCCAAGGCTTAGTGTAGGGATAGACAACTCGCCCTTATATGACCTCTCTGTGGTCTGACTAATTGGTCAATCACGCTAGCTTCAAACAGGATTGGGAGCAAAACCTACAACGAGTAAAAAACAAATCCAAGGACTTGTGTCCTTTTGAAAAGACGTTTTACGTCAGTCCGTTTGTATAGCTGGAAAACCTTAACGCAACAAATCTAATCATCATGTTCAAGTAGGATGAAATTACAGTTCAACTCAGAAACATATCTGAAGTGTTGTCGTACTTAGAGCGGATGCCATTTCTTTGGAGCTCATCATGAAGGTGCAGAGAATTGAAGTTTAATCTCCGATTCTTGGGTGGTAGTTCCCGGAAAGACCTGGCATCTGTAACAAAGAAGTTGTACGCGGAAAAACATGCGTGACAACAATTTCCTGACCACGTCTATCACCAACAAGAGAGAAGAAAGCCTCAGAATCTGAAAGGAAAAGATCGTTCTATAAAACTGAACCGGTTGTCGTGTTGTATTAGAGATTCAGACTTAGGGACTAAGTTTAACATATATATCACTTATTTCGTTCCGCTGTGTGTTGTGAGTATTTATCTAAATATTCCTCTGAAATAGTTCACACGATAGTGGGTGGGAGAGATATGGTAAAGTTATGTTTGCACAGAGAGACTGTACGATAATGTTGACGCTGGTCTGTTTCTGCGTAAAGAACTTCTGTGCCGCACAATATTCTAGCACGACCTGAAAGGCATCGACGTTTGCTGAGGCCGCATCTCATTATTCCGCTAGGGTTCCTTAATCCATGAGCAAAGAAGGCGCTTCGTCTTCACTGTCGACTGTACACAATACCAGAGGAGGGTCTGCCGTGAAGTTCGTGGGTGGAATGTAACCAAATTCTCTTAAAAACTCTCTCTTTGTGATGTCACTTAGTTACCGAGCCGAAGCTTTCAGGTATTTTTATGCACCCGGGGTGTTCATTTGCCTTGCCTTGACACGTCCTCCCATAACGTAATGATAAAAGGAACTACATCACTTTAAAAAAGCCAAAACATCAGGGCCACCGAATGAGTGCTGTTAATGGCATCTTTGTTACTCTTTTCATCAGCCCTCTCGCAAGGTTTGCGCTGCTCTCAATTGGCCAACCTCCTCTTCTGCATTCTTTCCCCTTTTACCTAGAATCCCCTTGGTGTCCTTCGTATCTTGTTATTGAATCTCGAACCCCAATCTAACTTCATACACACTCTCTGCTATCTAATATCCTCTTAATGAGCTACACCACCTTTAGGTTCCGATGTACTCACTTAACTGCTGGTTTACACTCATTAATAGATCCTTTCAATTAGCCTCACTAATTGCATTGTAACTATATTTGTTATACATTTCCGGCCCTTTCTGTTGCCCAAGATGTCCTTATGACCCCTATATACTCCCCCACCAACCACCTTGTCTAAGACAGCCCAGTATTCACCGGCCCCCTCTCCATATCTCCTTTGGGACCCTCGTTCCTTCCTCTTCATATACCCAAAGATCTGCTGTTTCTCTGCTCCCACTCCTATCTGCCATTACTCGTCACAATTACAATTCCGCGCGCATGGTGGGGTGTTAGTGAGGAAATCACGCCGTACCCGCCGGCCGTACGCCGCCCATCAGATGCTGTGCGCCGCCGATTGTCGCTACTTTGTGCGGGGCCCTAATGTCGTGAGGCTGGCCGCCTCGCCGCGGGACACCCGTTACGCACTTATACTGGCGGATCTACCGAATGAATATTACAGATTGTGCAAGATAAAACGTGCAAATGTGATAGAACAACTTCTTCAAGGAAGCGTTACTTGAATGCGATGACTGGTTTCACTTGGTAAATAAAACGCGACTAATTGCGTTTATCCCATCGGCTAGGGTCTGCATTAACAATATTAGCCTATTGCATTTATAAGGTTTCACACTTAACAATATCAGGGTAGCGCTAAGACATCTATGCAGTCAGAATTACTTAGTATGTGTTCCTGTGAGAGTTCGGCCATTCTCAATGTGTTAAGGGAAAATAACTTCACTTAGAACCTCTCCTGTCTATTCCTTGGCCCCTCTAATGTTATAAATATTGGCAAGGCCGTCTTTGGGAGGGATTAAGTATTTGATTAGTCCTTTAGTGCAAAGCCGAGGCGAATAGAGTCTATAAATTGAACATTGCAGATCAAATTTGCAGAGATGGCTTTTCTTTGCTACCCAGTGAATAACAGGGGGAAATATGAATTCGAAAATTACATCCTCTTCTCAAGTTATACTTTTGCAGAATCCAAATATCCATCGTGCATGTGTTTACATCAAAATACAGTAAAGAAACCTTATGATAGGACTATATTTTCTGTCCCATCTTTTCTTTATTTCGCTGCCAAATTGTTTCACTTTGTATCGTAGCACGCATTAACGAGTCGTATAAAATGAAGGAGGGGCGACAGGAAGAAAACCCAACCATATGGAATGTTGATGGTGTTGATGAAAGGGAAATATTGGCCTATGCGAAATTCTGTCATGTAAACACGGCGAACACAATGTGTTCCTGCAGGCTCAGTAGTACTTTGGTGTGTTCCCAGGGAACTACATTAAAAAATGGAACATAATTTGGAAAAGCTCTGCACATCAATGGAATACATACACTACTAATCTTATAGGGTCGCCCATGGAATATACTAATTACATGCATCAGGGGGAATGTTGCTAACATAAACCATTGTCCCTTATGATATGAATCAGGAACAGTTTTACTTGATGTATATATGAATATGCGCAACCAATATAGAAACATTTGAGCATTTTAGTAAAATGGAAGACAGACAATATACCTTCATCATCCCATCATTTATTATCATACACGTTCTAAGCAAAATGTTAAATGTCAATTCAGAATTCGGAGAATAATATTTACTTGTGTAATTCGATTCTTTGGGTATACAGACGTTCAGCAGATAAACTATGTTTTAATCAAATCTCTTTTCTATTGCAGGTGAGCGGTTTTTCCCGTATGGTTGGCGTACTAACTCTGATGTTTCAGTATGTATGGCCCTTGTACATTGATTAGGTATCGTCAGACCTATAAAAATGTGCACACCTATTGTACCAATTCTATTCATCACGGCATGGTTCAATACATGATGCTGGACTGCGAATATATGGTGGACTAGGTCCCCGGTCAAAGATCAGTTAATTGAAGAAGAAAATATCCCTCTACATTTGCCTACATTGTAGATAATGTTTTAAAACAGGCTCATACTACATCAAAGTAAACACTAGTACTAGCATTGATAGTAGCGATTAAAGGCAACTGGAACGCTCTACAAGCTCCTACCATAGAATACATTACGCATGCTAAATAACGCAGAAAGCGAGGACAAAAACAGATACATTGAAGGATTGCGTGGACCTTATCCAGAATGGCTTTAATCCCGAGAGCTTTTAACACCGGCTTCAGATGAAGACGTTGTTTGCTTTTTCTTATGAGGAGCCTTTTTCGTTCTTCAACACTGCAAACTGGGTTTTTGCCACGCTTTACATGTATTGCCTTTAAATGCTCCCCATCGGGTAGTGCTCTGCGCACGGTGCTTGGCTCAGAGTAGCTCGGCAAATGAGGTCATTGATGGGGAAAAGCCAAGGGTAGGCCCGCTTGGCGGTGCGCTTCCACAGGCTTAATGTTCTTCGTTTCCGCGGGCAGGCTTGAATGGCTCATTAAAATGGGCCAATTTAAAGTTGGATCACATAAACGCTTTTCGCTTAAAGCCCCAAACCGTGAAGTAACCGGAGACATATCGCAATGGCATGTCGTCCCAACATAGTTCCCTTCTGAAGGAAAATTGAGGAGCTGCGACATTTTGCTTTTAAAAATGGACGCAGATGCAGGCTTTGTCGGCTTTCACACCTTTCACGCTTTGTCATATAAATTAATCTTCATAACATGTTTAACCCATGACAGGCAAGCGCTTATCATGACAGCAACCTGGAAGGGCTAACATTTGACATTCACCCAAAAGTAGTATCCTCTTTCAAGGACGTACAGATAAATATACAACGTGGACTTACCAAGCTAACATTATACATAAATGGACCTTTTTGGTCGGAAGCTGTGTCGTAACTCTAGGTAAAGAGCAATTTCCTGCCCCTATTACTAATTGAGCCGAGAACTTAGCTCAATTCTTTTATAGAATAACGGACGTCGTCATGGTCATCGCACTAACCAAGGCCTATTTCGTCAACAATTCTGCAAACAAAAATCGGGGTACCTCGACTGGATTGAGAACTCAGCCTGTTTTGCAATTAGGCAGGACTTTCCCCCCGAACTACATTATAGATGACAAATGAATACCGACACTCCAATTTTGCCATTTTTCTTTCATATTTGATAAATCACTTTTATATCATCATTGATATCTGTCACAATCCTAAGTCTCAAAGGCAATGTGGCAAATATTCTCAGTGTTGCGACCAGAAGGGGGATTAGCTTTTAAATAGGAACCAGACCATCATATATATTTATTCTTAAGATTTCAATCTGCGTTCGAATAGAAGTGACAAGGTGCAAGCAAATTATGTTGAGTGCAATGGCTGATACATGTAATATGAACGATCGGTAGATACTACAAGGTCAATGCACAATCCTGTGTTGCAAATTCCGGACGTTGCTTTTTCATTTGATATTCAAGGCACGCACTGTCGCTCCAAATCTGATTTGCATATATGATCCTTTGATATTCGTCCTTGGGGTGAGCGAAGACAGAGGTCCCTTCCCCCAAACTTGAAAATACATATATTTGTCTTGTAAACGTTTATTTAGCGCGATATTCGCTCTGATTTGGAGACTGTCGCAAAAACAGAAGCTAATATGACGCCATAGCTACTAACGCAGCAGAAGGCATAAAACAAATGGTTGGAGGGTGAGAAAAACAGAAAATGTTCAATCACAGAAAGTTTGAGGAGTAGTGTCACCGACGTGCAAGCACGCCACCGTGCGGTTGATTTGATCAACGCAGACCAAGAATTAGATACGCCATGCAACACGCCTGTCTTTCTGTCATTAAAAGACACTGATGACGTCACCCCCAGCCCTCTGTTGAATGCGCATGCGCCCGACAAAGCTGGACATTCCGGCTTGTTTACTTTCCATTAAATTGTATTTTGCAACCACGAGCGAGTGAGGGAAAGATCTAAGGTACTTTGTTAAAACAAGTCCTTCTTGAAATAACGAATCAAAACACGTCATATTGATATTTTCCCTATCGATAACTTGTTTCAAAACGGGCGGTAATCACGAAACCTTGAAATCATAGCGTCGTTGTGACGCCTTCTCTATTTAGAGTTTGCCAAGTCGTATATCAAACGGGATATTCGAGGTATTGCCATTGTGAGTAATCAGATTAAAAAGATATGTATGTTTACCAAGCTGATCAACTTGTAGTATCAATACTTGTCATAATTTATTTAGGCCTAATTGGCTTCCCTAACTTATATAATGAAATGCCCATCAATGATCGCAGGCTTTTGAAGAGGCTTGAACTTGTAAATGCTTCCGTGCTTTTGTCCATGTATATGCACAGAAATCAGAATATACCTTCCCAAAAGAATAGAATATTCACTTACAGGATCATATGACCAAACAGAATCAAAAGACATTTGTAATATTTGATCAAAAAGAATCAGAGGATAATCATAAGACTTTGATTTATAAAGTAAATCCCCAGACTGATGCAGACTATTCCTCTCGGACACAACAAAGAACCCTACAAAACTATGTCCGAGACCACATCAATGTCGACTTTTATCTCCTTATAAGGGATCATAAAGACGGCGGGGTTCACGTCTAGATTCCACTGGGTGCACCGTGTGGCCTGAGGGTGGCAGACATTGTCTCTGTTAATTATCTCTGTTTTACGTTTGACGAAGCAGAAACGTGGGGCGGGCAGCTGACTGATTCCCACTCCGCCTGGCTCCAGGGCCGAATCGAACCCACAGACCTTTGCCGCCGAGGACTGCAGTCTACGTAGAAATACGATTATGACTGCTGATGTAATGCCTAGCTCTGAGTATCCTCGTAGGACCAGCTATATTGAATATGTGCCCGGAATATGATTATCAGCTCTATTATATGGCTGGTTGGTAATATTGCTCCAATTCTAGCAAAATATCCAAGTTGGCAGGAAGAGGAGGGTTGCTGAAGATGATTGACACTTTAATTGGGCGAGAAAAGTCTCTTTCTCACTCTGTAGATTTGATTTCGTTTTTTCAATCATCACTGCAGCAATCAATACTCAGCAGTGGAAAGCACTCCTACTACTCTTGCTATTGTCCCGATTCATCCTCTAGAACTTCGGCACGGTCGTCAATCAATGTGAACTGCCATTCTATAGCAGGAAGAATACTTCACGGAAGAAAATATGTAGACATAGAGAGACTGAGCAGCTATTTTATTAATTTCTCATCTTGCAGAGTGAAGCCTGCCACGCACGACTGATAAAGTCATTATGGGTGAGGGAAGACGAGAGTCTCCGCGTCAGCCAATCAGGGAGCGTGAAATTAGATAAACTGAACCAAGGGTGTGATACGCCCAGCAGTGATACACCTCCTATGTTATTTTGCAACTCTGTATATTGGTTACAGATAAAACAAGAGATATAGCCTCACCCAATTTACTTCTCTGTTTTAATATTCAATGCCCAGAGGAGTTTTTTTACCCAAGGCAATCACATGTCGCTGTCTGATAAGGGAAACGGATAACAGTCTGGTATCATGAATATCTTGCACTGAGTTGAAATTCCTGGAAGTGAAAGAGACCGTGGCATATTGAATTTGCGAGGCGTGACACTATGTTGATAGCATGATCATAAAATGTGATATGAATAATGATGAGAGAAAGTGGGAAGAAATCACGAAAGCACAGTGCCGAAAGCTGACATTCATGGATTATCAATACCTTTTACAATGCTTCATAGCTTAATACAACTTGTTGTAATGAGAAGCGATTGCAAATATTTTGGCTCTATCACCTAGACAATGAATATTTTTACTTACAGAACATTTGGCACGAATAGAAAAGAAATATCTCCAGGGATTTCGACAGTATTTGCACATGCATGTCTTTAGAAGGGTTGCAGGTCTGTTTTCTCAAGATTTGTACCTGAAATATAAGCTTAACCAGAACAACAACGCAAGCGACAGTTACCGATATTTATGTGCATAACAAATGCAGTCATTGAACAGCACACAGGTGAGAACTCGAAGCAATGCTAAGATACTACTACGGATGTAAAATTGTACTATACTGTCTGGCCAGTTCAAACCAGCGGCTGCTGAAGGCCAGGCAGTCTAAATAACGAAAGAAAAAAGAAAAAAAAGCTAAGATACGACATAAGACACCCTGCCCTAAAACGGTATCATCAAAGGAATCACCTTTCTGGAGTGAAGTTTATAAGAGAGAAGGATGAGCTCCCGGATGAAGCTAGAAAAGACTTCAAAAAGAACATTAGGTAGCTTTATGAAGAATAAGAATATGTAAGAATAACTTTTATTGAAATCATCTTACTGCTTGCATATATATGTCAGTTATAAACACCATTATTTAATATCCGATTAATTTACTTTGATGTAGCTGTATCATATGTGAACAATTTAATGTATGTCACCTGCAACAAATTGCAACTGAAAAGCTCGCAACAGTGAGAGCTTACAATAAAGGAATTAAAATGATTTATTACGCTAACCAATTTACATATTGCACGATACAAGGACTAGTTGGAAAGCTAGATTTGGTACTGGCAATAGCACAAGAGCTGTCTCCACTGCCTACAATATTCGCATTGCTTCATCAATGGCTGATATTTGACTTTTGCTGTGGTCGGTTCTGTGTGAGAATCACATGACACCTGAAGCTTTGTGCATCCGGGTTACGACGGGCGTGCCACATGATCGGAACGTCATCAGAGTGTCCCGGATATTATAACAGCGTGACGTCATAATCCTCGCATCACCCTCTGTCGGCACCAAACGGAAACAGGAAACCTGGTCTCGTGTTCCACGGCCCGAACGTCCATTAACTTAAAAACAACAGAAATATGTGTTTTATTGAAAGAATATTTGATGATATTCTTTATTCTTCTAAAGCGGCATTCAACGTGATAGATAAAATTCAGAAAAAGAGGGTTCACGAGATGTACACCATATCGGAAGCGAACAAAAACAATAGCATATTCCTATTCTATGCTTGCTATTGTTACTATTTTGTAAAGTACGGTCCTAAGCCTATAGATAGCGCTACATGTCCAAACTGAAGTTTCTGTAGAAAATCGAACAATACTGTGATAATTCCTATCAGAGCTCATCGTCTGTTATTTTCTTCTAAGAAATAGATGCGTCATAAATGGCAATATATATGGATTCCTTTATGCCTTCAAGGATGAGAGGAAAGTTGGCCATATATGGATATAAGCCCAGGGCAATACAAATATATACAACCCTCACGGTAAGTTTCATGTGTCAGCTTCCATTCCTGTCAACACACATTACCAACGGAAAGCCGGAGGAGAGACACAAGTAACTGTCGTAGAACCGGGCGATAATAGGGGAAAGTAGCGGGCGCTGAGGCAGGCAGCCGCGGAGGCTCCCGGAGGAACAGTAGCCTTATCACCGCCAGCCACGCCAGCAGCCCCATCCTTCTGCCGATGATATGGGTCACATTTCAAGTCAGGCATGCGAGAGATACCACTAGATGTGCTCTGCATCTGCCGGCAATGAGACCCGCCGGCGCTGCTACTGTCCAGGGTCATAAACGCTGTGGAGAGTTATCCAAATATAATGGAAACTACACCTGCAAACTCTCCCACATGACAGGCTGGTTGGTGTGTCATAGCCACCTGGTTCGAGGCTTATTTGATTAAAGGTACATTTTGGGAGCTGCTCAGCATACACAATGAAATCAGCTCAACTCTCGATCACGCTGTCGATCTCATGCATGATCACAGATGGCAAGGTGTCC
This sequence comes from Alentia gelatinosa, assembly GCA_950022655.1. NCBI lineage: Eukaryota > Metazoa > Annelida > Polychaeta > Phyllodocida > Polynoidae > Alentia > Alentia gelatinosa. The sequence continues at coordinate 43,447,801 of OX465582.1, forward strand.
GACCCTAGTCTCCGATGTTGGACGACCGTCGCTGATGAAGACGTCCGCGCTGAAATAAATAATGGATGCTGAGCCATGACACGTCTATTAAGTAGGCCTGCAGGAAGTGACACCCTGTCTGTAGCAGACTGACTTATAGTGTTCCCTGTGTCAGGGAGACCGCACCTCGCCCATTGTTCTCTTCCTCTATGCTGTAAGACGACAATTCCAGAGCTCAATAACAATGTCACCATTATATATATATAAAAAAACCTCTCTGATATAGATAGAGTTAGGCGACTATATTCTCATCTCTGAACATATGACGGTAGACATGGACGCTGCAAAAACGTCGGATTGGACAGAATACTGCCAAGTCAAATTATCTGGAACAGATGGGTATGTTTAGGCGTATGCGCCGGAGCCATTATGGTATTCGTGCAAACTGGGTTGTGGTAGGCGCCCCGTAATGAACTTCGTGAGGTGATATGCAATGTTTTGTAATTGTTATATGCTGATTCGTCATTAGGAAAACTCTCAGAGACGTAATGAACGTCTGTTTAAGGGTGTAATCAACTTTACAGCAGTGCTGGCTCTAATTGCACCAGTAGGCTAGGCATGATAATCATCCAGGACTTCGTTAGGACCTGATAGCACTGTGTCTTTTTGTGCATCTCGGCTAGCCATCTCAGATACATTTGAGAAATATAGCTTCAACGTAATGGAACATCTATTAAGTCAACTTTGACTTTTTAATGCATACGTTTCTTGGTTTCATGAGAAAGTATTAACCTATAGATCTCTAGATAACCAATATATATATATATATATATATATATATATATATATATATATATATATATATATATATATATATATATATATATATATATAAAATTATTATTTCTATTTGCTGAAGTCAAAACGCAATGGAATGTATTGTTATTATTCATATTTTTTAAATATATATGTCATATGGATGCCAAAACTTAAGAATCAGTGAAATGTACCTGAAAACCGCATGTACATGGAAGGTATGATACATTAGAGAAAAACGACAAGATTCTCCGATTGTTGTTCTTCATGCATGTTGTTTCTTCGAGCTAATGTATTGTCGTTTACCTATTAACGGTCCAACAAGAAGAGTATGTAAAGGTCAATCATGGGTGAGAAAATAAAAATTGTATAGACTTTTCACAACAAATGGTGAAAGGTCAGATGATATGATACTGTGATACTGACGGTATTTGTTTAAACGTTCATGTAAATCAGCGAATTAAACAACCTGATTGATTTAGGGGTATATAGATATCAAGATGCAGTGAGCTTAGAGGATGGTAAAAATGATTTAGGAAAGACATTCCTCCAATATAAATGCAACGGTAACCAAGTCTGACATGTATTCACCATCACCTCAACCGTTTTTGAGCCAATCGGCATGATGCATAGACTGAAGGGAATTATGAATAGGGTTTGCTGTAATGCTCTGCACGGGTTGTCAGATTAAGCGGCAGATTATGGTTCAGTTACTGGATCATTGGCGTCCAAATCCTGGCTTAACATTCTGCGAAGGACAGATTAAATCGGTGCTATTTCGGCTTGGCCTACTTTTTTGCCCAATGGCATTGATAGGCATTAATATGTGTCCTATGCAGGATGCAGAACAGACACAATTCCACAAGGGAGTAGAAGTAGACGGGTAAGTTTCTGGTGGTCGCCTCTTGACAAAAGCTGGTACTACGCTGCTAAAAAGCCCAACAGGGACAGAATCACGCGAACAGAATATGACTTTTCTAGCCACGCCATCCATCGAAGGAGAAAAAGGTCCATGGACTGGAAGAATTGATTTGTTGACCAGTTGCCGGTGCTCTGTCAGCCATGAAGGCTGGAAGGAATTATTCCTTGTTGGGCAAAGCACCCATAAGCCTTTAACCCTTTCTAGGCTGGTGCTAGCCGCAGGCGTTCAAGGTGGAAAACTACATTATGCCTAGAAGATATTCGAATTGAAATGTTAAAAGAGATAATAATATATCAGATTGATATACGTGCTATCATTATTTTTATGAAGATCTGATGGTTATCAGGAAAAGGCGTTTGTATATTCTAGATGACAAGGAACATGAACTATTTTTTCTGTTCGTTTGATATATATATATATATATATATATATTTATATCGATGGTGGAAAAGAAAAGGGATAAAGGATAAAATCGCAGATTGTCCAAACAAAGCAAGTTCCTTCACGCTGGCAACAATAGATAGCTGTTATAAAAATACGGTCCCATAGGCAGCCCACCGAGTAGGCAAACTTTGATATCCCTATCTCTAAGGGTTATATGCGTAGCCAATGGACTTTCTAGCCCAGTGCCCTGTCTCTATAAAACGAGCGTTTCAAAGCGTTCGGTCTGTCCGCCACAGGACCCCGAGCAGCTTCTTTCCCCCTCTCTCTACTAGCTATTTTTCAGGGGAGGTCGTGGCGAGCCTGTGTTGTGGCCCACTGTGTGTGATCCATCATGGACCCACCGCCCCTCCGTTTACCATGGCAAGCATCTAAAAATGACGCTCACGTTCCAGTAACATTAGCCGCTTTCATGATTTAAAGCTCGATTGTCCTTGCGATAATTGTAAAGCCCGTTGATCTAGAGCCAAGCTGAAGTGAATTCAGAACGGCACTCGTGTTGAACACAGTGAAGGGCAGAGAGAAAGCAGAACACAAAAAAAAACCCACCCACATCATCAGCGAAAGGCACACACTGCCTTTCCGGAACTTTGAACACTTGCTACGTTGTAGGAAGGTAACACTAATTGTTATCCGATACGCGGCGTGGGCCGTATTTCCTCAAGGGGTGGTATCACGTTCACGTCTCCCACTGCTATGCGCATTCGTTGGGTAAAGTTCTCGGATGGTGAAACTAAAACAGGACCAGGGTGAGTCGGACTGAAGGCGAGTTTTATCGATCGCCGGCTTGGTGCGAAGACAGGGCGATTTCTCAAATGGTTTAACTCTTAATGCTCAAACGCTGTTTTAGCTGCCACGCCAAGATCCGACTATGGGAACGAAGCACGCACAACCGCCCCCCCGAGGGACCCCAGCTGAATATTTCAAGGATACATCAGCTTCAGTGCCCAGCACCAGGGACACATCATTTACCGAGAAAGTGGACAGAGAAAAATATAGAAAAAAATATGTTTGTATGAGAGGGGCGGGATGAATAGTTACTTTGGCGACTGAGAACCACGATAAACATAGCATGCTCCATGGTCATGGCATTGACCCGTCAGTTTCCATGGCAACGAATTGCATCTGGCATGTTGGCATGGAAACCACCAAAAAGTACGATTCAATGCAAATAGATTAAGGGTGGGGCGAGCGACGAGCGGCACGCCTCTGGGTGAGTGTGCATTGGGATGAGTCAGAAGAAACAACAGAACTGGCGAGCAGCTCCGGAGCTAGTCATGGACAATGCAGACTATGTTATCCTCTTTTGTGGGACGTCCTTGAGCTGTTTTATGTAACTTCGTACAGACTAAAGGGGGAGCGTCTTCGTGGTTGAGAACATTCGTTTCGAGAGGCGCACGACGGTATAAGTTTGTTTCCTTCCTGAATACACTGAAGAAAGGTAGCCGCGGCAAATATAAAATGACGAACAATTAATATTTTGTGATGTGTAGAGAGATGAAAATACAACGAAAGTTTAAAGCACAACGGCCCCATTACTTGGGTCAAAATTACCTGATCTTAATTAGATCAGGTCTTTCATGTATATCCCTGTCTGAACACATGAAACCAAGTAGTACCTGTAATAAACATGTATATGTATTAGCAATTTGGTCGAAAGAAATAAAAAAAAGAAACTGATTATTTTCAGGCTATGATGTCTCTAACATTTAAATTAAAAGCAACGAACAAAATGTGTTTGCTGCAAATTTTACTAACGCAAATCTCATTCTCCTGATTGGTAACGGTAAATATTTGATTTCCACTGCTCTAAAGGATGAAAACATCTTTCCCATCAATTTGTAATAATGAGCAGTTCGGTTCTCACGAGCCGCAAATAATGGGATTTTCTTTCAAACAATTTGCATCCACGGGCGTTTTCATTCGCGATATTTGTAACGAAGGTACTGTAATTTCCATTTCCTCTTGACAGATCATAAAAGTTTACATCAAATTTCGATTCTCAGACAAAATCCTATGATGAAGGAACATGAATCATATTGCAAGTTGATCCGTGGGATAACCTGCCAGATTCTAAGGTAATGCAGATTTCCAGTCCCATGTCATGTAAGTTCATTTGTGAGGTGAGTATAAACCGTTTCCATCTTTGCAAATGAAGCAGGAGCAAGACTCACGAGAATCATTACCATGGTATTAATTAACCTGTAAAATGTAAGTACGGTCCATGTATATTTAGTTGGGGGATGAGACTGCTGCAACACTCTACTCTGAGGCAATATCCCTTCCACATTTTCCTTTACGTTTGATTATGTTTTCTACGGATCCTCTAACTAGCTTCATTCTGGGTTTATTACAGGAGATGACCATGTACATGTATGCAACTAATGTTCCTACGGAGACATTATAAATATTGACAAGATTTCTAGCAATTGTTATAAGCTAAATACAGCATTTTCTTCTCGGGCAGTACTTGGTTTACACTGCTATTCACAGGAAATACCTTTATGTTATAATCATAACTGCCATCAATATATTCAGGATCAGGGTATTCAGGGGTATTGATCGGTGGTCCCTGCATAATATAGAGGACTACGAGTGGCAGAATCTCCTTGGTATTCTGTGTCATTTTGACCTTGTGTCTGTCGGAGGTGTTTCTCTCGCCCTGAATGAGGGTGGTAATAGGGGGTAATAAGTGTGTGTGGGTTGAAGGGCAGGGCCTCAGGGGAGAGGGGACAGAGCATAATAAGGAAAATGGGACAGTGCAGACCTTACTAGAATGGCATTATGGGGTGTAGTGGTAGGGTGGCTCAATCTGCAGACGTGCCAATTCATATTTTATAATCAATTTATGTAGACCACCCATTCCCACGTTTAATGTAATTGCCATCACTAGGCCTAAGTCTTCATTGTTATCATGATAATTTCTCTCCTAGAAACAACATCATCAAAGTACCATAAAACCCTTAGTACCACCATTCTTTAAAAAGAGGATTCTCTGGTGCAGATAAAAATCGGGAGAAGTTAAAGGAAACTTATCTTGAGATTAAGAACCCATATCGTTTTCCTGTAGATAAAATATGATGATCTCTAAGTGTTGTAGAATACGTATTTAATTTACAAGGTGGGAGTCATCATAGTTCTTGACATAGAGGTAAATATCATAACGTCGTAATAAGATATGCAGAAATTCTAAACAGTTGGAAATCCCATAGTAAAACCCATGTCGTTTTCTTCGCACCTTCACAGAATGTAGTAAGGCCCAGCGTCCACTGAGCTCCAAACGTATACGATAGGCCTAACGATGCACCTAAAAGCCGGTTACGATGCACGCCGATGTTCCCAGTCTAGACGTTTGTGTAAGATAAAGAGGTTCCTGATCATCTATTATTTCTGACATTATGCATTGTAGCGCATTGGGAGGTCTTGAATCTCTATCGTAGTAGGTGGACACCGGGTCTAAATGTGTAGTACTATACAATTCAGTGATGAAAGATATATGTCACCATACTTTTTTTTCAAGAATTTAAGAAAACTATGTTTTTAAGTACGTTACATGAGGAGCAGAGCTGGGTGGTAGCCCCAGACTAGACCTACTTATACGGGTGGGTGCCTCGTCATATTACTAGCAGAGGGATAAGTACATAAAGGTTCTTCCGATTCCGGGTACTATAATAGTGATCGATTAAAAAAGGAGACCGTACTGATAGATCATGCTGATAAGTGAGTGATAGGAGGTGGGGGTGTGGGTGGATGGGATGTGGGTAGGGGTTTAGGTAGGTGGAGTTAGGTCAGTTTCTAGGTGCGCAATTATCGATCTGCATACCAGAGGTCTCAGCCACATGCGTGCCATCTGAACATCCCCATCTCACGATCGACATAGTTATTGGCGTTTTAGCCTGAGGGGAGAAAAAGGTGGGATAGGCTTTATGCCTGTTCTGCCTGTTTTCGACCATGCTTCTAGGATGGAGTCCATTAAAAGAAGCAAATCCTTAATCCTAAGTGGTGTGCATCATCGGGATCCATTATTATTACCGATTACCAGCACTGCCAATTTCTATCCAATTTCAGGAGTAAAAATGATAATCAATACAAGCCTTTTTTATTCCCATCCAGCTTTTCCAATGTCCTTTGTTTTATGGTTGGTATTTCAGAACTGGCAATATGATATGCACAAAGATATCGCTTACTAAGGGTGTAATGACACAATGTAACAGAGCCGATACTGTAGCCATATATTATCAATTAACTCCATTTTTCATCGAGGAAACTATCAAGGGGCACAAAAACCAAATATCAATCGTTCACGAGCATAATAGCTACCAACTTGCACTTGTGTCTGAGAAAACCCAATGATCATTTGTGTTTTCTGTATGACTCACTATTGCCTCACATCATGCCAACTGCAGCTTGGTACAAGGGCTATTTTGAAACGATATCTATTCCGCCAAGCCGAGTTCATCTCACGAAGAATTGGCATGACTCTTTGGAATGGTTCCACACGGACTGTCGTATCAAAGTTACCATATTAACTTTTACCGTTGAACCTAACTAATTCTCTGTGTGTACGGGGGGTTTATACACAATATTACCATGATTTGGATCTGAGTGGCCGTATTCTCCGCGTAGTTGACGCGTAGTATTGCGTAGGGTCAACTACAAGGAGAATACGGCCACTCAGATCGAAATCATGGTAATGTTGTATTTATTACTCACTTATTTTTTAGATTTAAGCAATAAATATGATCTTTAGAAAACTTTTCAACATAGTTAAGAAGGGACTACTTTCATCTCAATGGGACTACTTTCATCTAAAAAATCCGTATTCTCCTAGGAGATTCCGGAGGTCTGTATTCTACTCAGTAGCGATCTGTAATCTTCATAGTCTTAGTATGGAGACTCCGTATTAGGTGGGTAATAAAGGCAAATGTCCAGACACGTCTCCACTTATTTTGCATATGAAAACAGCAATCTAATTAGCTTAAAGATATAAAAAATGGACAACGATACAGCAACAAGCGTCTATGATAAGACGATGCAGTCTGAGAGTATGATGGGGAACATAAATTATGAACTACACATTATGATATTATTATACTCTGATAACATTATATGTCCCTCTTCTTAGTAACTACATTTATATACATGCATATATATACATTTATATACATACATATGTTGTAAAAGCGCCACCACTGACGCTCTATTACCCTGATTAAGACAAAAATTAGTGCGACACGAACTCATGGTTTGCTAGGTGGGTTCAAATTGCAACCTGATCCAGGATCAAAGGTCCTGTAAAGTGTTTCTATTACTAAATATTAATGTTTAAGCAGATATCTCTGAATACCGTTTACTGAGATGATCAGTGAATTTATTGTAACCAATTCAGTCGCTTGCTCTCCTAAAAGACGAGATTTCGACGAGTTGGTCTGTACGAAACAGGTGATAAGAAAAGCTGACTGGTCGTCCGAAGAAAGTGACCAACCGTCACGATACTTCTTCTCTCTCTATGACTGCCTTAAATATTCAGGTTCATAAGGCGTCATAAATTGGTACGCAGGAGGGGCTGGCACTGGGGGTCAAAGGTCAAAGGTCATAAAATGTCATAGCGGATTTCGTAGAAGGCATCGATCAGCAGTCAACCCGGACCCATTTCCCCCCTCCCCACATGACTCCTCCCCCACGCCTTTTCCAATATAGCCTAGCATCAGCGCCCCTTCGTATGCCCGATATAAAGCTTTGGAAATAGGCGAAGGCCCGCTATCCAACGACTGGTCATAAGACCCCTATTCCCATCGATCCCTCAATGATTCATGTTATTCATCATACGACCTTCGAGCAATACCCTGCCAGAACTGGGTATCGTCAGCCTAAATATAGTTGTCAGATGTAGTTATATTGTTAGGAATGTGCAATCAGCCGGGAGTTTTATTCATAAACTCTTCAATTGTCCAACTTGGACTCAACACTATGAATAATCTATATCAGATATATTTCCCATTTAAATCTTTTGTATTGCAATGGTTGAATGGCCATTGTGGTCTGACGATGACTCAACTCGTGATACTCATAAAGTTAACATTTCACAAAACTCATGTTTAAACAAAATCACCAGATGTGGGATGAGGATGAAGGACAATGTGAAACTGTTGGGCGATCTGTCATGAGCAGAATCAGGCCAGCAAAGGAGGTCATGATAAATGTTTTCTATTACCATTTAAGGGCTTAGAGAAAACTCAGCCACCCCGAATGAAAGGAAATTTGAAATGTAGATTTGAACTAGATGTCTCCGGAGTGCCAGAAATGACTACGCGGAGCCAATGCTTAATGCTTGTAAAAAGTCTCCATTTGTGGACCTATAAATAACGACACATCAGAGTGTAACTTGTGAAGGTCATTCACAGCAGAGAATAATGTGACGGGGGCCATGTAGACGGAACATTAGTCACAGTGTGAGTCTCTCTGTGCGCGTTTGTGTGTACGTGTGTTGGGTATGGAGACTTGGCGAGGCGGGGTGAAGGGATATACCCTCCGGGGTGGCAGGGTTCGACGCTTTAGTAGACAGACCCGCACAGAGCGTCGGGGCAGTGCGCGGGGTTGTTGAGCTAAGTTGTTGATTGATCTTTGGACAAATATTTGCGGCCGGTCTGCGTTTGAGGCTGGGAAAAGCAGCATTGATCTGTTATTGGACTCGGCCCACTGCCCCTGGCAGCTAGTCCCCCACCTCTGTCCTCACAGGCGGCTATTTACCCTGACCACAGACCAGTCCCCCTTCCTGTCCCCGTGCTGCTCTGCCACTAGATGGCGCTGTGGTTAGTTTGACGAGCTGCTGGTTTCTGGTGTCGCCATATCCCTAGGTCGTATACCCCTATGTCTGTATCGAACCAACAAACGCGATCAAAAGAATTCCAAAAGAAGAAATAGAAAGATTATAAATGAATTACAGAAAAAAAGAAAAAGAGACAAAAACGCAGGATTTATTCATCAGACACACCCTAGCCGTCTGTTATTTATGATGTAATAACGGGCACGATTTGTCAGCAGGGGTCCCTCACTGGCTTGAATAATTGAGGTCTGGGTTGTGTCCATACTGATAAGCTACGCTATCTTTAGAGGAGTGCCAGATTGATGACATTTCTTATATGTGAAAGCATAACATAAACAAAAAATTCTAGTCGTGGAGTAACCGTGCTACTTGGAAGAGAACGGAACCATCCCCTGCCTTCCACGTTCATATCTCCCCCGGCAAAAAACAAGGACCACATCGCAGATATTGATGTATTTCCTCGAACAATTTGTGTTGCAACCATTGCTGTCAAGGCATGGTAAAATGTGTTTAAAAGAAAGACAGAGGAGAATGAAGGCAGGGTTTTCCCTCCAGCCAATTATGAATATGCCGAAAGAAATAAGTCATATATATTGCTTCACTTGCTGGTAAGGCCGAGGGTTATTGCTCCACTGGTGCGCACAGTACCAATGAAAGTGATCTTCAATGTTGGTTTCGCTATATGATAACAGACAATAAGGTTGGTTATCTACTTTGCATGGTAAATTATGTTTTCTACTGCAAATTTGTGACGCCACTAATTGATATCTCTCATATATATACTGTCATGTACCAGATATTCTAGCAGCATTGAAATACAGGAGACAAGGTTTTCATTCTCGTAAACATTAATTCTGTAATGCCATCCACTCTATCCCTAGAAGTATATGAAGAGGAGCTAAGTATGCAGGCAACCATCTCACCTAACCCTAGTAGTATATAAAGAAGGGCCTAGTTTGCAGGTTAAAACCCCTCATCTAACTCATCTACCCCTATAGTGTATGACGAAGGGCTAAGTATGCAGGTAGCTGTCTACCCTTATCTATCCTTATAACTCAATGATTCGAGAATGACAGTGGTCATGTGGTACGGAGGGGCGTATGGATATTATCTTGTCACTTAGTGACGAATGGAATCTGTACTTCCTATTAGTAAAAGTGAGATATTCGCACATAGGTATGTAATAATATATATGGTAAAAGTTTTACAATTCTGGCATCCTTTGCCATTTCTTATACCCCCTCTAATTATTATGTTTAGATGATGAAATTCAGGGGAAAAAAATCACAAAGAACCAATGTCTGTTTTTGTTTGAGTGACCGATTTGCTTGATATTTACGTAACCGATCTAGTATATCTTGTGTGAAGTGAATATCAGTGGATTCTCATTATAGGGTGGTTTTAACTCTACATTCTTTGCGGCAAATACGATGTCGGTCGCCGTAAGGGAAGTCAATACCGTAGACAGTCCCTGCTGGCAGGGCAGACTAACAGAGGGGACAGATCCAATCGGTGACGGGCCCAGGCATGTCAGGTCCAGCCTTTAAAGACCTTTCTCCGGCACAATTGACAGCTGTTGGAACGGCCTGGCACCGATGCCGCCCCACTCCCCAAGCCCCTGAGCCCCTACCCCAGACGCCCGTCATCGGTCTTGTCCCCGGCCCCTATCCAGGTACCCTTGTCTCTGTCACCCTATTCCCGTTTTTCCCTGCTTCTGCTCGCCACGGCCCAAAACATGGGCTTCGGGTTCTCACCAATATCAAGAGCCTCAGAATCCCAAAAGCTTTTTCTCTCGTAATGACAGTTTCCCGCGTCTTATTTTCTGTCCGAAATAAAGGCTCTTTGTCAAACACCAAGACCGGTCCCTAACCTCAGGCACCCATATCCCTCTATCCACACCCTATATAGTTCTCACTCTCTGCCACCCCATACAGAATCACATCTGCCCCCTATTACCTCACGTACAGTCCTATTGACCAGCCCTTACTTGCTTTCACTTAAACCCCAACACGGTCCCATTCAGCCCTTACCTGCTGCCACCCACATGCCTCTCCAGCCCCCACTTTCTGCCTCACACAGCCCCATTCACTCCCATCCAGCCTTTATCCCGCTATCATGCACAGTGTCATCCAGCCCTTCCTTGCTGCCACCCACAGGCCTATCCAGCCCTTTCTTTCTGTTATCAACAGGCCTATCCAGCTCTTATATACTGTCACTCACAGACCCATCCAGACCTTACTTGCTGCCACCCACAGCCCCATCCATTCCTATCCTGCCTTTATCCTAATGCCATGCACAGTCCCATCCAGCCCTTACTTGCTGCCACCCACAGCCCCATCCATTCCTATCCAACCTTTATCCCGCTATCATACACAGTCCCATCCAGCCACCCTTACTTGCTGCCGCCCACAGGGCTATCCAGGCCTCTCTTTCTGTCACCAACATGCCTATCCAGCTCTTATTTACTGCCACCCACAGACCCATCCATTCCTATCCAACCTTTATCCCGCTATCATACACAGTCCCATCCAGACCATACTTGCTGCCACCCACAGGCCTATCCAGCCCTCGGCGCCTGCCAAAGATCCCCCCGTTTACTCCAGCCCCTGCTTTGGCGTCCTGGATGAGGCGCTGTCAGCGCGGAGAGCTGCTCCTGAGAGCTGCTCCTGAAAGCCCTCCACCACTCGGGTCTGAGCCGACGCCGGTCCCCGCTTGTCGCGCCGACTTGACCTTCGTGTCGGTGGACGCTTTGCTTTTGGAGGTCACCTCAAATCGAACGTCAGGGCATGCTTAGACCATCCCCCTCCATTTCTACACCTGAATGTGACCGTATAAGCGCACCCTCATGGTGAAAGTATGTTTAGGAGATGGAACCCTCATTTCCCAAAAGCGCGTACGCTAAAAAGGTTGTAGGCTCGGATCATTCAGTCATTGAGGGTGTATAGGGAGGGGCGAGTGGAGGGGTGAATAAGGATTTGGGGGAATAGCAGTGGTCAAGCTAAGAAGGTAGCAGATGTAAGGAGGTCTTTTATAGCGCACTAAGTCGGGACAGAAAAGGAGGAGTGATACTTAATGTCTAAGAGTGAGGGAGGGGTAGCGAGGTGTCTGTCAGACAATTCCCTCGCCGAACCATATTCGCGTTCCATTGAGCTGTACCTATTAAAGATGGCATAGCCTCACGCCCACTCATTGACTGGCACTGGGCACCAAACTCACTACCTCCTTGTCATTATTCCATCAGGCGTGATCCTATGTCATATTTGGCAGTTGAATAAGACACAGACCATATCTTTTTCCTTCGCCTGATTTCGCCTATTTTAATTAGAACTTTCAGAATCCAAGCTTCAGCATATTCCTCAGTGAAGAACATTTAACCTTTGAAATAAGCACGTTAGATACTATAAGAAATTACTACAATGACATACCGAATAGGCCTTACGACATACATTTTAAGAATGTAGTAATGTCACAAAGTACTCGTTTCTCTTATTATCATTATCATGTTCCATTTTCTATTATTCAGTATTCAGCTTCTATTCTATGGGATACTTTAACAGAAATTGATATACATAATTTGCAATGTGTTCGGAATCAAAGATATAATCGAGCCGCGACTCCATATATAGATAAAGAAGAGTCATAGTTTCTAACGAATCCTAGCAGAATTATATCATAGCAGAATCATATCAAAGTATACAATCAGTTAATCCTAGCTACTGTACTAGAACTTTCTTGAATAATATCATGGGATATGTTCCGATGATATTTGTGTCTTTTAAATTAAATCTTGCAAATTCGTTACATGTTTAACCAAGTATTGCATCTAGACTGTAATATTTGTAACCGGATAAAGTAGCTAAATATCGAAGTATACACTACTGGGGTGTTACAGTGGTCGGAGGGTTCGTGGTTCCTCTACACAAATACGCTGGTCGTCATCGTGAATGGTATCGCTAAAGGCCAAGGTCTAGTGAACATAATGTGTAGGCCGCAGCACGGACTATACCCTAGAGGCGTCAATACCCATTTAAGTGGCAACTAGGGTTATGCAACTGTTCGGATGACAAGCTGGGCGTGGGGTGATGTAACTACGCTGTCCTGTAATAGGCCGGGTTCAATATAGATAGATGTGGGGGTCTGAGCATGTAGCTCTCACTACAGGCCGTCCCTCATCCTCCTTCTTCACATAGACCCCGATCGTTACGTGTGGGTGTGTCAACCATGGCCTATACATGTGGCGCAGAGATGAGTTTTATCTATAGAAATACTTAACTCTTAGTAGACAATTTATGACGGTCCCTCTTATAAGTTGCCATTAGTTTGTTATTACATATATCCGGACTGACCTCCCATCAACGCAAATTTTCATACTACTTTTTCAATAGACCCTATTGAGGTATCCCAGAATTCAGTCTGTTTACATGTTCCGGTGTTCGCTGGTTGCCGACGTTGTATGGTGATCGACCCTTGACCCGTAACCCACAATTGTTGCAATTTAATGGTGTTCAGAAATCTTCCAATTGGAAATCTTATGCCAGAAATGGAAATTTTAACTATTTCTACATGTAAATCCGAAATTATATATATTCAGTTTCTCCAATTATAAATCGGAAAACTGTGGTTCATGATGCGGTCGTAGTGTGGCCAGCCAGTCGGGAGCGGAACCTTTACTTACTCAGGGCGATAATAGTGAGTCTAGTAACGTCTGGAGGGTCTATATGGGGGAACTACAAATCCGATGCTGAACTGGAGTCAAACCGGCTCGGTCCGGCTGCATTTCAGGCCGATATACATCAGTTTTCAACTGGGGATGTTGCTCGACTGCTCCTTCAAGGGTCGAACATCAGTCTGGTGTGGGTCAAATTGCGACTGTGGGTGCCACTCCATTGGCATTAAATATTCCCAGCAATGAGCGGGTAACACCTCTGGTCTGATGTTCAATGCTGAATCACCTGCCCCCCCCCCCCCCCCCACACACACATACACACTGCCCCCCCCCCCCACCGGGTCAGCATGACTGACCTCATTGTGACCTGGACCCCTCTACACCCCAACGTGGCCTTGAGCAGCACCAGGGACCTGTTTCACTAGTTTCGTGACATGTCTGTGACAACATACAGACATTGGGGTTGTCTAGTTTCGTGACAACACAAGTAGCTGCCCTAAGGAAAAGACAGACCCCAAACATAAGAATTATACAAATCTAGACTCATCATTGACCTGTTTCATTAGTTTTGTGACAAAAGTGTTAGACAGACATGAAAAGCGGCACCAACAGTGCAAGCAAGAACGGACAAAATGAAGTCTAATGTCTAGTTCTTATGAAACCGGACACACCATCTAGACGCCATCTAGACATGTCACGAAACTAGTGAAACAGGTCCCAGGTGAAGACCGGGAGGGGACCAGAGTTAGGACCGGATAGGAAGTAGCTGCTCCATTACAATTCCATTATACCGGCAAGCATCGTTTAATAGCACAAAGGGAGAAGCCTGGCGGTGATCGGACCTATATTTGGCTATATGGAACAATGCCTCTTGGTAACAGAAAATCTTATTTTAGTTGCCTTAGATTGAGCGTTGTCATTTGACCATTAATATCAATGTCATTGCCTTTAATAATTAACATACTGGGAGTAGCCCGACCAGTGTAAGCCTAACTATCGGTTTTATTCAATTCAGTATTAGGATGTACGTATTCTTGGCTTGAACATCTTCTATCTACTGCATGCGTTATCAAATTCATGTATTGAGGTACTGTACAAAATGAAGCATTTTTAAACAAGGCTTACATCTAAATAAAGTAATTTCATTGGCTATAATGCATATGCCGATAGTGAAACGTCAAGGTGAGATGTGTTTTCTTGAATAGGAAAATAAATTTGCTAAAAATATGTATATATATATATATATATATATATATATATATATATATATATATATATATATATATATATATATATATATAAATACCTATCATTCATTGAAGGTGAAGATACATGAAAACGTTCGCGGCTTTAACGATAAAACAAAAATCAGTCAGGTTATTAGTTATGAGCAACAGCAGGATGAAGCTCAGAGGTTGAATCATGCATGCACAACACACAGCAGAAAGCAGTAAAACCTCAACCTGGCAGGGACAGAGAGACTGTGAGTATCCATTCTGACTTATATATATATATATATATATATATATATATATATAGACAATCTAGTCGCGGTTGTACGTGAGGTCATAAATATAACGATAGTAAGAAGCATTCATTGTGCAACGTCCTTCTATGATACGCCAGCGTAAAGCCGAATCTGTGAAGTAACCATTGCAGAGGGGTTTTCCATTTAGATATTCACCTCAACTCTCCATGGTAACCTTTATATATAACACTCAGAGGATGCGTGTCTGCAAAGCGTCGGGCCGCGTTGTACAATGTTTTATACCCCAGAGAAAACGAACCTTTACTAATTAGGGGAGGTGTAAAATATAGACAGATTCGTACGCCAGTATTGCATGATTAAAATATGATACAGTACCTCGCAGTGTGAGGTGAAACCCGCTATGTTTTATTGTACAACCCTCGCGGTTCTACATTGCGATGGCAGTAGCTACACACTGGAGATAAGCTCAGATTTATCAAAACCTATTTGGGGATCGTGTATTGCAGTTATGTGCTTGCGGCAGCTGGGAAGCATTCTTTATTGCTTATAAATGATGTTTTCATCAGGTACCATTACGTACCTCGCACACTGTAAAGCAAGTCTGTGTCCCGTACTGTAGTTCACATTTAATCAGCGGCTAATCCCATTAATGACGTGGTGTACGTCGTGCATTGTTCCCACGGGTAGCCAGGATGAAATGTTAGATCATACATGAATATTTGATTACTCGTCCCTCACGTCGCGGGATCCCTCCGCCATCTGTCCCTCCGTTTATACGCCGTGAAGTATTCAACAGAATTTCACAATTGAAAGTCGACTATGATACGAAAGGTCATATCCGTAGCTCCACATCCGACGAAGAAAAAGAGAGGGAAAGCGAAAGAAGAGTAAAGACAGATAGAGGAACGGTGCTGATCAGAAAAGATAGAAAAAGAGAATGTGAGAGATAGAGGCAAACAGAGACATGCCATACAGCAGAAGGAGAGAGGATGCACGGAAGGACGAAGATCGAAGGGAGAACTAGGTAGAAGGAGGGCCCCATGATGATAGAAGGAGATAATGGGTTAATTCAAATTGGTGGATATTCAAGGAGATGGGCATCACATGAATTATCATTGATAATAAACAAGAGGAAGAATAGAAAGATGAAATGCGGGCTTTTAAACTTGCACAACGGAAGGCTTATCATGTATTATTTGCTGTAATATGGCGTACCAAATTACAACATATTAGCATGGCCTATGATTGACGATTCTGTGCATTCGTCTTTGGGATATACCGAACGGAGATGAAAGACAAGGGCGAAGGGGAAGACCACGTAGTTCAGACGTGTTTAATAGGCTGTGGTCGTGAGCCCCTCTGTCAGAATCGAAAAATGAATTGTCAGTCTATGTTCCTCGCTGATGTCAAATCGACTACTGTCGGCACGTCACAGACCTACCCTTTGGCATGACGTGCCTTTGTAGTAAGCACGTCTAGTGCTGCCCCCTGGCCACAGCACCTCCCATTACCGTCAGCTCCAACTGCCGCCATCTCCATTTTAGCCCTCTGTCATCTGCGTGCATGCGTTCTTCGTGTCTGACGGTGGCGCCCCCTTAACGGAAGGCGGCAGCAATTTGTGGCAGAGGGGACGCTTACAAAGAAGCCGCTACCAGCAGGTGGGTCAGCCTGGGTCAGTCGTACTAAGCGGGTATAACCTACGGCTTGTAATAGGCCTTCATATAGAGTTTCCTCTTCCACTCCCCTTGAGCCCGTCAGAGGCGCTCGCCCCGCCTGGCCCGCCTATTACCTTTTCATTAGACGCAACAAAGCGGTGTGGGCTCTCTGATAGCAGCGCTTACTGGTGGCCAGTTGGTGGTGGGGCCGGTCTATCCGTCCTCCGGCCGCGGGGGCTTTCTCCAACCGATGCGATTATTTACAGACTCCTTCGCGACCACTAATGGCCCTCAGCCTCTCATAACGTGCACCGGGGATCGTTTCCATTCTGGCCCTTCACCTGAAGGGAGCTAGGTATTGGGAAGGCTGCTTGAAGTTACAGGGCGTTTGGGATGTAGTGTAGGCAGTAATGAAGAACTACGCCACTGTTTGCGTGCTGAGAACGAGCCGACCAGGTTTAAACTGAAAGTTATGAGCCGATGTGGGTGAAGGACTCAAGTGCTTCCAGGATGTCTTCTGGAAGATTCTTGGTAATTTTTAAGACAAGGGTAATGCGTAACGTTGATGGGAAGTCAAGCTTGTTTTCTTGGAATCCGAGCAAAGAGGGCATCTCTGGACAGTGATCTTGCTGCAACTGGGTCTGGCAAACCAGAA
The DNA here is from genome assembly GCA_950022655.1 of Alentia gelatinosa. Classification (NCBI taxonomy): domain Eukaryota; kingdom Metazoa; phylum Annelida; class Polychaeta; order Phyllodocida; family Polynoidae; genus Alentia; species Alentia gelatinosa. The sequence goes on from OX465582.1 coordinate 43,465,250, forward strand.
TTACCAGGAATGAATAAGTGATGGTATAGATTCGTAAATATGTCAACAGCTCTGATTCATATTTCCAGAACCCTAATCACATATTTTCTATATTATCTGGCAACAACACATATTGTACTAGCAATAGTGAGTAGATAATAAGAGTTTTTAATCTATGCAGATTACTTTACAGTTTGGGTTCTAGATACATAGTCTAACAGTTTTCGGGTATTTCTGAATGATCATCCATTCCTCTTTTCCGATACCTAAAACGTTGATAGTTATACCATGCCAATGCCCGCACTTTCCCTACTTATATGACTGAGTCCCATCCAGAAAAGCAACCAATCCTATTCACCCTCCTCAGGCTGGATAATTTACAGATGAGGCTGTATAAGACGCACGGGTCCTAACAACCCTGAGCCTACAGAGAAACCCCATCGTCCTTATCCCGGAGCTATAACCCAGAGAGGACACAGAAGATTATTCCTCAGTGGAGAGGTATCATTACCTTCAGTAGGTCTGGCAGTCACAGTATAACGACATACACTAATGTATGTCATGTACTGCTTGCTGCTGCCGATGGCAGCCCCATGCTGCGTATCGCTGGGGGGTATTCCGGGGCGGTGTGGGAAGGCAATTTCCTGCAGGACACACGCACAGTCCTTTAGCGTGTGGGGATCCTGGCGTTGGGCACATGGAGCCGACGATGTTTCCAGGCTCCATTACAGTACCGCTGTGCCAGTGCGGAGTATTCATGGAGCCCCAGCAGGGTGTGTTAGTGTGTTGGAACGTAGTTTACCCTCTCGTGCTCGAACTCATTCCTCTTAACAAGAGTAGTCCCTAGCTATCTTGGCTTATTACTATATATATGCTAACACCCAACCTCTCCCTCTCTGCTTTTAGCCATTAGATCATCTATTTTTCACTTACAGAATTACATATACACAGCTTTCAACTCCTAAATAACTCAATGAGCCACTGATACTGTCACTCCCCAATTGAGTAATTCACAGCTCACCCCCTGGCTAGCGTATGTCGTTATTGAAACGTTTACTTAATCTCTCCCGTTGATTTATCAGCAATGCTCATTTCTGATTACTCCCGAATCCCTGTTAACGCTTCTTGCAATCCTTTGTAGATTTGTTCACATCAATGTACTACTACCATACATTTCTAAAACGTTTATTAACTGATGATAAACTTACCAACTTTGACTGGTTTTTTTTTCAGTTCAGCAGCATAAGTAACACATATATAAGTTTGTGGTTGCTCGACCAGCCATTCCTATTGTTACGTTCCAAATTATCTGTATGTGAAACATACAGGCACTTTCTCTTGACCTAACTGATCATGCTGACTGTACGTAACAAGCCGCTGGAGGCAATCCTTGGTTGTGATCAATACAGTTGCTCCCACCTGGTAAACAGTGAACCAACATACAACCTTTATCTCGATGTATCGCTAGTCAGTCCGATCAGTTAGCAGTTGCCAGATAAGTCCAGTCCATTGCAGTACTTAACACCAGCAATAAAGCTTGTAAGGGGACGAAGTCTTGGAGTCACTCATTTAGTTTACTATCCGTACACACGATAGTAGCACTATCGATAATAAAGGTCCTTGCCGCATGTAGTTCCCAAGATTGTATACATTTAGAAATCAATTCTGTATTATCTGCCTAAATACCGGAATTTTTCATCTCCTTTGGTTAATTACATTTTCCTCTTCCTTACTTACTTAGAGATACTTACTCCCACCTTTATTATATCCATTTTTCTTATTAGTTCATTCGAATTTCCTCCACGTATCGATCAGATGCCTCAAGAGGTGTACACTTGACCACTTTCCCCAACTCTGCACTGGCCAACACCTACCCGCTGTCGCCACTCTCCACCCTCAGGCCAAATATGGCATCAAGCATAAACACACCAATTGAAGTGTTGGGTACTTTCAACAGGGGTTTGATTCGCATTCATCGGCTAGACACAACTAAATCTAGATAACGGTGGCCAAGTGATAGCTTCGAGAATATGATTCAATCTTTCCTTGATAAATCTGTACATGACTTCTGTCAAACAGAGATGGTGCCTAAATTACTGGCAAGGGCTTTATTTCTTGACTCTAGTCTTTCTAACCTCTAGACCTTTTTCTATCGCCATGTATAGCCATTCGTCTGTCATCTCTATCGCTTTTCTGTCTCTATCAATGTCATCCTTTTTAAAGAGCTCGCTCTCCAGTATTTATACACTGATCTACAACTCTAACTATACGTTATCTTTGGGTTATCCGGAACCCATCCATTTATAACCTCCTTTCCTGGTAGTCTGGGAATTGTCAAATCCTGTATAAATGTTTAAAATCTAGGTAGTTTTCAGCGGGGAAGGAGGAGGACTAAATTATCTGGATATTGATTAGTTTACGGTGGCCAATCGGGTTCTTGTTAACACACCAGGTTGGTATGCGAGGCATGGGCGCAAGTGCTTAATCAAGAGAGGCTGACACCGGATACTCGAACAACAATACGCTTTTATGTTGGCAAAAACTGGCATCCTTTTGCTGCCTGTATTTCGTGAGTGCTACTAATGTAATTGTGACGGCAATGTGGCTTGCTCCCTTTGATCTGGCATCACTGGGTTTGACCGGTCCAGTCCGGTTTCGACAGGTTTGGTCACTCCGTCTGGCTATATGGATACCCTGTTATTGATCACTAATGGCTATATGTAATGGACACTCCACTTTCCCTCTCCCGGGGTCTGAGACTCATTAATCTAGATAGTGGCCTGACATACCCAGTGAAATAATAATGTCAGCTATGTGAATTTAGATAAAGATATTAACTGGATTCCGATGGTTTTGCGACTACTGTTATATAATACTGTTCCTGTACTAAGAAGTATCTAAAAGCACAAGAGGGTTTCCGTTGAAATCATAGTGGCGCATGAGCTCAGTTCAGAACTTGTGAATCGTGACAAGACACTTTCAGAGAGTCATATTTACTCATACCAAGACCCACTTTGAATAATTTCACACGATGAAACAAATTCCAAATGCTAGCACGCGACCCAAAGCAATTTGAAGGAGTCGAGCTGTGGGGCAACATTCCTAACTGCCTTATGAATGCTAGGCCTGCTGAGAATCTAATTCTGTAAGAATTATTGGTTTATAAGTGGCACATTAATATTCTAACATAACTAGGTGTCGACCGTCAGCTTCATGACTGATCGTGACACATTTCCTAATGATCTTAAATAGAAAATAAAAATCAATATCTAGCGGGATATAGGATGGTAAATACATCAATCTACCCTCCATAGGCACGTATTGAGAAACGTCATAGATGGGGATTACGACCGTTTTAGGCAGATCGATGGAAATGTATAGAATTAAAATATCATAAAGCCCGTTTCTATTGGCCGACTTGGCTTTTTGAGTTCCCCTAAAAGGCCAGTTCCATTGGCCGTCATCGATCTACAGTCAGGCATCACCGATGGACCTCTAGCACTGCTGACGCAAAATGAGTCAACTTTAAGGGGAACTAAAAAGACTACGCCATTTTCCTTGGCCAATGCAAACGGGCCTATACGCATGCTTCTTCGTCTGAGACAAGCGCAGAGTTAAAGTTTGTTTCCATTGGCCAACGAAAATGTCAACAATCTTTTGTGAGATCCTTAAAGTCTGTTGCTGGTGGTCACCGACTCCATGTCGGTGACCACATAATCAGTGAGGGTGCAGTTGATACTATGTTTCCAATGCGTTTCACATTGGAATACTGTAAGAAATACTTTTAGCCTCAACTGATCCGGTGGGTGGTGGTGTTATTGCATACGTTTCGCCAAATGGAGCAGCGTGGAAATAGGCTTTTATTAGCCTACCGTTTACCTCCAGCTAAAATAAAAAGCTTAACAAAAAAAGAAATTCGTTGGTCACCATTTCAAATGCCTGGCCATTTACATTCACAGATCTTACGTTGATGGATCGAGCTACTCCCTCCCCAGTGGTAAGCATTGACGACTGATGGTAGTGCAGCTTTAAGAAATAAAACTCCGGAGACATTAGAGTATTATTGTATTCAACATTCGAGTCCCGTTTTCTACGTACCGTCCCCAGGGATCCACCGTTAATGACAGGGTTAAAGTGACAGTAAATTGTAGTCATTTCGGAGGGGACATTATACAGTCACAAACACTGCCCGACGGCGAAACTTCCTCATGCTCTAGCGAACCATTACCGGCATATATAGCAGGCAGGGGTGGCTGGGAGGGAGCCGGTGGCCGTAGTGGTGGTGATGGCGGCGGTGGTGGTGACGTTGGTGGCGGTGGGTAGCCGGGAACGACTTGATTGGTCTATATTTGTACGCGGCGGGGCCGTATGTAATTACTGACGTCAATAGATCGCCACCTCCCTAAGTAAACACGCCTAGCAACATGGCCTGCATGCATATGTGTGGCGGTCAGAGAGAGTAGGTAAGTAATATAGCGCTTGTAATAGTAGACCCCATTATTCACCAACTTTAATTACGGTTCATGGTGTATGTCACACACTGCACACAAGTGATACTTCCACATTTTGCATACATTTTCTACTGATTTGTATGAAATCTGTGCTGCTGACATAGTCCAAGTAGTGTAGCATACTTTTCCTGATCACGCTAAAACCGGACATGCAGAACCGTATACCTTTCAACAAATGGAAACGAACCTGTCAGATATAGCAGCTACAGAAATATAGCACCCCCTCCCATAACTTCATTACGACTCTAAGCCAATTACTGTTAAGGTTTTCAACCGCCACTAAGTGTTCAACTCTCTTACCATCTCTGGCATAAAGCCGGTAAGAAAAAAAAAGCTATGGTGCCAAATGGAATATTAGCACCTCACTAGTAATATACATTATTATATACCTGTGTCCGAATGCCTATGAAATACTGCCCTCTGCTAGGTGTGCAGTAATAATAATGTTCATGCCCGCTGTGAGAGTGAATTAATAAGTCATTAAAATGTCGTTTTTCCCCCATCGATTTAAGGTATATAATAACAAGCAAACGTCCTGACTGTAGACGAAACGATTCTAGTTCTCGATCAGTCGTCGATTTCATACTGCCTTCCGCCTATGGCATCGGGCAGTATGAAATCGACGACTGACCTCCTAATATTTCCTAATGTTTCCTAATATTACAAAAGGGGCATTAGAATGTTGAAAAAATCGGTTTCATAGAATGTCAGAATACAAAACTAAATTGTTGTCTGACGTAGTGTGTCGGGAGCTCAGTGCGTCCCCGGCCTAATGCAGAGAAATAATCCTCAATTAAACAATCGTTTCAGCCGTCCTCTGACGTCCTTAATCCCCGAATATGGGCGTATCGTGTCGCATTGCATTATATGATTGTCCAGGTTCGATCAATCAAGATGAATGGTCGGAAACCTGAAGAATATTCCTGTCAGAACTGCATAAAATTTCGATGGTAAGGATATCATCAAGTATGGCAGCTACAATCACTCCCCGAAGTTCACGTCAAATAGTTAGTCCTATACATTTCACTGTCCATCAGCCGTCTTGGATGTTATCCAGGAAGAATCATCCTCTATATACACGCTGATCCCACTGATGTTCTGCTAGACGAAGACTTAACTTGGTGAAGTCATTTGATGGTGTTTTAGGCAACCTCTGGAATGTGAACATGGATCGGGCTTATGAGAATATTTCGCTTTGACGTTTGCCTCCTCCTTCCTACAAGATAAATATAAATTAGGATAGACATGCAGTTTTGAAGTAAAATGTAGATGTGTCAGTGATCCTAATATATGTTCTTTGAGTCGGACGCAATAGCGTCCACGGTGCAATGACAGCCGTCAAAGTGAGAAAAATACACAAAAGTACAAGCATATGGTGATATTAATAATCTGAACTGGTACTGGCAATCCTGAATCTATTGCTCATTCCCACTGCATAATGAAGTACCTGTAAATCCACGTACATGAATAAACGACTCCCCCTTGACTGACGTCATAATACCAGACCATCATATTTTCTGCATTATACATGATATAGTGCAGGTCGGTTGTTTCAAACGCACTCCCAGATTAGAGAATATACAAAATTTATGTTAAATGTGATTGTTATCATTTTGCAGTGTTAACATTTCATACAAACTTAAGTTGAGATAAATGTTCAAGCAGCGTTGATTGCTACTTCACCTTTTAGGTGCTTTGTGATTACTTCGTAATAAATTCAAGTTACAGTCAGTATAAGTTTTCTCAGTCGTTCCTTGCTGTGATGCAGATTAAACGAATAGGTGCATAGATTTCAGTGTTCAATATCTACAAGATATATTAGATACTTGGTTCACAATAATAGAATAATACAGAATGCGTGGAAACGACGTAGTATATATATGCAGGTTGTATATATAATATCAATTGGTTTCAGATACAAGCGGCCGTAATCTCCGGGGACTTCACGAATAGTAATATCCGAGCGAATGCAAGGATATTACGTCCAGTCCGAGTAATTTATGATCACTTTTAACTGAAACCAATCTATATTGGATTTGTTATTCAGCATTGCAAATCTAAATTATTAATGAAAAGACAAAATGACCTCAGATTTTCTCACGCACTGTTTTGCATTCAAAGGGATTTCCCCGTGATCTCCAATCTGTGTAGGTCGGAGACCACCCGTAATTGCTACCCGGTGATTTATATACCCCCTATAGATTTAGTGTAGAGTGTATTAGGTGGATAACAACTCTTTATAGCTTATACCGTTATTCAGAGAATATTATTCGTTCAAATATCTTTATCTAACGCCATAGAAGAGGCTCCATATATTATGTAAAACGTATCAAAGCACACCTAATTGAATAGAATATGATCTTAATGATATTACAATGCAAAGACAAACGCTAATATCGGTTTCCAGGATCTTCTTATAATATCTGGCTTGCATTCAAATCTATCTCCGACGTTTCCTTGTCCTATAAAACAAGCGCTGGATCAGATCACCCCGGAAAAATACTTCTTGACTAATTAATAGCATTGTGACGAGTGGTAGCACTTTAACTAGGTTTGCACGCGGAAGGTTCGTTGTCAATAGTGAATGACAGCTTTGATGCTATCTGGCTCCCAGTAGAGGCAGGAATCCGAGATAAGGGTGTTACATCTTCATTAAATCCACGTGAAGGTGCCAATTACTGCACCAGCTATGTATGTAATAAAACTCCCAGTGTCTAATTAATTTTCTAATCCAGTCCACTCCTCCCATATGTACTCGCTCTCGATGATATTGCGTCCAAGGCACTCCATATCAATGAGCATGATTAGCCTAATACCATCGCATTAATATGGGGATGTAAGTCTAGCCTGGTGACTATTTCACTAAGATTTTAGCTTCTTTGATCATAACTGCTTTGGGAATTATACACGTATGATTAAATGTATGTACGTGTATGGCTCTTAATGACATGCTTTCTCTTGTGACTTTAAATGACTTCAGTGCTATATGAATATGCTCTCTTTGATCTACCTTCTTCAATCATTGCTCGCAAAGCCACTAGCGTAGTTGATATCTTGATATTGTCTTATTTTCGAGTTACAATTTACTAAGAGACAGACATTGCATTCTGCTTGAATACAAATTTAACTTGAATCAGCAGCAATGTGGTTTCACACTCAAGGATGGGTGAAGGTGGATTTGAGCTTTTTCTCTAGAAATATACGTTATGATATCTCGGACCTTGCATCGTCGTTTCCATTTTGATTTGTTGATGGGTATACAACTGATCTTTTTGTACTTTTGTGTTAAGACATCAATCATCCTCTACTGAATGATGGCCTTGAGGCAGCGCAGGCAGACAAAAGGCTCGGCATAACATTCTATGTAAAAAATACATGGGGCAGCCGATCTATTCCTAACTAGCTATACAGAAAGTAGTTGCCTTGCAGATGATGGATTTTGAGTCGTGGGGCACTTAACAAGATTGATCCTTGCTGTGTGTAGAACTTCCCCCTGCGTCGACCCCAAAAACCCCCACTGTGCGCCCCCTGGTGGGAGAGCGTCTGTGGGCCTCCTGGTCATTTCCTTCCGGCCAGCGCGCCCTGTCTATGGCCCCCACCACACCACCTTCCTCTCGGCCTTCTTCTGAACATCCGGGCATGCTCGGGAGGCCATACAGCAGCCATTGCCCTCAATTACCCACAATTCACTCGCACTAATGACATCACTTCCGCCTGTGGGACAAACCGTTCCTGCCCGAAGATGGCGCTATTGTCATGTCCGTAGCTCGCAGCGCCCTCTATACTCCGACAGAGGGACTGAGAAGGTGGGAATGGGGGGTTATGTGGCGATGTGTGTTGCGATGAGGTCGTTGGAGAGGGGACGGGCTTTTTACAGGCGAGCCAAGCCTATAGTTGATGGCTTCCAGCCCGCCTCGGAGCCACTCAGTCGCTCGCTTAGGCACGGTCCACCTAAACAGGGCCCTTTTCGTGAGTCCATAAAAACATATTGTTTCCATCAATAATCCTGCCTTCGGCCGCCTGGCCCATGGTAGCCCAGAGTTCTTAGCGTCCCATTGGTGGTGACGCCACTCGGTGTGACGCGGCGCGCCCCGAGCGAGGCTAGGACTCTAAGCACTTGGTGAGAACGCGGAATACAAACGGCCGCGTGGTAGTGCGAGCAGCTCGTTCGTAAAACCATCACAGTATCACCCAGCCCGCTCGTTTCTGGTCTCTGTGCACAGCGGGGAGTTTGTAACTGACTAGAATATTGATTAATCCCCTGGGAGACATCTGTTTTTGACAGCTGTCTCCTTTTTTCCATAAATTGGTGTTATGTAACGAAACGAGGTCACTTTTTTTCTCCGAAAAGCCGACACATATCTTCCAACACGACATGGGAATTCGCACATTACTTTCTGTATCTATTGGGGGTGGGGTTTGAGGGATAGGTATAATGGAAGCCATGAATCACTGGAATACCCTAGAACCCTTTACTGTCACTTTTGAGATACCATTGTGGTATGAACCTGGTAGTTTCACGGGCATACGGATGACCTTATAACGGGATAGGCCGATAAACATGAAATGATGATAGTCATATCTGTGAAACTATGTGTACGGTCTTATTATTTTATTAGCATTTTGTTTACATTGTCAACATTGAAATTTGGGGATACGAGTCATTAAAACCTGATGGGGTCACACAGAAAAAGTCTGGGTATGGAGCCACAGTGTGGACACACTACTCCCACCTACTCTACACACACACCATGCCTCAGTGTAGGCACACATTCTGTCATGCGGATAAATGAATCCTAGTTCTCATCGGTGACCTCCACCTTTCAATTTGCAGCCTTCTACAGCGTCTTTATGTTGTCACAAACTACAGCCAGATGGAGAACATCGGGAGGAGTGCGGGGCGAGCACTGTGTAGTCGTGTCTGTGTGTGTTGGGGCAGGACGGGGCGGGTTTGATTCGGGACGCAGTCTCTGGTGGGACACAGCTCTTGTTTGATTTGGGCGGCCACTGAAAGGTGTCTCTGCCGGGCACGGGACACACAGACAGACAGATGCTAGGCAATCAGGGCTGCCCTGCCTTGTGGGGATTCAGTGCCACTCCCTCTCCACTTTCCGTCCACAATCACACTCGCAGTCTGCCAATCAACACCTAGACTTTGCGCCACCTCCAAAAACTGGGACTTTCTGATTCCCTTCTTTCAATGTAATGAAAAACAAGTGTTCCTGGTAATTATGGTCATAATGGTGGGTCATGTTTTTAAAGACAGCGTGAATGAATATGATGGTGCCGCCTCATGAAAGGTTCATTGAATTTAGTAATTGGACTCATATCTGACCTATTTTAGGTGTGCCAGCTGTTTTGGAACGTAATTATGTATTATTTCTGTTGAAATTGTCGTTCTGCTTTTTCATATCCGAATGTTTGAGTCGAAAACCCTTCTTAGAATTTGGAAAGTGAAAACTTCTGCGTTTAGAACTGAATATTTAGATATAAAATCGCTCTCGGGTTCATCCAAGCGTTAAATTAGGTATAAAGGGACCCGAATCGTCCCGGTCCTAGAACAGGTCACGGCCTGAACGGACTTGGGAAACAAAATCATTAAACTCCCCCAAGCGCGCTAGGCTGGAGATTGAAGCGCGCTGGGGCAGAGAGGGAGAACGTGAGGGTGGAGATTGAATGGCACAGGGACCGTAGCGCGGAGACTGACGGGAAGTAGAGGGGGCTGGTCCTGACAGCCTGATGGGGCGTGGACGCCTGGCCAGAGTATAGGGGTGATGGAAGCACCCCTTATCTCCTGCCCCGGCCCTGCAGATGGGGCCACCAGGCCTGAGCCTCCAGGGCGAAGAGGGGGTTGGAAGAGAGTGGGAAAGTAAAAGGATGGATGTGCCAGTCGCAAAAGCCAGCCTGCAGGGAACTGGAAAACATACCCCCACCCCCATTCACCAGTCCTATCCTCTATTATACCCCAGTATACCAACCCCATCACCCCTTACTCCCATCTATAACGAGATCGAGAAGGAGACTTCCAGTCAATGACATTTGTGTAATTGGTGTATTCAGAGGGATGGTCGGGGCAATAAGAACACACACTGAATTAGTTTCTAGGGATTTAAAGTGTTGGTCAGAGGGTGTAGAAAAAGGGTGAACTGCTGTTCATTGATGGCTGTGGTATACGGCGAGTAAAGTGGGAGTCAGAAGTGTTCGCGTGGCTAGCGGTGGCAACATATACACAGCATCTAGGGACTACAACACGAATGAAAGCCATGGAGCTGAACTCGCTGAGAACAGTGGCAGCTTTCCAACACGTTTCAGATCACACAAACAGGACATCTGTACAAAATACATAGATCCTGACATTTTTCATTGCGTCTGTTGGACAGGACAGACAGACTGTAGATATTTTCTTTTGTGCTAACATGTATATCTATAGACGCCATATATTTTTCGAGGAATGAACATTCAGATGATCTACAGTATGTTAACCAGGACGAATCTATTCACGCTAACAAATATATTTTTCTGATGAGCAATGAAGAGGCACTAAATAAACAATACCCACGAAATATATATATCTAATTTAAGCAGTAAGGGAAATTGCTGCATCTGCCTGATATGTGATATCGAGCTATAGAGCTGTTGTTCGGAATATGCATCACATGAAGCCAATATCCTTTTTAATCATAGAACAGGTATATGAATATCCCAAAGGCTATAATCCATAGCAAATGATACAGTGAACAAGTACTGTTTCTTTTTTAGATACATGATGTATCCCGAATGAATAGATCGACAAAAGCAAACATTCACCGCCCAATAACAGTTTTTATTGTGTTAGACTCACTATCATCCATGAGGAGAGTCATTAATCAATGGTACAACTTATCGACATATGAAGTTTCTTGCGAAGGATTGTGGTTTTTACCTAGATAAACGGTGTTCAATGAACATCTGAATACGAATCCAAAGGCACTCAAGGATATCACTGCATTGATGTGCCATTAAAACACTTTAAAAGGATATTTTATTAGAATAACTCTGCGTTTCATAAAGCAATAACTAACATTTCCTTCTTTTGCAACGTTTGAGTCGATCAAAGCCAGAGGAGGTTTGTTTTTGCGCGTAATTCGTCTACTAATTTGGAACAGCCTACCTGTTCTTTTTTAAAGATGTCAGTATATTTTCAAAGGATCTATCAATGTCGTTAAGAGCAATATGCTCGAATACTAACCAGTTTTGTCACCAACAGTATTTTATCACGAAAAGAAATGGAAAGTCATCTTGACATAATTACAAGGAAAGTGTAAAAATGGTACAAATAGTGGCCTGTTGATTTAACCAAATATCATTTTTAATTGGAAAGTTTCAAATTAGTGGAGAGTGAACGAGAAAGCTGCACCAGGAGGAGGCAACATGAAACGGATTTTCGTTTGTGAGGCTTCGTTCTATCAAAGTCGTGTCCGCATTTAATATTGGAACAGACACATTCGACCGTTAGTATTCCAATATATGATAAATACGTTACTCAAGATTTAAACGACGTAGGAAACTAACTAAACGTCTCACACCGAAAACACTGTACTTTTATTCGCAATATTCGCTATAATCCCTTTGTAGAAAAACGAATGAAAAAAAAGACAACAACAAACAAAACAAACAAACTACACATACTGCACCAGACCACTGTGTGGACTATAGTCACTACGAAAGAAATATTGTCTACCGAGGAAAGTGAGTATGCTACGCATATAACCCCACCCCAGTCCATAGACTGCCCCTTTACCAGCGCCCAGAGCCCTCATCCAGAGCGTGGGCGTGGGTGGCGGGGCGGCCCAGTAGTACACAACAAGTGCACTTAGTGACGGGCAGTCGGAGCTGGCAGTGGCCCGCGCGAGTAGTGCAGGGAAATTGGAATCTGTCCCGGGCTGCGACTCTTCGGAAAGGAGGTCAGCTCGTGAAAGACGTGCCTGGCCCCTGTTGTAGACGAAGGAGAGGGGGTGGAATTCCCTCTCCAGTCACGAGACAATGTGTCCTACCAGCTGTCTTGTCCGGACGTTGCTCGCTTAAAGAAACCATTTTGTGACTTTGGGAATGGTACCCTGGTCGGTCATTGGCTATGCCAGAATGCATGGTGCTGTATCCATTATAAGGACTCATGACTGAGATGCTGATATATAAGATCCTTTAGATTTAGATAAACCCATCCACATCACTCATCCCAGACATGAATACTTGTACATTTTCTAATTATTTTTCATTTACATAAAACCTCCATCAGCAACGACCGTAAAGTGCTTGAGTTATAGAATCAAAGCGCATCACTTTAACTATCACTCCGGTGTATATGGATATGACACACACAGTACTAGAAGTCATCTCAGTGTCATCACTCTCCAACTAGTTGTGGATGCACAACATAAGAATTTCAGTCTGCATTTGTTTACTATTGAAATATATGCATTTTTCACGCAGTGATGGACTATATCGACCTTAAAACATGAGCGTTCATGACTATGTATAGGTCATATCTATCATACCTTTCATAAGTATTTTTTCTAGCATAAAGGAGTACCGATGACATTTTAATTGGCATGCTTACCACGATCACATAATGACGTGGGGAGGAGCTTTTATCCCATGACAGACGAGGAAAAAGAGAGAAACAACTTTCAGTTAATTATGAAAAATGGGTGCAGGCCAGATGCACCTCTATCACGGTTGGACGATGAAAAACGAGCTCACGGATACACGTATTCCTACGCCAGCTTTAAAAAAAGACTTACCCAAACGCGGGTCGTGACTTAAACTTGCTGCGGGGAAAATACGTGGTTTGATATCCATTCTGACGACGCTCGTTAGTTTAGGTGGGTTTGTCAGCCTTGACAGGAGAGCGCCTCGTTCTACGCCCTGCGTCTGTCTACGCATGCGTCATTAGCCACGGACGTCGTCGTCATGGTAACCGTTACCATGGGCACACATGGCACGTCGTTTGATAAGGAACGTCAGAACGTCATCTTCCGAGATTGACCAGCAGTGTCCTTGGTAAAGGTTATATAACTGAAAGGAAGCTTCTTTGGTCCTTTCCCGAGATGAAAATGGAGGAAATAAAGACAAGAAAGGGGTGTTTCTGACGGTCATTCATCTTTTATCATCCGTTTAGCATAGCTCCTTTCAGTTTAGGAACATAATGAACGTACCAAATAACACCATGACTGTAGGATGAATCTATGGAAACAATGTGAACTAACTTAACGGCACTGGATACAGGGATACAGGTTAACATCTTACATAACAAGCGTATTTATTCTTTCAATTAGAAATGAAGTTGCGTAGGATACTACCCATACATGATGTGTATGTGGACAGATTTTGGTTAAATAGGTCTGGTAGAAGATGAGTGTGGGAGATGACTGTGGTAGATAACCAAGGTAAAGGTTAGCAAGGTCGCTATGGACGGATGGTTCAAGCATGTTGTGGTCGGTGAACCTGGGCAGGCGCGCTGTATGTGGGACGGTAGAGCTCTTGGAGGGTAAATCGCCCCAGGTGCATGCTAGAAGGTGGTATGGGGACGTATAGATATACCAGGAGTAACGGCGGGTAGAGCTATGACCTCCAGCGCGACGTTTGTCACCTGACCACCCACAACGCCCTCTGTGGGCGGAGGTCACTACCACGACGTAAACATCTAAAGGAGCGCTCTGGAACGACCGGAAGTAAAGCAGCGGCGCTGATGGTCATGTGCTCTATGAGCTCTTTTATTATCATTCCTTCCTGGGGGCCATAACACTGCCAGATACCAAATAGGCCGAACACCACAAAAAATGAGTCTGGTGGCATTTTCCAAATTGAAATCATGATGTTCTGATACAAATCTCCCGAATGCTTTGAATGATAAAGAGCAGTGTAGGAAGGGAGAAACATATACGGAGGGGAAAGGTTGGTTGGTAGAGGAGAGGTGAGGGAATGTGAATACCATGTATAAGTTGTGTGTGGGTTGGTGGGGGGAGGGAGGGGGGGGGGCTGTCGTAGGACCACACAGGAATTCTGGACTGACCGGAAACAAATCACAACAGACAGGAAGCGGAAGGAAGCGTTTATTGACGGGGATGGCGGGGTCGGTCTGTCTTCAGTAAATCATGGAGTGAGTAGTGACTCAATATTCTTACTTCAAACCCCGACCTCACATGGGAGATTCAATCTGTTCATTCAAGCCGGTACTGTACTGAATCTTGCCGGCCGTCAACGTTTTTGTCGCAGCCTTAGGGAATACACAAAAGATCGTCCCCAATACCTTACTATGTTATCTTCCAATCAATACGCAATCTACGCACTTATCCAGGTGCTATATATAATTTTCCCTGGCATCACATTGGAGAAAGTGCGGTTGCAAATACCATAAAGTGACCACCAGTTATTGCACTTATCTGCCGAAGTGGGGTCCGACATCGCCCACTTTATAGGCAGGCGAATGGTTTAGTGTGCGTGTGTGCATAAAATGGCAGTTACAAGTTTAGAATATAAAACTTGATGCTAGCAATTCAAGTAGTCCCTTCCCGAGCGCAAAGAGGAATGCTATCTTCACCTGACATAAATCATCCAAGTGTTCCTCCTTTGCTTTAGTAATAAACAAACCTTGATTAAATGATGATCTACGGCCTACTAATGCATGTGCCAAGATATCTGGAATCAAGGAATCACTGGGACGTTAAGGGAAGGTCAGAAGGAACAGGAGAAGTAGAAGACGACATGAAGAACCGCAGCTCGGGTAACAGACAGAGGCGCTATGCCCTTCCTGGTTAAGGAAGTCATCTCCTTGTTCCACGTCTGCATGTCAAATCCACTCAGACAATCAGGTCCGTTTTAATCAAATACCAACGCCAACTCAATGGAACCGGAAATCCCGCGCGCAATTTGAGCAACTCGGTAAGGAGGAGAACGTGCAGCAGCAGTCATGAGAACGGGCTGGTGATTGGTGGTTAAGGCTCTGGTGGCGGCTGAGACAGTTGGTGGTGGGTAGGCTGGGGTTTGGATCTAATCGCTGAGGTATAATTAGATTAAGTCATCGGCGGGACAGAATTGAAGTGAGAAGTGACAGTAATGCGTCTTGACGTCTCCCAGGCCGGGTGTACTGGCATGAGAGCAGCTCGGATACGGTGTGATTGTATCGCGATGCTGGGGAGCAGATCGCCACACGCTCCCACTGATGAGACTCGGCATGGCGGCCCGCACCAGACGGCACTGTCCCGCACTATGAAAGCATCATTCTCCCAGGAAAATTGGCAGCGCGCTCTTATCTGGCCTCCGTGAAGCCGCCATCCAGTGCGCACGCGCGGGCTATGATATAGCCAGAATGAGGCCAGAGCCTCACTCTTATCTCCGGCTGGTGCTGTGCGTGCGTCCAAGTGAGGCTTCAGACGACTGACTGGTACCAGGAAGCTGGATAAAGTGTGTGGGAGGGGGGAGGGAGGGGGAGGGGGGAGTTGGGGATGAGTGGGTGGGATGTGTATGAAGCATGTTCAGTCTATAGCCACCAGTCGTTATACCGTAGGTCGATGAGTTCCAAACCTGCTCTAACTAGCTCCACATGCTCTGCTCGTGTTCCCGCGTCACCAGCCTCCCTAATTAGGACGGGTCTTCGTATAAAAAGGAAACCGCTCGTTATGATTAATCTCTGAACAGAATGAATACTGTTCCTATGTGTAGGTTTAAGTCATTAGAGTCTCCCACTGTCGTGATTACTACACATAGAAAATCTTCTTTCCAAAACAAGTTACTGACGAGGCTGGATTCAAATCGTCGACTTCCAGATATTCATTCAAGAATATGCTTACTTTATTCCAGAAAGGAATTCATTTAATATTTCTCTCTAGTTCACGTACAGCAAGTCCTATTACACTACTTGTTTATCCAGTTGACCTGGATTCAGATACTTGTAGAACCTTGTGTGTGGATAGAACTGACAGAGCGTATATATTTTGGGATTACCTCAACATAAGAACAAACCATGGGAATTGCAGGCTGACTGTAGGTCCACAACAACGATGAATTAAAGGCATATTCAACTCATCCCCTACTTGGACACGGCTAGAGCTACTGCGAACAGCTATCGGATCTACTCTAAATGCCTCTCTTCTGAGCAGCTCAAAGGCGCATACTGGGCTGCCCAGCCTACCGCCTTATCAGCCACACAGCAAGCTGATATCCATTTTTTCCTTCTCGAGCCAGCTACCCTTATATCGATCTAGTATTGAGAGGAGTGAGCTGTTCTGGCCAGACATCGCCTTTACAGGGCGAGCAGTCCTCTGTTCTCATAACGACTTGCCAAAATATTGAGCACAGCTGCTCATTCTCAGTATTAAAGGGGATGAGTTATTACTGTCAATATTGGACACCGACTGCTTTGGCTGAGGGTCTCCGCCAATTTAATTTCACACTAGGAAGAATTGTGATTAAAAGGATGAGTAACCTTTCTTTTCTATCCTCAACTTTTAAATGAGTCCAACATTTTCCGGATATTAAAATGAAAATATGGGGTGCTTTATGCGGAAGGATTATGATAAAATTTAATTGGTTTTATGATCAAATTATTGGATTTAACGCATCACGATATAAATTTGAATAACAGCAAAGCCAACTGCATCCAGAATTTCATACCATCGCCTTTTCACCTCATTACTGTGATTTTGTCAAGTCTCATTATCAGATTTCAATGCAAATCTGCTTTGCGCTCCGACAGGTCTCCTTATCATATTCTAACATTTCACGTCATCCAGTTAGGTCTTGCCACCGAGTCTCTGGCGTGTATTTCCTATGGTTCCAGGACATCTCTCCCTCCACCAACATACATTTGTCCCTGCGCATCTCCCTCCCGCACATATTTACCCAAACATGCCTGGAACCTCTGTCTAAGCCTTCCCCTACCCTAGTTTTCTCAAATCCAAGCACACCCCAATCCCCACACCTCTATACCAACCTCTTAACCCGTGGAGGGATATCTGAGAGCCATATTTGGCCAGGATAGAGCTGGGGGAAGTATCATGGGAAGATGTTCCGTGGGGGATATTTGGCCATACGGACACAGCTGAGCATAAAGATGATCCACATGAAGAGCCTACTAGGTACCTCGCCTCAATTCTAGGTCACTGTTGACAAAAGAGCCTGTTTACAAAACAAGGCCTGGTATTGATTTTTGACGATCACCACTGGGAGAAGGAAAGATTAACACAGATTAATGTTGAGCAGCTGCCAATCTGTTCTCCAGGTGACAACACATAATGGGCTGCTCGAACGCTCCCCTAAAAAGGTGGCCTGTCCATTGATTATTGGTCCAGGCAGAGTACACTGCTTATCTATCCGTCAGTAGCAGGCCTCTTCATTTAATCTAGTTTACCTTTACAGCCATCAATCATTCTCCCTGTTGCTATTGGTAAGATTTCGGATATGCTGCGATGCTACATTGGCTTTCTCCAACTTTAATATCATGAAATAAGCTCTAAGATTTGCGAAAGGGCAAAACACCCCACGCACACACTTTTAAAAACCCAACAAATTACTCATTCCTTTATTCATGTATGTAAAATCGTCCTTTTTTGATACACAGAGGTTCGTATAGCATATTTTGTCTCGCAGATAAATAGCAATTATAACCATCATTAGTCATTATACCTGTTCACCACCCATATCCCTGGTTTCTCATAGACATATATATTGAACATCCAATACATCCTGCAGCGAATTCCTGCAACGTGTAGGCCGCTTACCATATGACTGTTCAGCTCCGATTAGTATGGGCGTTGCCTCCATTAGGGCAATCCCGCAGAGCGAGTTGGTGTCACGTAATCCATTACCCACTTGCCGATCTACTTTCTGGGGAGCACGCTAGCACCACATGCATCTCCCGAGCAGCTCATCAGCGGCCCCTGAGCAACTCCAAATCCCTTCTTGACCGATTTACGCACAACCTTTGCCCGCATGTTGAATCGAGGTACAAGCACGTTTTCGCTCATAAATTCATTCTTTAGTTCCTGAAAGAAATGTCTATGCAATGAGAAGAGATGTTTTTATGCAAATAAGAAACTATTAGGCGAAGGAGGTTTGGAAAGCTGACGATACAATCATGACAGTACGTATACAATATAACCATCCCCATGCCACACCCTCAGCAACTGCTGACGACCCCCTCCCCCCCACCAATACACACACGCATCCCCCTCTTGACTATATTACTCATACAGTTTGACCATCTTGACGCATCGTAGCCTCTTACCATCTAACACGTACAATAGCATACCCATCCCTATAAAGCAATGACTTTCTCGACAGCAATCCAGCTCAAATAATAAGAATCTGTGTTCTGACCGCCTAACCATGATTTAAACATAGATAAGCCATGTCTTTCAGGTACACAGAGTCTTGCTACCGCCTGTGTGTAATAGACTTAACGTATAGTTTTCAAGATGAGACCAGGCCGGAGGAAATTGCATTAGAGTTAAAACTAATGGATAAGGCAGGGTAGGAAAGCCTCTGGTCTGATACGTAATAGCGTTGAGGACTTTCAGTGTAGCATGGGGAATACTTTATGAGTCTTGAAGTCTGTAATATAGAGTGGAATAAAAAGCTATTTTCTGATTGATTGATTTCGCTTAAGCTATCACATACAAGGCATGTCAGAACACTATATGTGATCGATAAGTAAAATCAGTACGGTACTTTGTAAAAGTTACAGCTTTAAGAGGGGTCGTCAGTCCAATCCCTTTTGAATTCACGGACATTATAGAACTATGCTGCAAATATAATCCCGACTTTATTGGGGAAACGAGCCTACTCTGATATACCACTGCGAGGAATTCAATGGCTGTAAAAAATGCACCTTATCATAGTAGTCACAGTCATCTCTACTACACTGTTGTAATTCTCCTTATTCAGTTACTGTATAGGTACAATGATAGGAACCAATCATACAATATCTTAGATCAAAATCCTACTTTGATCTTGTATTGCTTTGACTGTCGATTGAAATCTCTGTGATTGGTGTAGATTCCACACACTTTACCATGGAACATCTTCTTCGAAAGTTGTCCCGCACAAAGACATACGTTATATAACGTAATCCAGTTCTTGTGTGGCTTTGTATGGCGCAGCTCCCATAACAATAGAAGTGTATTAGACATAAGCACCTCTTTTCCCATATAATCCTCTCAGTCGGACACATGATAATCCTATCTGTGATCTGTTTGTTGTGGGTCTGCTCTGTGCATGTTTTAGGATAGAGATTCGTCCCTTGCCTGTCAACACAAAGGCATCTCCGATGTACACAAGGGCTGATAATGACAAAACACCATGCACATCCCATCTCAAAAGGATATAGTTCACATCGTCTTACTGCATAAAAAGGATGTATTGTATTTCTTTATATCATTCCTGCAGTAATTCCCAAAGAAAAGCGTCATTCAGCATTAAGGCACCTCCTCATGGCGCCACATACAAAATCAGGTAGCTCTATAGTTAGAAAGGCTTTTTTTCAAGTTACCCACCCTGAGAGAGGCCATCATAGAAGCTACAGTATCCCATTTTGTGTTGCTTCGAATACATTAACGTATCGAAATTCACCGATGTTCTATGCTTGCGATCATCGTTTAATGTGGACTTTTACAGTGAGGTGAGAATCTAATCTGAGATTGAATAGAGACAAATTTCAAAACTAATTTTAGGTACTACCTCAAGACGCCAATCCTTTTGTCCTGGTTCATCCTGTGCGCGTTTATTGATTAACAAAAACTGTACCTTGCACTAAGACCTACTGCATGTAGTCCAAAATACTCAATAATATTGGAGTTCCGACCACTTTCTGCCATGACTCATTTAAATGATATAACCGATATGGTACAAATGTAATAAATTCGTATCTAGAGATAGTCATAGATTCTGAGTCTGTTTAGACAAGGGTGACCATCCCGTTTCCCCTCGCACCTCGCGGCACAAGCCCGACAGGACTTTCCGCAGACTCCACCCACAATTTACAAATAAGCTAATCAGTCTCTCATTCTGTGCTGTCAGCGAGGCAAACAACTCAACAACTATGAGATCGCAAGGGTGGGTGGGCGGTATCGGTGAGAGTAGCAGGGTTCAGGCTTGTTTGTCCTGCTGCCTGCAACCCCCTGGCGCTGAGATTTCGATAGGTTTATAGTGCC
This sequence comes from Alentia gelatinosa, assembly GCA_950022655.1. NCBI lineage: Eukaryota > Metazoa > Annelida > Polychaeta > Phyllodocida > Polynoidae > Alentia > Alentia gelatinosa. The sequence continues at coordinate 43,485,927 of OX465582.1, forward strand.
AGCAAGTCCACCTAATATCGCCCATCCAGGACAGGCAGTGGCAGCACGACCCTGGGCAGTGTATGCGCACCGTGCACCCCCTGCCGTTAGTCCCATTAGACTCCCCGGAGCTGCTCCATGGAGCTGCTCTATGGCGACAAGGGGGTGCAGTGAAGGAAGGGCAAATAGGGGTGGGAGGGAGGGTCGGGGGAGGACGTCCCCCTAGCGTCCCGGTCTGACACGTGATATGGTAGCGTCTCTGGGCAACTCGGAGCATGCCTGGCTGATACTAGGTGGCGCTGTTGCCGTGAATGGGACGTCTAGCGGGGATGGAGGGGGTGAGGTCGGGAGGGGGCCGCCGCCACTCTCCTGCCCGGGAACAGCTGTGCGCTTCCACCACAAGGTGGCGCATAGATCAGGCGAGCGTCATGTGGGCTTAGCACTTCCGCTACAGGCGTGTGTGTGAGGCAGTAGACCCATGGGGGGTGGCCTTTTTTATATCAGGATGTATGTGGCGTTTGTTTTTTTATGGAGTAGCTGGTGTAGTTCTCGGCGCTCATATTGCTACAGGCCTCAGGCTATGTCACCTCGTCTGGTTTAATTGGATCTTATCGCTTATAGAGTTGGGCATTATTTATGATGGTTATTTTCTTGACTGGTTCATGATTCCAACCCGGACTGGTATGATATCCTCATTGACGATTATCAAGTTTTCAAGGATGTGTCATATCCGAGGTTGACCTCTGGTCAAAGAGCTTCCCCTTTTAATTATATAATTGATAGATCATTAACATAAATACATATCCGCGGTGTTTCATGATCTAGTTATTGCAGAGAGAGAGAGAGAGAGAGACAGAGAGAGAGAGAGAGAGAGAGAGAGAGAGAGAGAGAGAGAGAGAGAGAGAGAGAGAGAGAGAGAGAGAGAGAGAGAGAGAGAGAGAATGCTTATATTTCGGAATCAATGTTTTATCCTACTAATATACGTTTTGGATTTGATAGTATGCCTTACAGATTTAGATATAACACCACATCTGTAGGCGTCTTTAGTCCATTCCGAGTTTGATATATTAGCTACCTATGACATCGAAAGCCACACCTCCTTTATCCTCCACATTGCCACTGTCGTAGGAAATTGTAAATATGCTCGTAAATTACGTTCAGTGGGCACATCAGCTGACAAATATACCACAAGGCCCTTAACCCCACGACCTTAAAAGTACCTTCCTCTCAGAGTTCTTTCCTGAGTCCCCTCTTATGGGTGTAGGGCTTGTTAGCCAGCTGCACATAACCATATCCGACCACCTGTTAGGGAACCTTGCAGCAACCAGAACAGATCCCAGCTCACCCTGCTGTGTTAACTAGTCACATTACCCAGTCGCACTCCGTCAGGCTCCACTTGATCCTCTGGGTGGAAAGAGAGAGAGAAAGAGAGAGAGAGAGAGAGAGAGAGAGAGAGAGAGAGTTGGGGGAGAGAGGTACCTTTTGCAGGTGGCATTGGGTCCACATGCCATGATAAATCCACATGCTATATTGAATATCGCGCGGACTGACTGGATCTATTATTAACATGGGGGCGGCCCAGCAGGGGGCGGGGCGGTCGTGCGGACCTCCTTGGTGTCGCTCTCTATTGGTAACGGTACACTCCGGGAGGAGCTTTGGAGAGGAACGACTCACCAGTTATTACAGCTATAAATCATCTCCCTGGGCTACGTGATTATTAGCGGGCGGGGTCAGGTGGCATGGTCTGGTCCTGGGCTGCAATCAATAAAACATATCGCTATATCAGTTCCTTCATATGCATGTTTATATATGTATCTCTCTGTTTAGGCTGATCGAAAGTTGACACTGAACTTTGCAGATTCGTACTTTTGGATTCCCACTCTAAAGAAAACACTATATAATGTATATGAAATGAAATATCAGTTCCTTCATATGCATGTTTATATATATATATATATATCTGTTAAGGTTGATCGGAAGTTGACACTAAACTTTGCAGATTCATACTTTTGGATTCCCACTCTAAAGAAAACAGTATATATTGTATATGAACTGATAATAAGTTATTCTTTTCCTATTTCAGGTGAGTAGATTATGCAATACTTGGAGTCAAGGGCACTGATGTGGGACTGCAAGGTAGAGTATTTGTAGCCTCTTAAATTGACCTCTGCGCCTAGTTGGATCATTTAAATTTAGCTTTCCATTCTAGTGCTCAGCTCTTTGATGTCATCGTTGATATGTGAATTTCAAGCAGACATTTGAAGCAACTTGGTAGGGGCTATACCAACAGTGATGATCACTGATTTTCTCCTTTTATACATTACATTCAGCCGGAAATAGCCAGGCGGCGAGAACTAAGCTATGGGATGAAGAAAACTATGATGTGAAGTGAAAAGAAATCTTTCATAGTCATTATTCACAGCGCCTTGTGCACTACAATACAAGGCCCTTTCTACCATCAAGAACAGTAAATACGATTAGTTGAAGAAATTTGATATCTCTGCCCAATCCTCAGCTTTAATTTCCAGACAAACATGCGTTTAGAGTGGCAGAAGACAAAATCGAACTATGCTGAAAAATGATCTGTATTTGCAAAGTGGTGAAAAGGAACAAGTCAACAAACTGAATTTAAGCCACAGCCGAGTTTTCTCGCCCATCACGCCGCTTCTCGCCTACATGATTTATTCCGAGATGCTAGGAACTTGCGAAGCTATGGATGCTCTAGCATAGATCTGTGGGATTATATATGTATGTTATGTAAAATCTACATTTTTATGTTTTTCAATGTAGGCGCAGGAATATATCTGGGTGTTGTAAATATTAGAATCTTATAATCCTGAACGGAAAATGGTAATTCAATGAACATTAACCTAGGATGCAAACAAGTATGTACACTCAGGAGTCGGGGCTGTGAGGTATCAATATGAACTTCATAAGAAGTCTCATAGACATGTCATTGTCACTGAATCCATTCCCTGTAAAGGTAGATAATGAAAGAAAATAAGCGCCAAATGTTTATAATCACAGTGCCGATGATGTAAATGGAGTGTATAGAAAAGCCGGTGTTTCTGTTTGCCATAGAAATATTACATTGGTTGAACATAACGCCAATGGAATTTTAATGTGAACTTGCCATTCGTGAAGTAGAGATTGATGGGTTTTCGGAGATAACGTTTTATCAAGACTTTGCCAGCGCATTACCTGTGAAAGACACAAACAAATGTAAAATAATGACAGGAAAGCTACATCGATGGATGCCTGGTGAAGTGACAGAACTGTTTATTTGGATAATGGAGGTGTTCCATATCTTATTATCCGCGCATTAAATTTGACAGTACCCAGGCACCTCCCTATTTATCTAGTTAACGAGATGATTGATACATAAATAACCTGAGCCTGCCCATCCCCTCCCTTCAAAATAAAATGTGGAGGATGGGAATCCCGCACAATGCAGAAGAAAATCGGATATCCCGCTTCCTTCGGCAGATAAATCCCCGTCATAATTGACTTTCCCCATTATCACAGCAACAGGGGAACCCGAGGTAACCACAATAACCCATCTCGGGTAAGACTCATTGCCAGCCACTAAACAATGTGATCAGCTCTGCTAGGGGACATCTTGGTGGTTGCAATGTGAGGCTGCAATTCGCATTCCTTCTCTTACCGAGATGGTTGGCAGCCAGAATAAGGAACGAGACCAGATGAACCTGCCTCATGCATTTACCCGGCACGTCTGTGGGGGTGTCACGCTTCTCATTCGCCACCGTCCTGAGCGACTCAACGCCGGTAAACGAGGTACTCAGATCGACGTTTACCTCGTCTGCCGACCTCAGAATACCTCCCTGCGGTCGTGTGAGGTGTCTCGGGCTGCCCCGAGCAATTCCGAACAGCTCCGAACTATGCCGAGCAGCTCCGAGCTATTCCGAGCGGCTGTGTGCAAGTGGACGAACATTCTATAAAGATGTAGGTTATAGCATTCGTATTCTATCGCGGCTGGAGATTGATTGAGATTGTGATTTTTATGCTGGGGCAACGATTCGATATGGAGGGTCGCTCACGTAATGCTAGAATGATTGGGTGAGTCGCAATTCCGAAGCCTGAAAACTCGTCATGGATGCCTATTCAACATTATCTTCGAGTCGGGAGAGCATTCAGGAATCTAAGATTGCGAAGGAAGAAAATAGATAAGGAAAAATTTGTTTAACCGGATAAACCTTGCAGAGTTTATGCAGTTATCTTTGTTGAAATTGACCTTTTCACATAGTCCATTGGAACTTTTTACTATTTGATACTTCCTCCGCCGCAATGCTTTTGCATTTCTCAGAAACGCATGAATATATTTTAGAACTGCACTGTACGGATACAAATATCATACTGACAGAACCGGGTTTACAGATAACATAGAGAATTCTATTCCAGAGGGCCAAAACAAAGACAGTTTTGCATCACTGTGACGTCATCTTTCGACTGAGACCAGGGCGATAAGAAAGAAACAACCACACAAATTATCTTTCCCAAATGGAATAAAAACATAATGACATTTAAATAAAGGTCCTCCTTTGCATGCCCAAGTTCATCGGCGCAGTCCTTGGCGCTGTTACAGGAACAGCTTTTTATAGATTTTATTGCACCTGTGGCGTCTTCACGCAAAACAATGATATCCTGAACCATCAGAGAAACAGCATGGATACTGGTCCCTACAATTTACTGGGACTGCAGATTTTAATTCTTTCAGTCTTACAGGTTGGTGCATCCAGTATAAAATGAATAGCAAAGGAGAAGAAAATATACAGTGATTGTCATGAACAACCTTTTCCCATATCCACCCACAGTTCATACATCTTATATAAGAAATGCCCCTGTTCCCGTCTATCTAGTTTTCCGTAGACACTTTCCACCAAGGAAAACATTAAATGTGGCTCTCTTTGTCACAGAAGCTTTTCGAGACATCATATATGGCCTGACCTTGCCACTTTCCTTACCCTCCAAAACCCGCACCCACGCGGGTCGTCGTCAGATCATCCTTCATACAGTTTTGACAGTGCTCCTGGGCTAACCACCTCCGGTGAGTTTTACGTCATGTCACCGACCCCCCCTCCCTCCCCCGCCGCGTTCACCCCCTTTTTCCTCCTGGGCTTTGCGCACGCGTACTTAAAGAACCGGAAGTGACATGTGTTATGCATGATTTGGTTGTGGTCTGCTGTCTCTTTTTTACCCCCAAGAAATGGTTTGGCGGGGAAAATAACGCCTCATACAGATCATTCAGATCAAATAGAACTATAGGCTTCACGGCTGTTTTGTACATGCGGGTCAGTCATGGTAATCCTCTTTCTGGTACTGATAAACGCTTACGTCTTAAACAACGAAGGTAACAGTAAAATGGCGGCGATAGTAATGGATGCCCTTCGGGAGTGTCGGCTGCTTGTAACCTTTAACGCTCATGCTTCCCAAAGGATTAACCCATAACCTGGTGGGTCACGAGAAGGAGAGTGCTGTTGGAAAAGACCAGTGCTCATTTCAGCGATATATCTTTAAGAAACGAATTACAGACTGTTGACAGGCCAATCGGATGGCAGGGAGAACACTCTCCCTCCCAGTCTATGTGATTATGAGAATGTTCTTCCCTCGCCCTCCTCCCTTTACTCTCGCTTAATCTTATGTTGATACGTCTAAGCAGGCAAGACACATAATAATATGTTCATTGCGGAATCTTAAACAGAATAGGACACAAGTGGGAGTTTCCTGAAGCCATTCAGACGTGCTATCTATCGTTACATACGTAAACTAGGAAGGTATATGTACCTATGCTATTGATTGTCTGTTCATTTGTTCAATTGTGTAAGCCATAAATATAAGGTTGGCTCATATATATTGATATTGCACCGGTCAAATATAATGCTTCCATACAAACTGAACTCTGGAGCATATACTGAACGACATAAACATCTTCCACAGAAAACGATCGTATTTTTTTTCCAATACGCCAAGTGACCTCAGAGCTGCGCGCGCACATCTGTACTTATTCTACAGATTGTTTATCTTGGCACAACAAGATGGCGACAAGGGCGTGGCTATGTAGGGCGCCATTTTGGCCGCTCCTCCATCTGTATGCGCATGCCGAGTCTCTATTGTGGTGCTCATGGCCGGTCGGCAGTAATCTACACTTACAGGCTGAGATCTTTAACTGGTGACTTGGCCTGAGCTGTAATTGGCTGCCTTTATTGACGCGTGGATCATTTGGGTGTCCTTTCTACGACCACAGCCCCACGCCCCCTGGTGGCGTCGTGGTCGTGCCTGCAGGCGGGTTTTATGGCGGGAAGAATGATGGGTGTATTGGTCGCGGTGATGTCTGCGTGGTTTCAGTGGTAAACCTACAATAGAAACGCTATTTACCAAAGGTCGTCTGCTGTTGGGTGGGCAGCAACTGTGCTGGTTTTTGGCGCTTGTTCCGGCCCGTGGAGGGCCTCAGTCAGTCATATGACTTGTTAACATGTATATTTGAGGTCTGTTTTTTTCATACAAGGGTTTCTACTTCATTCTAATGGAATTCTTTCCTCCACCGACGTTTTGTCTTAAGTGAACTTCGATATTGCCGTCACACAGGCATTTCTATCTTTTCCTTAACAACGGGGCATGTTTTGTCTAATCTATTGTTGAACACGTCTCACGTCTCACTCGTCCTTTGTCTAATGTTTTGGCAGGAACCTCAAGAGGGGTAGGCCTAGCAGAAGAAATAGGCTTTTTCGTTTTGGGGCAGTTCGAAGTAGAAAAACTAAGATAAGAAATATCATGGATGACTTAACGCTTAGAACATTGTTGATGCATTTATAGGCATGGCAATCGGTCTCATGTAGGCAAGATAAAGGTCTCCATTATGAAACAAACATATGTATAAAAGCAGCTTTATTACCAAGAATAAAAAATCTTTCAGGTTGTATTTTTATTCCCTTGAAAAGAATTGCAATAAGTAAGAAGGCCTCTCAGTAACGTTGCAACTATTTTCCCTTTCTCCATATGTCATTTGATTCCCGGTTTGTCCCTTCCATCTGCCCATCTAGGTACTTTTTCCCGTTCTCCATCTCCATATCATCTTCCTCACAACTGAGGTACTTAATATGCAGGGCCAACACGTTTGGGAAGGATCGCTGACAGAAACTGAAGAAAAAGTCGCCACAAGATATTTGCCTATCTGATGCGTTTTGATTACCAAAGTCATCTTTTTAAGAGACGTGTTGTTTTCCCTGCATGTTCCAAGGATCCAATTATCGTAGGATGGGGATATTTGATGCTGGAACCGTGTTGAGTGGCACGCATGCTGAGGATTCCGGGTATTATCCTATTATCTTGGGAAGCTCAATGTTAGCGCGTGATGTAGAGGTGTACGGCTGTCCGTTGAACGGTCAGTATATTCCTACCACGATTATTGCAAATGCTTATCATACTTATTCTGATTTCGTTAGTCATTGAGGTCGATTTAGAACAAAATTGATAAAAACAAAATATACGTATATTTGCAATGAGCTAGAAACACTATTTCTCCCACGATTATCGCAACTGCTTATCATACATATTCTGATTTCGTTAGTCATTGAGGACGAATTAAAACAAAATTAATAAAAGCAAAATATAAGTATATGTGCAATGAGCTTGGAAAACTACTTGTAGTGGATGCAGGCAGGCCGCCAGGGCAGATCCTCAAATAATATTAAGACAATGACATCACAATTTGGTAGCAGCAGGCTCTATGGAGTCCTACTTCATAAAACGTATGAGCAAACCTATCGGTACGTAATGATTCACTACATAGCAAGATCGATATACAGAACACTGCATTACAAAAGGTACGGTGTTTGATAATCCAGATAATCTAGGACTTTCAGAAGATTATTTCATACGCTGTACAGTGCTATAAATCCCCCTATAAATACAGTGCTATAAGTCCAGCGAGAGGAGGACTCAGGGCCTTCTATCCATCAGAGGGCCTGCCTTATGTACAGTTTGGTAGCTGTGATCAGTCTAAGCCGGCGATCACCGAAAAGGAGAAGGGCGTAATCTACTCTGGGAGGATGGGATTAGGCGTGTCTTGATTATATGTGAGCAAGTCGTGTAGACCCCGAGCTACTCCAAGCTGCTCCCGTCACCTACAACGACTCGCTGTCCCTCGTTGAGTTGGTCTCCAGTGTATTCGGTGCTAATCAAGTTGCAAGACGATCCGAATGTAGAATCTGTAGTTTATACTATTGCACCAAATCTACTCTCAACACAGGCATGACATTAATAATCTGCTGGTTGTTAGTGATGGAATTATGTCTCCGATTTTCAGAACTGTGTTTCAGTTGTAAAAGTTCGTTCCCATTCTCACCACTTGTAGATGTTTGTACATTCTGATTCTCCCATCCATTCCAGTCTCTTTACTTATGCGAAGTCAGCATCAGGTATAACACCAATAGGGGGGGGGGGGAATAACCTAGTGTCCGAAACCTTTTACAATATCGTTCCCACTCTCCCAGCAGAGATACCCTGTCTAATCCAACACCTCTGCCTTAGTATGCTATGGAAGATACCTCGGAAGCATAGTGAAACTGTGGCTGATTGGGTATTCGCAATAGGGCCCTTTTCGCATATCTGAACATGATTAACTGCAGAATATACTCCACTGAATTTATTTTATATATCACGTATAAAGCCTAGGCGCTGACAAGTCAATCTAGACTAAATTAAGAACCATGTGTCCAGGCAGCCGGTCCACTCGCCACCGGCAAACGTAGAGCGTGTTTCCTATGACCGCTTGGAGAGTGTACGCTTTCTGATTTGAATCTAGCACCGAGGCCGTACCCGGCGGTATTTATTCATCATTTCGCTCGGCTGTTTGTGGGCAAAACATGGCCGAAGTTGGAGGCCTGAATGTCCATGGCTCCGGTCCTGAGGGCGAAACGGGGGATTGCTGGAGGTGAGGCGACATAGCAGATGGAGATTTATCAGGTCAGGCGCGGGAGGGGCGTGGAATGTTTGCGCGCATTTAATCAGACTGGCGACCGCCTATCGGTATACATTTACACCGGAAGCCACTCAATAGGACGACGACAAGTGCTCAGCGCCCACACTAGATGTCGTCTCGTGTAATTTATCCCTTCTATGGGAAAGACAAAGCCCTTTTCTCTGTTCTAAATGAATCTAGTTTGGCTTGCCTGTCTTACTCTGTGTCTGCCCGTTGTATTTCCCGGAGGAACCATAGTATGTATTTCCCATGGGAAACACTGGGGTGCGTTTAGTGGACAAATTCAAATGTCGCCCTATTAGTCTAAACATCGGTGTACCCATTGGATGTGACACCGAATACTAAGTGCAGTGCATTTGATTATACAGAATATCAATAGTGGGATCAATTAAGGCCGCAGGAACATGATGGATATTGTCAGGATAGTTTGATATTCATCATTATGACCGCCTGAAGTGGATCTAAAAAATATTTGAAATTTTTGTCCCAATATACAATGTATTTACTAAACATAATTAAAATACCTAGCTTGATATTGTGTAATGAGATATGATACTGATATGAAATCGTATCCGTTCTCCAATGGCAATGGAGTAATTATCGGATAAGATCTTGTCGCAATTAGTATTGGATTAAACAGGTAAATCAACACCATATATTGATTGGGAAGAGAGCGTATAAATTTGCCATGACCGTCATGCGATCGGTCATATAAAAATGATATGAGGGAGCGCATTGCTCCAGTGTCCAAGGCAATATAGGACAAAGTGCCTGACAACTGGGCGGAGTGAAACACATGAAAATAAAGGAAGCCATCCTTCATCATTAGCACTGAACATTAGAACGTCCGCCCATTATTTTTACAATTCAATAAATCAAGCTACAAGCACCATCCTGTCCTGAATTTTGAAATATGAACATTAAACGACATATACATCGTGCAGAGTTGTTATCCCTATAAATCATAAACATATGATCATTTATGTCAGTCGTGGTGGTGATGTTAAAGGTCCGAAGTGAGGTAGTCTAGACTGCCATCATGTCTCCTTATTGTTCGTCTAACACTAATGATAACGTAAATCATTCATCATCTCGACTACCCCCACCTAAATTTCCGTTAACGATTTATCTTTACCATAAAACTGCTAAATTAATGTGCGTCTCACCGGCCGAGACTTTCAAATGGGCGGTAAATACCGTAGAACCACAAGGTTCTCATTACCGTTGTTTGGTCGAGGGAAGTGGAAGTGGGGGCGGGGGGGAGTAGGGGAGGGGGGAGGGTATAGGGAGGTTGCTCTGTGGGCAAGGAAGACGGAATTTCGTTAAGTCAAATCATAGACGTAAACCCAACCCCCAATTGGATAGATTTATTGGATGATCGAACGTACCTTTTACCTTTAGAGTGGTCGGAGTTCTACATGTGCAAGGTACTGCCAAAGGAGGCGAGTGTAGTTCATGCCATAGCAATTGCTATGATAGACCCAACCTCAACCGCTATCTTTATGTCCGCGAACTTCGAGGGAAAAAAATTTAAATTTTGGATAGTTCCTGACTCAAATCCTATAATGATATCACGTGACCAATAAGCTCTCTTTTAGGCCGACATACAATCCACATTTCACCATGCATAGATCTCCGCCTTGCTCGACTTCCTCTCTGGACTTCCGGTTCTATATTCACTTGGCCCTCACCTCGTGTAGCTCCCGCGTTTTGGCGGGTCGCTGGGCAGCAGACGACATTTTCATGCAAAAGTCTGAGCAGAGCTGTCGTGGGAGAGGAAATCGTCAGTCTGGCGTCGCGTGCCAGGCTGGCAAAGGATCGGCTTGGGGATGCCAGGCAACGCCAATCCTGGTAAATGAATATTGGACGTCTGCTCTAGACGCCCCGCAGAAGTCATTTGTGATTCTGGAAGAAAGGGTAATGCTTGAATATTGTTCATACATAAAACATTGACAAGTTCTGTATGCATCGACCTACTAGTATTTCTTTGAAGTGGCTTCGAAAGTTCAAGTAAGCTGAATTTTCGTATGGAATCCCAAAGCGACCTTACCGTTGCGTCCTTTAAGCCAGGGACACACCGAGCGAAAATCGCGAGAAATATCAGAATCGCCAACATAAAATGGCATGTGTGTATTGTTTTTGAGATGCGAATTACATCTGTTTCGTGTTTTCTTCTGTCGGAAAGATTTACCTCGGTCTTCGAACTCGGTGAATATTTCCGACCAAAACAACAGGAACCGATGTAATTCAGACACACTCTCCTCATTATCATATACCTGGAAACCTTTAAAAATGAGTCACGTGGTACAGAGTGCAAAAATTACTACTTCGTGCATAACGGAATCCCTACAGCTGGCCAGTAGAATTGTGAGACATTCGCGCACAGGTATATATAATAATAAAACCTTGCAAACTAGAAAAAAAGTATATATATTGGCTTGTACTCTTAGGCCCGGCGTCCACCTACTACGATATGGCTCCGATATGGTCTACGATGCACCTCCCGATAAAAAATCAAAATCGCGTCGGAAGGCTATCTAATATTGGGGCAGTTGACCACGGTTCTACGATTAGACACCGATATAAACCCTATACAATGCGTGGTGGATTGGCTTGTCTAGACATATGTCTACGATTTTGCACCTTCCCGATATGGTACCGATTTTGACATTTTGTATCGGTGTCGAATCGGGAGGTCTACGATTCTATCGTAGTAGGTGGACGCCGGGCCTTAACCTGTCACAGGTGGATGCTGTTCCCAAGGGAAGGTACTCAGACTGGACATAGACTGTGAGTTCAGTTGTCAGAGATGCTGCACAGCTCATATAGATACCGAGATTCTGTATTGAGTGACAACTAACCGGTGGAAAAGCCGACAGCTGTTCACCTTTATAGAAGTAAGTGTTGGCCTGACAAGATATTCACAATTAGAGGTATCGGATGACGGTGTACTGCGTGAAGGAGCTTTACATATTTGCTGACTAGAAGGGGTATTTCTACAACAATATCTCTACAGCTAGGGTTCTACAAATAACTAAGCATCGCATATAGCTAAAGAAACGGGAACCTGATAACACAGCAATAAGCTAAATAATCTAGGAAGTAGCAAGCGTATTCTACAAGATACGACATTAATGTAAATATCAAAAGACCTCACACATATGGTAACAGTAAAAGCTTTAACAGCAAACACCTCATTAGTCGGCGCCAATGTAGACCCAGCTCAATTGCCTCAAGCGAGGCAGTCCAAATGCATTCTCTTTTATTCTCAGTCATTATTCACTGTCTCTGTCAGAGACACCTTCACTGCGCAAATGACTAAGGATTAAGCCCGAGTTTAAATGAACGTGTGAGTTGAGATCCATCAGGAGGGGCAGTGTGAATATATGCAATGTGTGTCCGTGTTTGATGGCGTCTCTGAGGTAATTGCTGGTCTCTGTGCATAGGTTCTACCCATCAATAAAACGGAGAAGCACGGGATGAGGAGGAAATGGCAACTGCATTACTCCCATTGCTCCTAAAGTCACTGGCACTATGTGGCGCCGCAAACTGCCCCGACAAGCCGCCATTTCACAGCACTTAATGGTGAAGGCATGGAGAAAACAAACTGAGCTAGAGATAAGATGCGTTCTTTTTAAGATAAAAGTTCGCGCAATATAATAAATATACTTCGAACGGCCGCTGTAGAGTAGGGGATGTTTTAGGAATCGTCGAGGTTGAAAAGTAGCATTGTGTTGTTAGCTTTATATCCTGACTAGATTGTATGAAATGTAAGAGAGGAATACAAGAGGAGCGGTCGTTGGACAATTGCCTGCGTCAAACTCAGACTATATACTACTGCCAAACAGCAACCTCAAGTGGATGAATCATAAAGTTACTGGTATTCCAGCATATATCTCACGTGATGCAGTATTGCTACCCTCACACAGGAAGAGATTTTTGTATAACATTTACTCAAAGACATGACTTGTACGGCAACCTCTTGAAATAAAATCAAGGAGAAAATTCGCTTTACCTTTAAGACAACCCCGGGAAGGGCTAATGAACAGATTAGTACACAAAATAGACTGTTATATTGTTTTAATTCCTATTTTCCATTTTCGATTCTTAGATGACAATTAGAAACCAATAACATAGTTCTTGTAATACTATCCAGTGAAGACCACTAGACCATGTTGAAAGACGATCCAGATAGATTTCAGGTTATAATCAATACACCACTGGGTGCCGCATCCAAACTCTCAGTAGTGCATTTAGAGTGACAGATAGATTCAGATCCAGGACGTGGGGATGGGCGCACATTATAGGAGACTGTAGTAGGATGGTGGGGGCAAAACCTGAGCCCCTTCACCCAACCCCCTCCCACTCATCCTCATCTAATGATCCATTCATTCTCAGCATTGTTGTAATTACTCAGAAACGTCAGGGTGCCCGGGTAAGGGAAAGGGTAGTGGAGGGGGAGGGGGCTGAGCTCAGAAAGGAGGTATAATAACCGAGTCCGTTCTGCTCAGCGACCCTCACTTTGAAGATTTACCCGTAGGGTTGGAGTATGGGAGGTGAACCTACGGGAGGAGAAGGAGGGGCGATGTGCACGTCACCAACCAGCACTCACAATGGTCATTAGGCGGCGCTCGGTCACGACTCAGTGAGTTTGGATTCCCGGGTAATTAGTGTTTTAATCGTAGGAAACGGAGATGGCCGCTGTTAAAGTGAACGCTGCCGGAGAGGTGCGAGTCGGCTGGAGAGAGCAATTTGTGCCGCTACTTCCAGGACCGTTGCTCGAACAAAAAATATAATCATGTTGGTATCCTAATGATACATGGGGTTTAAGAGCCTGGTTTCAATCCAAATTAGCCGTTTTCCATGCACATAGATTTGCATCATCGTACAGCAGGTAGTATGATGGTAAATAGGCAGGGTATGACCGGTTATAGACTTTGTAATCTGTTGGTGATTGCTATGGTTCCCTGATTTTCTATTATAGAAAATGCACTAGACTCATCGATCATTTATGTGAATATTTGCTCTTAATTGATATCGCCTAATACGTACATAGACTCGGAATGGTACTCTCACCGCAATATGGTCTAATGCTGTTGCAAAAGGATATACTACTACAACACTGCACTACCATTCCAAGCGTTACTACTTCTATTACTACCGCTTTCATTTCTACTACTTGAACTACAAATTCACTACCTTCATATCCCCGATTCGATTTGATTCAAAGCAGAAATAACGAGTTCGTTAAAAGGGGTACCATTAAAGAGCTAATCATAAAATGAATGTCATTAACACAAAGTAACCTTTTAATCCTTATTTGTCCACTCGGCTAGGGAGGCACCCTAATAGGAGGCCAAACTTTATCTGGAGGCCCTAATGAGGAGACTGACCACTTTTCTCACTACAACAGAGATGTTGTGGGACCTTTAGCATGTAATATGCTGTTGATCTAATATTAAATACATGAGAGAGACTAGGGGTCTTGCGGCTAGCACCCCTGATGGTAGAGCTGGTGAAGTAGTAGTTGAATTTGGAGCGTCGGGGTTACAGTATGGAGGGGTTAGCTATGGATGGCAGTCATGACTCATGACACATGTCTGGCCCATCAATTATGGAATCAATAGGTGCTATTAATAGAATTTAACCATCCATTATTTATTGGCAGCAAAATCTGTCCCTTGTAGGAGAGGTATCGAGCGAGCATAAGCCAGAGTTTACATCTAGGGTTAACCTTATTGATTCATGATTATTCTCTATGGACTGATATGTTACTTACTATATGCTTACTAACATCAGGTAGAAAGACCCAGGGAGAGGCAATCATATCTAAATCTTTTCCAGATTAATGTTTTTTATCTTTTATTAAATGCAGGCATACAGCTATCCCACTACTGATTTATTGCTAATAGGTGTTCATAGAACTATACAGAGAAGATTTAGAAGCAACCCCATATCAGGAAATGTGACTTCAGGCTTCTCAGGCGAAGTAATATGCGTAGGTTTTACAGATAGTGACAGCGTACTTTGTCTTGTATTTTCTTGTTTCCTTTCTCTCTGTTTCTTCCTCGTCTGTATATACCATAGGCATGAGATCATAGCACATTGACAGTGTGATTGTGTTTTTGTTCATTTACACTTATCTGTAAATATCATGGTCATGAGGTAAAAATGTCTTTTTAAAACGTTTTTCTGGAGGAACGTCAGTGCGCTAATGAAATAGATTAATGGAGTAAAACCCCTGTAATGCGTTGAAAGCCAAGATATAAGGTCATCTATCGCTTTAAGGGCAGTATCCGTCTGTACCTTTGTCATTTGCTCAAAGGCGACACCTTTATTCTGTAAAATTAACATTTCCGTCAGGACTTTCACTATTATGAATCAGCTCTTGTCTCACACACAAGGCAGGGCTCATTGTAATTCTGCATAGCCATAAATCACGACGGTAGCCGCCGGAACAATTGTGCTTTCAAAAAACTTTCACACGAATTAGGGACAATGGGCGACTTCCAACGTGTGCTGAATATAATTGTGTCCCTGTAGTGCATGCATTTAGGCGTGAGTTTTAATCAGGATAATAGGCAAATTGGAAAGGCTGACTATTCCCCTCGGCATGATGTCCGCAATGTCAATTACACCCTGCAGTATTCATCAAGAATACTTTACAGCAAATGACACCAGTTTGGTTCATACACGGGCACCAACAATTGGCAATAGCCATAATAACTATTGCCGGTCATCTATTTATAGGCACAGGAAGACACGATTATCCAATTAATAATTGAAATTTTGTGCTGCTGCCCTTTATTGGCGATCTGAATTTATTAGTTAAAAGCGCCACGCACATTGGCCACCGACAATAAGCCTTTACCGCCATTGAAATCGAAGTGCAGCAAGTAGACTTGTTCCAGACCCCAATTTAATCTCTTATTTAATCTTCTAATCTCCAACCTCACAATGTAGGTGATACATTGATTCTATTAAAGAAAGTTACACTTACAAGTAAAAGATAAAAAAGGTGATGATTAATAAGGCGCTCAGAAAGGCAATTTAAATTTTCTTTCAAAGATTAAATGGTGGTCAACTGAGAGTACTCTGTATAACGGCAATCATAGCATATACCAACATAATGATACTGATTACAGGATCAGGGTAAACGTATTTATTGGATTACAATCAGATCATTAGATCTGAATAACCATAATGACAGTCTTGTTTGTGTACATATTGTGATGTCTTTGTATTAACCTGTGTAACTATCTATGACTCAAATATGGAGATCGTTGCTGCTGCGTGTGAATGTTATTGTCGTGAACATTTTCATGAATGAAAAAAAAAGAATCAGAATTTTTATGGCTTTCTAAAGCATAAATTTGCAGTACATTTCCTCATAAGTGGAATTGTTATAAATCGAAACGGAACTAATATAAATTCCACACATTCGACACAGAATTACGAAAACCACCAGTATTTCTTTATACAATGTCTACTCAACCATTTCACCTGGTACGATCTATCTCTCTCTCTCTATATATATATATCTATCCATCCAACTATCTATCTATCTATCTATCTATCTGACTATCTCTCTCTCTATCTATCTATCCATCCAACTATCTATCTATCTATCTATCTATCTATCTATCTCTCTATCTATCTATCTATCTATCTATCTATCTATCCATATGGCCATTAATACTAACCCGACTGTGCATAGTCATCATCTTCTTTGGACATTAATCTGGAGGAGATAGAGCTGACAATGAGACAGGCTGTCAGTCGGGAGGATTGGCTAGTGTAGGTCGGTGTCCTTGACTGGTCATGTCGGATTACAGGACATTCCGTGACAAATGACAGGCAGGAGACCAGAGTAGAGGGCCTGCCGGCTAACGGAAGCACTTACAGTCAGACCATACAGACGCCACCCAGCGGGAGCAGGGTCAGAGAAGTTCTAGACCAAGGTCAGCTTGGTCAGTGGCTACCTTTACACAGAACAATGAGAGAACCACATAGTTTTGAGCCCTCAGGAAAATATGGTTATTTGTCTAAAAAAACCTGCAACAGACAGGTAGTTGGTTAAACCGACGTTCCACAACAAAATCGTAGAGATATACTTGGGAGAAACAGTTGTTACTCAGACCAAGAGGGGAAAAATAAGGGAGCCCGTGGCTGGAATATATAGAGACATGGTTAGTGTGACTGAATGGAATCTGTTCAGAGATATTTGGGTCAAAAATACTCACCGAGTTCGAAAGATTCCATTAGGTCACCGGGATATCGTTAAAAACGCTATTTTACAACTAACTCTTTCATCCCCTCACCCTACAGTAAGGCACGTATGAACCTACGCCACTCCGTTGTCACAACGTCAGCATTAAAGAGTGATAGCCGGGGTTGAAGCAGAGATTAGTAAGCGCAAGCACCACGGAAGATCTGCTTGGAGAGTGAGCGGTAGCGATGACGCCACACAGTAGCTTATGGTCCGAATTCAAGCGGACGTTGGGAAGGGCATTTTTTTCATATATTCCATTTTGATAATGTCTGTTTATTTACATAGCTAAAGTTTTTTTATTTAGTAGATAGTGGGTAGTGCTGGGTGATCGTATTATTTAAGTATACCTCTGAATCAGGGAAACGTCAACCATTTCGTTTATTTATTTTAGCAAGTGATGTAGTATGGAGGGACGTAAGATCAAACATTTCATCACACGGAGAGGAACGTGATTTGTCCTTCCGGTCAGTAAAAGTAAGACATTCGCCTAGAGGTAGATAATATTAAGACATACAGTAGAATACATAGAAAGGGGAAGCTGAGCAAATGGGAAATAGCCAGAGGTAATGGTTGGGGTAGGTTCCAAAACATGGGGCGAACACAACATCGTTTCCCCCTACTTTGGGCACCGCTATAGGCTGATAGGTATTGCTTACACTAGATACTCCTTGTCAACTTCTCACACGGCTATTGCCTCTTTTATGATTTGCAATGCACCTTTTACGTCGTTAATGTAAAATAGGAAAGGCGAAGACACGTTATACTTACCACAATATATCACCATGTTCTTCTACCTTTATGCGAGAGAAAACCACTGATTACATTTAGAAAGGTACCATTAGACCTGCAGAGTCAGGGGAAGTGTGCTGAATCAGGACAGATAAGGGTAGAGTAGGTGCTTTATTAGGGGTTGATTATCAGTGAAGGATAAGAGCGATGTAGGCAATAATAAGAGCAGATAAGGGTGATCGATGCCATCGGTCGTATGACAGACCGTTGTGTTCTAATTATATGGAACGGTGATTTGAGTCTCGGCTCTGCTGCTGTCTTGCATTATGTATCTATCGTGTCTATGATTGGAACTCGCTTTGTTACTGCTGATGAACCAAATATTATGACACACGTATCGTCTTCCAATATCATATATATGCATCGGCCGAACAGGAGGAGGTTTGCTGCAGTCGGAACATGTGCTCGGAGAGCCCTGCTTAGCATCTTGATATTGGAGCAATATCCATTCGAAGGCAGTGAGGTCTAAGTAATTGCCTGCTTACATGCACTGGTGTGAGATCATCTTACTGCTATACTCGTATGTATATGTATATGTATATATATATATATATATATATATGCATAACCTGAGGCCGCGGTCAGTCCTATACAATACTGACATAACGGCAAATTCACATGGCTGGAGAGGTTATTGTGGGCATATTTTATGGCACTGTTTACAAAATGGGCGCCATGAGTCATCAAGATCAACTGCCATATAACCAAGGCGACCAACAAGTATGCGATACTATAAAGGAAGGCCAGGGCTGTTAACATACTGCTCTCTGGCCGGCACTCATGACCTGGCTTGTGCTGCGGAACATGTGCTCGGAGACCCAGCTTTGCATCTTGATGTTCGAACAATATCCACGTGTAGGCAGTGGGGTAGAAGTAATTGCCTGCTGACATGCACTGGTATGAGATCATTATTTTACTGCTACTCTTTCTCCAATTGCCGAACGTCTTCTTGGTGACTCTTATACGATGCATCACTTTAATATCTCCCTGAAACATAGTCATCAAAGAACGCTTATAGGAGTCATTTCCTCATAGAGTTGGAAGAAACACAATAATTCTACACCCCCACTGACGACCATATACATCATAAGAAAAAGAAAAACCTCTTTCCTCAATTGCCGGACGTCTTCTTTGGTGACTCTTATACGACACATTACTTTAATATCTCCCTGAAATTTAGTTACCAAAGAACGCTTATAGGAGTTATTTCCACATAGAGTTGGAAGAAACATGATAATTCCACACCCCCACTGACGACCGTATACATCATAAGAAAAAATTGCGGGCGTATGAGTGAATAGATTGTGAATTGATATACCCGAGGTGTCTTAGATTTGGTATCAGAAGCTCCTGGATGAAGTATACCACAACTCTTTATGTCAATGCCGAAGTTTCAAAGCCTGTCCCAGACAATTTAGTGTAACATGTAAACACATGGATTTTCTCAGCTGAAGTAGTTTACTGAAGGGTGCTCTGTCAACGTCTCTTGGCTGCCGCCTGGACCTCCGCCAGTGTACACTGAGGCTCTGTAATGTAAACTGACGGACATCGTTCAACTGTCAATTCCGGACTGACACGTGAATGGTGGACCTCAAACAGGGATGAAGGAGAACCTCTCAAGGAGACTCGACCTGTTAAAATGACAAGGCTTATGAGGGAACTCCTCACTGATGTCTTTGTTCTTGTTTTGCTGTCCTCTCCTCGAACATCTTCAAGCTATTCAAAGCACTCTGGCACTACATTTGGGATGACATCGTAAATACCCTGATACTGACGTATGGCCCTACAGCAGGGACATTACATGAATCTTAGTCAGTTTACCAATGGATGGATGTTGATGACTCATAGCGAGTGGAACCGGGCTAATATAGTGTATTATTATTTATCTTAGCCTAGTATAAACGTCCGTCTACAGCATTAACATTAGGAACTCATACTCAACAGGCTTGCGGGAACGGCAGCTCATACTCAATGGTCGATAAACAGATAAACATTTCCAGGCTAAAATCAGAATCATATTCGTATTTGGTCTAAGTCCCCATCCACCATCTAGTTTCGATCCCTCCAGAATATTCACCTGTCTATAGCCTCGTTCATATTACTGCACACTCTAATCTCGATGGCCAACGGGGACACAGACCAAACGCTCATCAATTTCGTTCCTAATACCTAAAGCTGAATGTTCCTGAGTGACATACCGCTGCTCGGAGGCTGTAGTTCTAGGATTCGTATCATGGCTGACGTTTTCATATCAAGGCTGAAAGTTCCATGCCAAAGATGACCACGTGACATATTCTCAGCCAATTAGAGAGCCTGTTATGTCAGCTCGTGGCGTGAAGCGTAAATGACCGTAGATGTTGTTTACCATAGAACCGATATGCTTGGAAGGGAGAAACATTACATATGCTCATTAAGTGTATGATGATAGGGAAACCGATTAAGGGTGGGAGAATTCCGGAATTTCTTGGTGAGAATCCCAAAATCAGTTTCTCTCTGTACATCTATGATCCTTAAAACACATTTTTTGTATTAAACACGCAAATCCTCAGCAGTATTATAAAGTAAGAACTACAGAATCTTACCATTCTGTGGAATTAGGTAATTGATTGAATTTCTCAATGAGGATCTCTGGTATCATTTACTCTTGCACTATATTTCCATTTGATCCTGAAACTGTTTAATGAGCATTTCTCGGATCCCTCTATATGTGATATAATATCATATGATGTCTATAATATATATGGTATGGAGGGCCAGCCTAGAAGAAAGGCGCAGCGCATGTGTGCATGCCAGGAGGGTTGGGCATCCAGGGGCTGTGGACGAGCCAAAAGGGAAACATACTTCGCCATATATTGGCATACATAGGTCCGTGTGTCGACTAGCCAAAGGGGATGGATGATCCCACAGACCACCAGGGGGCACACTGATCAATAACCTCCGGTCGAGCGCACTGTGGGTAAGGGACATATTAATCCGCGGTTTTGGCACGCCCTCAACCGAGGTGGTATGGGCGAAAGTCCTTATTGGCATCTATATATAAATACTGCCCATCGCCAACGCCAACACTGCCCTCCCACGCTCTTTCGTCCACCTACACCCTCTTTTCTTATATTTTCCTTTTTGGTCTTTAGTTTAGGCAAGTTTTCCTCACTAACTTTTTTTATTAGGTTTTTTCCTCCGTATCACATGCTCTAATACTCGACCTCTTCATATAACAATTTTGTCTACCGTGACTGAGACCAAAAATGCGCGAAAGAAGATTATACTAGGAAGTAAAAGTGGTTCCGAAAAACGTTGAATGTTATGGAATACATAAAAACAAAGAATGAAAACCTTTATGCTTCTACAGACCGCATAAAGTGGTGCAGGACAAAAAGCTGATGTTAGCAGGCAAAAGCAGGTCCATTTGCCATAGCTTTGTAGGCTCATGTGAGGGTGTGTTGGTACCGCGGGAGGGGCGGTGAGCAGTATTTGAATGCCTAACCCCTTTATCGTGCCACCATCCATCTCCGGCTACATGGAAAGGGAATCCTTGCCATGAATATTCATCAGGAACTGACGGCCACTCCGAACGGACGAGTGGGAGTGGGATATAGGGATGGGTGGGGTTGATGGAGAGAGGCAGTGGGTGTGATAGTGTATGGGAGGAGGGTATGTGCTCTCTTTGCGAGGTGTCGCCGGGTACCAGGAGACATGTAAACAAAGAGAGGGACGCGCGAGGACGGATCATATCCGGTATGGACTACAGCGCGTGCGCAGAACTTGCTTGGCGCATGCGCAGTCGTAGATAGGGTTTGGGCCGAGGATAGAGTGGGAGTGGGGGGTGGAGAAGGGCATGGCAATGCATCAACGTTGTGAACCAGGGGTTGGTTATACATCATCGGTAGATTCCCGTTTCCTGCTTGCTCACTGGCTGTATTGAGACAGATCATGTGCAGGCACGACCAAGGGGCGGGGCTTAGGGAATGTCAGGCGGGGTTGTTCGGTAGCCTGCACGAGGATGAACCTTCAGAGACAGCGGTCAAAGACGGGGGCAGGAGGAAGAGAAACGAGGTAACACAGTCAAAGAGCAACGACAACGCCCCCTCCCTCCCCCAAAAAGAAAACCGACTGAAAAAAAACACAAGAAAACAAGAAAACGCCAACTACATAGCAATCTTCTACACACAATATTCTCTGTTCCATCTTCTTCGACACTTAACTATTTCAAATTGCTTAATTCCACACATTACATTCTGGCGACAGGCAAATATTATCTGGGACTGCTCAGATCTACTTGGGTGGCAAAGGATGGAGTGTAGAAGCATCTTGCTTCATGTCTAAAATTGGGACACATGGGAAGATATATTTGTAAACAGAAATTGACGTTGTAGCTCAATGTGTAAAGTGCACACTGAGCTACAACGTTGATGTCTGTTTTGATCAACATACTTCAAGAAAAACTGCTTATTTTGTCGGCAATTTAAGACTCCCCAGCTTTCACAGTTGCAGCTGCCGCTGTCTGATGTCCTATTGTCAGACCTCGATGCTTCTAGGACTTGTGCCTGATGCCCTGTACACAGCACGCTAATAGACACGGCACTAGGCATTGCCCAATAGTGAACGACCTTTCTCTATATACTACTCCCCACACTGGACTATGTTTGTTCTCTTCCACCTCTTTGTTGTTTAAAGCCTGAAGATTGTCAGAATTCAACTTCATGTGAAAAGGCATTTGTCTGCTTCAACTTTAAGCTGGACATTAGAGTACATCCTATGGTCAGTCTTGCCCAAGCAAATGATAGCTATCCGGGGAACCCGGAGAGGCTAGCTTGTGTTTTCCTGGACTGGTGCCAAGGCCAGGCTTTTGCTATAGGCCGTACTTTTTCTACGTCTGATGCCCAGTATTTCTTCGAGCCCTGGTTTTTGCCTCGTCTCTACTCTGCCTGAGGCATTGCCACAAGTCTCTCTTTTTGACCAATTTTCCTGTTTTTCTTTAATAAGTTGGATCACCTTTCTTATCTTGAATGCATCTAAATCTAATTTGACTTTGCCTCATATGGGGAAAAGTACCGCATGTACACGTGAGGATCACACAGAGGATATAACAAGCCTGTAATACTTTATATATTTATCCTCATATACATGTAGATTTATGAAAGACTTTCGATACATTAAGATATATCCATCAACAGCCCGCAGTGTATGATGATTTTAAGAATCACAGTTGGGAATACTAAGTATTTTGAAAATTATTCATGAGTCGTGGCAGTCGACAGATGACTGATCGGAATATAATTCCAATATCGAAATGAAACTCGTCAGTCAGAAATGACCATCCAAATGGAAACCACATGAGTGGAAACGTTATTGGTGGTTCTGGGGGCTGTTTGGCTGGCGTCAGTACTGGCTTATGATGGCAGGGTAGGGGGTGTGGAGGAGGTTGGGGTAGGGAGGTCGGGTGGAGTGCCAGGCTTGGGAGCTGGATGGGGTGCTTTGCCTCTTGATGTTCTCATCCATCGATCGTGGCCACGGCTCGTGTACTGTTCCCACAACATGTGTGTAACTACACCACCGACCACATTCACACCAGGTAGTCATGTATGGGAGGTCTAGTGGTGACGAGAACTATTTCCCATATTCCACTCCACAATGCCACTCCACTGTACCTAAGACATCGATATTTATTTCACTGAAATGAAAAAAAAACTACACCATGATATGAAACGTAAAGTCGTAATTCACATATACTTTAAATTCATAATTTTATTTAAAACTATATTTAGTGATGACTTAGTTTATATACAGAAAGACTCACAGAAAGTGGATCAGCTCTAAAGCTTCGGATACCATTGCAAATAACTAAACTATGCCACTTAACACCAGTTGATTAATAACATTACATTAGACTGTATATGATAAATAATATACAGTTAGATTTTTCCTAATGATCCTGTATCCTCACTACTACAATTATGGAGGACATCTCTGAGTTATTCTTAAGCAGTTATCAACTGCCTTTGAAACTAACCTATTACATCACCTCTTTAACTTGATGCCCAACTAGATCTTTGCTTGACATGTGGAGTCTGTGGAGTTGTGTTGAGCCATTGGTGGCATCCTGGAGCTGGTAACCTGATCTGGGAGATGGATAGAGAATACAGAGTCTTCAGCTTATTCCGCCTCATGTCATCAGCATGCAATTGATTATTTATAATTAAATCACAGAACATTTCTGGAACTCCCAAAGAATGTTTTTCTGTTTGAAAATCTTTGAATCCCAGAATGACAGGATGAGCTGCTGAAATAAAGACTTTAAGACGGTTTTTCTAATAAGATCTGATTATCCATTTTCGGCGTTCATGTTGCTGGGCATTGAGCGATAATCGGGGGAGCTAACGCGGCATCCTTGTTCTCCAGTCGCATGTAAGATCACGTTATCAGGTGAATGAACATCTCCGCCACGCCACCTAGTGCCAAAGCCGTGCAGCACCCCCTGCTGTGGATCTATCACGTCATGTGACACGTGACTGCTGGCGTCCAATTAGGGGCGGGGTCACAGCCAGCGCATTCGGAAAGTCCTGCCCGGGGGCCAGTCAGGCAGGCCCGGGGTCGGCGGTGGAGTAATTGGAGTTTCTCGGTGTGAGTAGTCTACCTGGATCTTCTCGAACACCCGAGATTGAGCAGCTCACACGTGAGTACCCAAAACCACTCGGGGGTTGGGGGTAGGGGGGTTGGGGGGTGTTGTTCTATGTGGGTCGTGTTGGGTTGTTATGTGACTGGGCGTGGTTTCCTTGAAGTGCTTCTGAGAAAAATGACGATATTGAAACGAATCTCAGTTACTATAATCATGGTCTGTTGGTGGTAGATGGAATGAGATTAACAGAGTTAGAGGGCAGAGCAGGCAGGATTAAATTAGACCTTCCTTTGTCAATAAAGATAAGCCCCAGGTGACATCCCAATCTAATGCCATATATGTGCATATGGATGCTCAAAAGGGCTGCTTCCTGTAGACATTCGATATTCGATATACCGTCATATATCATCTTTTCAGCAATTATTAAGTGCATGCTATTCTTTACAAGTTTTGTCTAACATATTTTGTTCGTTGCAAATTAGCTTCGTTCTCTTCTGCTATTAGCGAAATAGAATACGCATGGTATCCTTTGCTTGGTTTTAAACTTTAAAGCGGGTCTCCATTGAGTCTTGTTTTAAGATATTTTAGTCTGTCCAATTCTCAGTTGATTAGACAGAGTCACCTGACAGAAATGACCAATGTTATCTCCTGTTACCATAGTGGTCACAGACTATTACATATAACCACATCGATTAATCATAGAATACAATTATTTTAAACCAAAGAAGTAATATCATGGTATTCATATTTTTGTGGGTAACTGGGGAACGGCCATATATTTTCTTATATAGCCTCATAAATTGCATTGTGCCAAAATCCCTGGCCTTTGTCTCCCACCTTATTTCGCTGGTCTTACATATTCAATGTCTGCAACATCTTAGCTTCTGTGTTAGCCCATCTACCTGGGAGCTGTTTCAAAACGTGGGTTAAGTCTATGGTTTTCAAACAGTATATTGCACTTTCTCTTGTTATATAGCGTAGTATATACAATAGATGATGTACAAATGTAGATGTAGAGCATGGACCTGTGTTATCGCTAGCAATATGTCAATGATTAATTCATGGAGAGAGCGGGTCGAAACAGAAGTACATACAATAAAAAGAACGTTTTCGTCAGCATTTCTTGTGTCTGTGAAGAAAGCACAGTGATGTGGCATCATTAAGGCCGCCTTGTTAGGTGGATCTGTTAGATGAGTTCTTCGTGGCGGTCCAATTCGGCGGGAAACGGGAAGAAACTTGATCAGGACGCAGACAGGCAGACGACAAAAGAACCTTAAAAACGGTTGGTGGAAATAAACTCTCCAGGTACATGTTGGCCTTTCCTGGCAGGCAAGATGATCGCTGGTATTCCTTTTATTAATGTAATTACCAGCAACGAAAGATGTAGCTCCTCTTTTACTTTTCCTAGTTTGCATAAAATACAAATAATCTAGATGATTTCACATTTTTCCTACAGAATATTGTCAGTAACACCACACATTTATAATAATTTGCCTGAGTTGATAAGAGAGCGATATACAACGTTGTTGAAGGCCTAAATCATCTGCCGGCCATATGATAAATCGCTAATAAATCTGATATTTCTGAAAGATTTTCCCCTCTGTGACATGATTTAGCTTGAATTGATTCTTTTAAATCCATGAAGAAAGGCATCGAGAGTATATTTATGCCGATGTGTTGGGAAGGCTCATAGACCGCTAATAGGGCGATTACCAAGTAACACATGGTTGTCTGACATATGGGAGACAGAGAACATTTACAATCATTTCCGCCGCATAATTAAGACACCGGGCGATTATTGCTTGTTAGTCGGGTTCACAGTCCCCATATTAATATTTTCGGCTCGGGCAAAGAGCTAGAATAAAATATCAGGTAAGTTACCTTGCCTTGGAGTTCCATGTTGATTCCATTATTGTGGTTCTTCATTATTTCTTGTATGTGCATCTAAATCATATAAACTTGATATTCCTACGGTAGATATCAATGCATATCCCCAATTTAATATTATCTCGCAGATCTGGTGCGGTGCATAACAGGAAGATGAAGGTAGGGGACAATGGTTAGTTATCGAATGGTTAGGGTAACACATGGTGATTCATTTGCCCATAGAATATTCTTCCTCACCCTCTATGACTGGGACAGTTAGTGCAAGAGCCTCGACCATATTTCGCAATTAGAAAGCGTCCGGGATATGAAATGAGGCCCCAACGACTGACAAGAGAAGCGTGCTTAACACCATTGGTAACTGGGCTTGGAGCGTGAACACTGTGTTTGAAGAGTGAGAGCACTGCAGAAGAAGCCGTATCTTTGTCATCGCACCGCGCGCGTCGACCCCCAAGTATGAACCTATCCTAATTGTGTTCTCCCGCGGGCGATGAAGCAGGGCGAGCGGGGCGGGAGCGAATTCATTAAGCCATCGGCTTTATTGGCCTCCAGGGCAAAGACAAATAAATCAGGGCCTGCAAATGCCAAACCCTGATCTGTCCTCGTGTGCCTTACTAACAAGGGGCAAATACGCCCCTGCTCTTATCAATAAACACCAAATAACACCAGCGCGAAGTGCGCATACGTGACTGCTGGGTCCGTTAAGAGAGGGCATATCCCAAGTAATTGGTAACAGTGTTATTATACTGAGATTTGAATGATAGACTGCGAATATTGGCATGCAGGTCTTGTCTAGAACGTAATAAAATACTCCCGAATATTCATGCTCAAAATGGTTCATATCTATCGTATCATATCAATTTTATTCCCAATTCCCTTTGGACCCATGATATATTACGAAAGAGCTGAGCAAAAGAGTAAGGCTATATGTTTGAGAGAATGTCCTTTGTCAGGAGGGGGAGAGAAAGAGAGAGGCAGACTAATACCGAATGGACCGTAGAAACAGAGACGCAAGGAGAAAAAAAGAGTGAAAGTAGAGGGGAGGAGGATTTCATTCAACACATCAGTGTTGTCCCTAATAAAACTATCATTCCCGTAGAATAAAAATGTCCAAATTCAAGCCTCTTCTTCACCTTGGTTAAAACCAGAACTGCCCGTTATCGAATTCCACCTAGGGTTTACAGAAAAACACGGGAATACAGATATATGATATGCCTCATCATCATTACACCTTTTGTCCTTTGCCAGAGGCCCGTGACATTTCCATGGCGTCGGATTTAGGTCAACGTCTCCGTTGAAAACTACCTTCTTGTGGGACATATCCTTTGTTCATCTAATGAGGTCATATAACTTTCTGAGTAGCGAGTAGCTCAGTGATACAGGAAACCCGAACTGCTACCCACAGAGAAAGATCTTCTGTGAAGCACTGTGTGAACTACTACTGAGCGTGTATATGATGTAAATTGTGCCGATTCTCGGTAAAGCCTCTAGAATGAAATGTCCACTGGATATAGGTAATGGAGGGCAAGGTTACATGTCAAATCATATTACTATGAAAGGGTGATGAATAGAATCATATTCATTCTGTTCTAAGAAACATTTTGAGAAAAGTAACCAGAGGGACATTTGATATTTGGGTACAGTGGGTAGGATACGGACAATGATAGGAGAGTCACTAGGAGGACAGTGATTAGGATGAGACAGTCATTTTGTTAAATAACTGTTGTCCATATGTCAGTGTCCTTCTCCTGACCCCCTGAGAAGGACAATTCAAGATGAAAGCCACCGTGTGATTGGCTGTTCTATGAGTCTGTCTCAGGCGCTGTAGGGATGCCCAGTTAATATCAGTGGTAATCAGAAGGTACTGGGTTCAAACCCTGGACAAGCCTACGTTTGTTGAATTTTTAAATTCAAAATATGTCTTTCTTATTATTCGATGGAGAATAAATTAATAACTTACATATACTTGTTAGGAGTTCTGAAGCATACTATTCAAGCATGCACATATATTATTGCGGTTGGTGAAGCTATCAGCATCAGAAAGGACACCTTTTGAGATGTCCTTCCAAAAGGAGAGATTTCAGGAGCGAGGTCAGGTCATTGGCAGATCCATTAAACTGCCTAAAAGGAGATTTCAAGTCTCCGTCCGTTTCCCTGGCCTTTGTGAAGACAATCCAAGTTTATTTAACGTGGTCCCTCCTATGTCAGTCCGAGCACTATAGCATAAGACCGTCTTAGGAGAATCCTTTCTCGTTCTAAATATAATTAAATTGCGACTTTGTTCAATCGTATCACCAGTACACCTCTTCCAGAGTGATACGTTTATGTCAGCACCCCAACCCTATAACTTATCCTTCGGTAGGCAGCCTATCGAATTTTTACGTTTTGGCAGGTATTTACAGTCAACTAGCAACGTCACTATGGTGACATTCGATATAAAATTATTTTATCTTGCAACATAATATTAAGGGGTAAGACGTGGCGGTTTAGGTGCTACCCCTATCGCATTTACGACCACAATGTAGAGAGTGTCCCAACGCAAACCTCACACGAGGTTACACGAACGGAGAAAACTTACTCGCAATATAATACTACCCCACATATACGCTGAAAATTCATCAGGATCTAATTGAAAAAAATAGTATTAAACCATTTTTGAGGCATTATTCTACTGGTTTTTTGTTTTATTTGAGCATACATTTAAGAGGTATATGAATGCCTTTCTTCGTCAATGTGAAAATTGATCCAAGTAATTTTAAGAGGTGCTCCCATGTGAGTGCTTCCAGTTTGAGGATTTGACACTGATTCTACAAAACCTCCGTATTAGGTGTTGTCCTCCAGCTAAAGGTTTTCCAAAATAAGCAACATATGTTTATCCTGACACAATTCGAATTTTGTCATAATAAATCTCCATTGCCTACCGTTATTTAAATCCTGCACCACAGTTTCTTGGAATGACATTTTTGTATGAACACTTATAGCGTTTGAGAGGTTTATCATCCATTGTTTTACAAGTTATAACATTCTTCTCCTTACTATATATAAAATACTTAGGGAAAGCTTGTTTAGTGTGTCGAGATATAGGGGAAGATCTCCGTTTACTAAACCGGTACTAAACAAGCCGATCCGCGAGTTTAGTATGGGTTTGATTAGTTTAGAAGTCACCATCTCAAAGTAAACCACTGGGTATTCATCTAAAATCCAATTTTGATAATGAGGAAAAATGTGAAACGTGAAATGAAGTGGAATGCACTGAAATTAAATAAAGAAACTCTCAGCAATGGGAAACAACTTTTTATTATTTGAAAAAAGTGACGCCTTGAGATCTTTTCAATCAGAAGACATAAACTGATCGCATGTCTACTGGTTATAAAGAGCAGACAGGCTCTAGCAGCAAAACACCCATGTTCTATGAAGAAACAAACTATTGAGTACACTCAAAGAAAACACTATAATGGCGTAGGGTACCTACACGTATCAGATGTCAATTATAGACAGAATCTAAGTCGTGGGGAAACGTAACGACGGAAAGCCTTTGTAATTGATAAAGAGTCATGTTGCAAGGGAACGAACATCAATAACCATATTATGTAGGCATATGGTTCGCCATGGTGTATCTTTCTTCGTAAAAATACCGTTGTGACCCGCCACAAACTGCGACTAGTTTTATGGCCGACGGAGGTGTTCGGAATACTGCCGGTCTTCTTGGCCTGTGTCAATTATTCGCTTTTTCTGAGTTATTGGGAGTCGGTGCAGGTCTTGATGAAGGAGACATGGTGGTCTACCCAAATGATCCGATACTCACATACAACGACACCGCAAGAACCCTACAAATCTGTACTACTACACTGGGAATGATGGCCTGTCGAATGAAACGCGGTAATAGCTGGTCTGAATGGCCTCCACGTGGTTGTGGAGGTGGTAGAAACCTAGTGATTCCCACTTTACCTAATTACGTCTTAACGTCTTCCTCAGTTGACATTGACCAATGCCCTCCTTGGTTAGAGATATAAATTATATATATGATGAAGAAGAGAACTGTATCCCCATCCCTCCAGGCGTCTATAATATATGTCTGCTATGATAGTATCCTTGCTTGCCCACCCATATATCTTCTCCAGTTCAGAACCTTAAGTGCCCTACGTCTCCCCTACCCCATCCAACGGTATGCTTTTCTATCTCGTCTCTTCCAATATCTCAGCCTTATACTCAATCGTTAATATCCAGAGTGTTGCCCTGTTGTCCTGTCAGTGACACCCAATCCCCTACACCCCTTTCCCCTCTCTGGACCATTTCACACCTGCTCCTCACCAGTCCCAGTGCCCCTGTAACAACCCGATAGCTCGCCCCCCTTGCAGCTTCCCCTAGCATCATTTCCTGCAGTTCCAATGCAATCTCCGCCGCTGACAGTCTCCGGCCAAGCACACTGACTCTCATTAGCCCCATGCGTCTACCGCCCTGCCGCCCACAGGGGTTCACGCATACAACGTTATTCGGGGCGTGTTTTGACACCACCCCAATCCTACCACTTTACCATCGACACCCCACCCACTGAACCCAGGTCTCTTCTGACACCAGTCCAAATCCTGCTTTTCAGCCCCACCCTGATACCAACTAGCCATTGGACTCTTGCTTACCCACGTCCTTTCACGTCCTGAAACCTCATCTACCTCACCCGTATCCTTTAATTGGTAAATACTACTTCATTTCCTCGATCTCCACAATCCTTCTACCTATTCTGACACAGTGCCATAGCCCTATCTATTTGCCTGCCTCCCTACTTTCCTCGCAGCCTCCTTGCCTTTCTCTTTCACCACCTTCCTATCCCCAGGCTACCAGTGCCCCTCCTGGTCTCCAGCTGTCCTCTGTACCCTACCTTCTAAAACCCTCCCAATTCAGCAGGCTCCCAACCCATCCTTCTCCCCGCCCTTCTGTGATAGTCAATGCTCATCATTACTAGATTCCTCCTCCTCACTATCAACCTGTACCCAAACCTATCTCCGATCTCCAACTCCCTATGCGACCCACTCCCAACCCTCACCCCTACCTCCATTGTCCATCCTACACATATCTTCAGTCAGACCCTCTTCGCAGCACCCCAGTCTTCTTGGACCTCCCCAAGTAAGGTAGCTTGCTGTAAGCATCCAACAAGCCCCTTTTATATCTCGTCTATATCCAGCCACTCTCTAAACGATGCTTATTTCACAAAGAGGAGATGCTGGTGGAGTGCCGTGGAGGATAGAATCATAAGAAGCTTTGCCCCCCTGAGACTGGATCAGGGACCTCTTCATTTCCCGCGCCTAAGTAACTCATTAGGGCCCACGTTGTGCATTGGGCGGAAGTCCCCTAGAGAGGCCCTACACCAGCCGAGCCTCTGATCCGGGCGAGCAACTCAAGGCGTGTGGAGTAGCTCGGGATTATTCCAGACGAGCCTTGGGTATGGAAAGCTTGTGTAGAGCTGGTCCGAGCTAACTGCAACCAAGGTATGTACACTGTGGATTGCTGGTTGGGGCAGCTTTGGTCAGATACACATCAGCAGCTCACATCAATGAGGACAGAGCAGTTCAGATCGCCCAGGCTTGATAAGTACAGACAGAAAACAGCTCAGGTCGACGGAACACTTAGCTATAGATGTATAATGTCCTATTTCGGTCAGATCGAATTCCGTCGAATATCTATATGGCTGCTGCAACATTAACTCTGTCAGCAGATATGAAGCCCTTGTGGCAGAATAGAAGGCTAGTGAAGCCTCTGGGAATATAGCTGTAAACATGTTGACATGATAGGTTTTCCTACCAACTTTATTTCCCCTTTTCACTGTTTCACAGGGCATTAGGAATGTAAACACTTAGAAATGCGATATTATCCCTAATATGTGGTGTTCAATCATAGATGTTTAAGTAAACCAATTTATTACTTTTAAAATATCTTAATAACGATGTACACCATAATAATCATTACATCTTTTTAACCCTATTGGTTCCCAGCTATCCTTAAATGCTACTTTTCCACATGTTACCAATTTTATCAAAGCTCATTAGATGAAATAGGCGAAACACAATGATGACTAATTTTCGAGTCGAAACTATGCTTTAAATAGGAATCAGATAACGAGGCAACATTGATCCCAGCAGTCAGCAGAGACATTTCCATGTTTCACTGTCGTTCCAAACTGCGTATCTCACATTCATCCATGTCCTAATTGCCGAATAAAACCAAGCCACATTTTTCATAGACCCTCAATTAGATACCTAGCAAAAGATAACATCAACTGCGTTCATTACGGTGCAAGGAAGAGCATCCTAGATGGGATGATTGTACTTTATCCTCTTTACTTGAATAAAAAAACCAAAAAAAACCCCACAGAGCACGATACTCTAAAATTATTTTCTCCCACTGAAGTTTGAAATATTGATTTCTAATCGGTCTACCAGTGAACAACGAACAACTTTCATGTGGCATTGATATATTACTACCCAATTTTCATTAGCCTACTTACAGCGCGTGTAATTAGTATGTTCGCCTCATCAGGACCCTAAGACGACCATAGAAGTGAAATCTCCCAACAGATGGAACCATTCTCCCTCCTATGTAGTGGTTCACAGGGACCTGAGGCCTTAAGGGTGATGACCAATACAGTATGCCCCTTACTTTTACTAACCTCATAGACCTTTATGCTTTGATGATGCTCTAACAGTCGATTTAACCTGTAATGTGAACATTGAATTTCGGGCCCAAGGGAATAAGCTGCAATCGATTTTGATGGCTCGAATTAGAGGGATATGGTAGATCCAAGACATACTTAATTTGCAAACGTTGTGCAAAAGTGTGGGAATAGCTTAATCAGTTTTATATTAATGTATAGAAGATAAAACTAATCACGAATTCCGATCTCGAACGTCTATTCTGACGTCGCTAACCCGGTTGTTATACACTTATTCCTGAGTGTGTCACTAAGGCAGCGCCTCGACGGGCAAATCCCGAACTAAATGGTTATTGCGTCAGACCTCGTTGTACTGTGAAAGCAACATATATTCCGGATTCTTCAATTTAAATGGCCTATCTGATTATAAATCGGAGGAAAAAACACTTTATTATGAATATCACGTGATCGCTGCCAGCAGTAATCGGCATGATACATCCTGCTAATAGACTGGAAATAATGTCGTCAAAACATAGGATCGGCCCGCATGAAGCTGTCAGTGATACTTGGAGTTTGATAGACTCATCCCGGCCCTTGCACGCCTTACGTTTTGGATTTCTATACTAGAAATGGCAACGTCGAACACGATACACTGATCTGTTTGAGCTATTCAGACTATTGATATGAACTTCGGAGAACTCCGGCCACAGCTTTCTTGCCAGCAGGGGCAAGTAAGATGTCAACCGGTCATCATAGTGTGCCGATTTATCATGTCGAGAGTCTCCCAGCCTCTGGTCAATAAGTTTGACTGTGTCAATAAAGGTGGCGCCACAGGAATCTTTCGCCGATTGTCAACAAGATGTCAAAAAAGAGCAAATAAAGTGGTCTTAGCACTTGAGTGTATATTTGTTCTTAATATGAAGATGTCATTTGGGATGAGTCTAGTTTCATAAATCATACGTTATATTCTGTATCATGTTAGCAAACATTTCAATTGGCGTTTTGAGTCCCACAGGAACTTTTTTTGTCATAATTTGCCTGGTTATTTTTTTCATTCACCTCAGTGCATAAAACACTTTATTCTACGCCAAGTCAAATACACTTACTCAATGTTAGGTCTATGGAGGTTTTTTTTAATTAGGGATGGGATAAAAACTGATATGCTACGATATGGACGTCTCGATATGCTACGATTAATACTTTTATCTCCAAGTTAAAAGCACCAGGACAGCGGCTATTTTATTTGTTCTCGGTAGAGGATTTACATTGTAAAAGGGTGGTCAGCTTGTTCTTGTGCTGATCACGTGCTCACGTGACAGTACATGTTGTCATGTGACCACAGGTTGGCCTTAGCTCTCTCCCATTACAGAAACCACTGTGGTAGTTTGTGGCAGCTGGGAATGGTTACCTTGATACGCTTTGCCACCTTACCCACCTGTGGCCCTGGAGACAACCTCAAGGAAGGGGATAGGGGTGATGTAAATGTCGAATCCGTTCAAATGGTTACTGCTTTCTAATCATTCCTTTCATTTTACAGTGTGTGGTATTATAAAATGGACGAATAATGTATGTAGATCATCTCATCAAAACATGAAAACGTCACCTATAGGTTATGTGACATGTGTCAGTTCATTGAGTTGATAACATGTAATAACAAGTATCTTGTATTTGTATTATTGCATGTTTCATTTTAGGTATTATCCATGTCTATGTGATGAATTATAAATGCTTTCATTGATGCATGCGACAACGGATAAAAGCATATTAGGCTAAATTTCGTTATCCTATATCATAGCAATAGCTTTATCTATTCAAATGAATTTCAGGAACTTTCAGATTGAGTTTTCATACTAAAGTTTTGTTAGATAATTTTGATTGTCAAATTATTGACATGCCCAGTCTACTACCTTTAAATTGCCTATTTGTTGCTTTATGTCGTTTGAGCCGTGCTTTATCCATTTATATAATGCATCGATTCATTAGATGCTGACACGTATCACATCAATGTACAGGTTCCCTTAAAATTGCCTATGTTGAACCTCATACATTCAGCAAAACATTTAATTTCCAATATACCTTATGGAAACCTTGCTGTGCCCGCATATCAGGTCCCTTGCTATATCAGATTGAAGCTAATCACTCACATCTTTTCCTCAAATAGCGCAATACCTTGGACCCCGACGCAATCCGCCGTTCACTGAGTCTCAGGAAGCTGCTCCCTTTCCTCTGCGACTAATCCAATATCCAGGCAGGCTTTGCGCTAAAAGCTCCCGTGCTATCCGCGCTGTACAGTCAGGCCTGGACTCCTGTCTCCAGTTTAATCACTGAGGTTGTGAGTGAGGGGTCTCTATGAAATATTAATAGGTCGTAGATCTATCTAGTTGGCTGTGCAAGGCTGGTCGTGAGAGCGTGTGGTGGTGCACGGTTAATAATTCAGACTGAGCTAATGAGTAGTTGCTCGTCCAACTCATACTTCACCGAGCAGCTCAGAGACGAGCTTTAAGAGCGTCGGACACATAAGTACACGGAGCAAGGTATACAGGAAGCCATAGATGTTATTCGCCTCACTCGCCCAGACAGAGTGCATTAAACAGAGAACCAAGCTGAGGACGAGTGATTCACACAAGAGAAGTTCACAGTCAGTGCAGAGCCAAGCCAAGCAGTTTGGGGAGGATCTTATGGAGGAATAAAAGAAGCCCTGAGGCAGTTCATGGATGGGTCCACAAAACAGGTTACAGAGTATTTATGGAAGCCGATCCATCTCAAACGAGCTCGGGGAGGCCAACATGGTAATAGATTTTGATTAGGCGTGTAGCTCACTAGCTCCTGCTCTGGAGGCCTCTGTTGAGCGTGCCCTGTAATATTGAAAATTAGTTTTTAAGTAATTAAAAAAAACACATAAATCAAGGCGATTCACTTTCCAATTTCCAGATTATATTCATAGAATAAAAAAACGAGGTAATACGTTGTTTTTGATCATCGCTGATTTGCTTTTATCTATCATACCATGATGATATATTCATTTTAATCTTGACAGCAGTAAACGTCACTAGTATGATGGTATACATACAGATACGCATGAGTTACTCTAGTGCTTGCTGCTGATGTATAATATTTGCAATAGTTGAGGGCAAAGAGCGAACCGGGATTTCAAGTCACTGATCCTGGTAAAGATTACAAGCTTCACAGGTTTAAAGAAAGGGACTGGTTTTTGACTGCGTCTAAGATATGGAATA
The DNA here is from genome assembly GCA_950022655.1 of Alentia gelatinosa. Taxonomy (NCBI): domain Eukaryota; kingdom Metazoa; phylum Annelida; class Polychaeta; order Phyllodocida; family Polynoidae; genus Alentia; species Alentia gelatinosa. The sequence continues at coordinate 43,522,344 of OX465582.1, forward strand.
GCATGATCAGACTTTCTTCGAAATGAACAGAAAAACAAAGAAAGGTGGGAGGATTGCAATTTAAGAAATATACAAGAAAAAGCCACCTATAGATGAAGGACCTTTTAGAACTGGTACGCGTAAGAACATACAACAAAAACAATGCTTAAGAAGTCAATAAAGAAAATCGTAATTAGCTTGGATGATTAAGATGGAATTGATAATCAGAAAAGGAATGTTATAGAAAGGACCCAGGGCTCCCTTTCCAACTGATGAAAAGTTCAAGATTCCCAGAATATATGCAAAGGACGACCACTTTCTTAAAGTTAAGTCCAACGATTTATTGAATAAGTTATCAGATATAGATTCTTGACTAATACCGCATTATGCATATATATATATATCGGGTCTTTACGTATTCTCTGTTCGTCTCTCATTCTCTCTTTCCGATTATCATTGTCTTGTTGTCTCTATGTGTATGATATTCTGTCTGATGGCGAAAAAGGAAAGGGTTGATGATTGATCTATCGAGCGAACCATTTGGATGATAGAGGGGGCGAAAAGTTCGACGAGAAAGCGAAATCACTATTATTGAGCAGCTCGCCCAATGCCTCGTGAGGAGCCGTCGTCAACATGAGCAGCTCCCATTCAGGCGTCGTAGTAGAAGATAGCCGATTCATCTTGATCAATACTACGTTTTTACCAGGTCATTTGGTCTCAGTGTTGGCGATACGCCACGATAACGTCAAATCCCATGCTTCGCCTCCTAGTATTACGCTATTCCATTTCATTCCCTCCGTTATTATTGCCTCAGTTGTGGAGAGGCGCAGTCAGATAAGATAGGACCAGAGGCGGCTGGAGGCTGGCTTTATCTTACGATTGTTATGACAAACAGCACAATTCTCCTGATGATTGATTTCCTCTGATCGGTACATTGGGTCCAGACAATGGTATCGACACTAATGACAAATGCATTTTCTGAGTACCAACAACATATTGGTTCAGTGTCACCGTCTTCCTGGGAACGTGGATGATTATATCTGCTGCCTGCATGTATAAGAGCATTAGCGGAGATTTATTATAGTCCGTACATGTTAATCCAACACCATCGTATACATTGAGCCACTCAACACCCTCCCGAGCTGCTTCCTATCTAATTATCATACTCCACATTCTGATATACTTGATAGCGTCAACTCAGATCCATATATCACACGGTATATAGAGAGCAGAAGCAGATTCACCTTATTCTATAATTCGTTTCAGCCTGCGCTTCCATAGAATATCTTCCAAGTTTTTTATCATACATTTGCAGAAAGGCATCAGGTGTGTGTATCTACTAGATGAACTGACCGGCCCACATAGATATTTGAAACATTTTGATAGGAAGTGATATACATATCCAATATTTCCCAATTCCACAGGCAATAAATATCCCCTACTTTTTTCTCTTTAAAGATATTCAGCTTCTATTGGATTATGACTCATCTTAGATGGCTAGAGAACTTGTGTTGATGTTAACCAATAAACTTCGCTATATGCCAGCGCATATTGATTTTATGAAATGCACGAAAAAAGCACCGGGCGAATAGTTATTGCTTTTATATCATCGGTACTCGTATGATATAAATTGGCAACATTCTTCGTCCTTTGAATACCTATCGAACAGGGTGTAGCCATGCTTGTACAGAGTTAGTACCACAGGCAGGTGATCTATGGTTCATTAGTTAAGTACTACGCGCAGGACAATAGAGGAGGAAAACAACATATTCAATCAGGCTAATAGCTTTTCACACAGCTGTATATGCTGCCCGAGTCAACAAGTTTACAATTCATAATCCGGCATTTCCAGTCAATCTGATATTAGAGATAGCAAGAACGGTGTATCTGTTTCTAGGCACAACCCCAAAATTTAAGTTGTAATTAATTAGTGATGAATATTATGCATATGTCGCACCAAAGCTTCGGTAATCTACATGATGGGAACACGCTAAGTCAGGGGGCTACTTCGCGAGATTGATCCCCACCTCCCTACTTGCTTCCACTCTCGGCTCGTTGAGAGGAATGTGGAGGCCTAACTGGAACATAGGTGGGACAGATGAGGAAGTTATTAACTCCCCGAAGCCCACACCGTTCTCCCGCCACTGACCACAGCATGGCTTCTGATTAGAGTAGATTTTTTTTCACACATTCTAAATTGGCGAGAAGCCTCTGAGAAACTCAATTTGTGAAAAAAGGCAATAAATTACCCGTCATCACACAGCACTCCAGACGCAATCACAAGAGGAGGTTTTTTAGTGGAGACCAAAATATGTTTAACCTGAGAGGGCAATCAAAACTTTTTGTGATTCGGAACAAAAACCCTCAAAGAATTCTGGAACAATCGGCGGGCAATTCCCGAAGCAGCACACTTTTAATGAGAATATGATATCATCAGACTTGGGATATTCAACTTTGTTGATGGTATATGTGTATGTTTTTGCATTCCTCCTCGACACGAAAATTATCCATATCATAACATACAACCTATGAGGATTCTACGCGAAGCTACGGAAGCGCCTGGGAATATTTTCTTCTAAAACATTTGTAGACGTCATCTAATCTTACAGACTCTTCGGTCCCAAAGGATATTTTTCATTGCATGATTTACCGTGAGAAAAACATACATGCTTAAACTCAAATGGGACCTGATATAAAATTTATTGGACAATTTCCGTCTCTTCATACGCCTATCAATAACCAAAATCCATCATTTGACAAAACAATCATTAATTTCAGACGCTTCTTTTCCTTTCACAAATCTCATTTTTATTAGAAATCACCGGAACTGTCAAGCAATTGTCTCATTTATCACTGTGATGCACTTCTTTCCCGCATGTTGTAGTACCTTGCATTGTAAAAGAACCCAGAGAAGAAAACAAATATCATTTTACTCGCTTCAACAACTGTGCCTTTCCTATTGTGAACAAAAAGGTGTCGAGCGGTAATTGAAATATACGTCCACAGGAATATGAGCTTTTTCTAAAGAAGTTGTACATAGATACACACGTCCGGTGATCCGTGTTTGATAATACAACCACAGTCTGTGGATCAGAACGACACACTAAGCACTCAAATTCATTCCTTGGCGATGCGATGGCATTCCCCACGGTCATTTATGTGATATGGTCAGCCGTTATAAGCAATTTATCTTTATATATCTTCATGTTTTCTCTGTCAGGAACAGTAAACCATATCTCCATCTCCCCCTACTCTACCGACGTTTACAAATCCCTGGATTTATCTTGCTCGTCAATAAATGTTACACCAGTAATTCAAATTCAACATAATTTTCTTATGAAAGCAGCATCAATTGAACACATTATCATTGAACAACTGCTATTTAAACTCCTATAAAAATACCCCTATGGTTATACTAATCGAACTCGTATTAAATTAATATTAACACAAATCATACCTACTATGAAGGACGTTCTGTCAATATTTGGATAATCTGAAAAAAATAATAAGTGCCATAGATCCATAAATACATCCGCTATTGGGGGGGGGGGGGAGTGGGGGGGGGGGGGTCAAGATAAATCGCGCTATTTCAAAAGGAGTTGTATCGATGTCAAATATGGACTACCTTCCTGTATTCCTGGTCACCTGAAGACGATGCAAAGACCCTCGCCAAATGTCAGCGGCTCACAGTCACGGGCGGAAACCCTTTCAGGGGGATGGGCGCAGCTCGTGCAGTTACAGCCGCCCATTTGGGGATCGTGTTTTCAACGGCTGTTTTCATAACACGGTGGAGGGTATTACGACGTCCGTTTGGACGGCACTTTTTTGCCATCTGTCATTGACAGTAAAACCCTCCGACTAGCCAGCGCGCTCTCGCCGGTAGAAAGGGTCACGCTGGGTCCCATCCTTTGACTGTCGCTTTTTGTTCATTCCGCGCAGGCGCACTGCGTCGCTGCCGGAAGCAGGAGTTACACGATCTGGGTCTAAACACCATGAAAACGAGGCTTGCGGACGCGGCGATGGGCGCCACGAGAGGGCGCGCCTGTCGCAGGGCGTCTGGGTCTCGTGACGAGGGGAGCTAGTTCACGGTATATCCGCCAGGTGTCCTCCCGATAGCGGCCCGGGAATGCTGGGTAAAAGGAGAAGCGTGAATCGTTACCACTGAAACTACAGCCGTGCCAGAATCTGAAAAGCTTCAAGCATCAACTTAAGATTACCTCCACAAGCAACGCATTGGTGAAATTGAGAACAATATTTTGAAACGAGAGGACAATATGAGAAGATAGTGATAATATAACTAAATTATACTGAACAGTACATCACATTGGTACTATAATTTAACTGCCTTTCAATATTTTACAGTGGTTCCCTTGACTGTCCACACCCATCCCAGAGCAAGATGACATAATTATTAAATCAAGGACATGATGTTTTTCACATGGAACACTTTATAAACCTTTGTCAGGAAGGCTAGAGTTGTGACACTTCCCAATTATCACTCATTTCTTTTAAACCTCCTTTAATGAAGAACACCTAATTTTTCACCTCCATTAGTGAAGAACACCTACTCGGGGGCGTCATGACAGCCCCCATGGATCATAGGCTATATGCCGCATATGTATGCACCATAATCTTACCTACATACTTATTAACATGACGATTACATGAATCCTGGAAAGGTAGTTTGTTCGTATGTTTTAAAATCATGTATGATTCTGTTGTTAAATGTATGACCGTAGTATCCCACACAGAGAGTTATCTAAACCTAGGAGAAATGAGATCAGCAATATTTACAAATATCGTAATGTTACAATAAGGAAATAAAATCCACAGCAATGTCATATCAATCTAATCACGCTGCCCGTACACTAAAAATGGAATGTGATTATATACTAACTCTACCATTTTTCTTCTTCAGCAGCTCCTCGACTCTCGGCGTGCCTCTGTGACTCCGGGTCCAACAATCACTAAGGTGAGTCGACCTAACCACTACTGACAGGAGGAGACGGTGAGGACCCTCACCTGAGTCCGTGGAGAATGGGCGAGGGCGGTCCCCCTGGGTGACAGGTCACTGAACCCCGACAAGTTCAGATAGTTGTATATATGATAGTCATTGCATCTGGGACGGAGGGACGGTGCATAGGGTCAGGTTTATTGGTGGATGGTATGACTAAGTGACATCGGGAATACTTAGATACATTGAGGGGAGGTGGGTTGGGATGGGCTAAAGGAGTGAGGAATATGTGCTGCAGAGGAGGAAGAAAGCGGCGGAGGACGACATGGTGATTGGTGAAGGAATTCTGTAGAAGGAGGAAGGTTATGTGGGAACAGAGGGAAGAAACTATTTAACCCCTTCCATGGACAAGTTCAGGTCAGGAGGAGGGAGAGATAACATACACAGTGAAAGAAGAGGAGCTTACAAACAAAGGGTACCTGCGTCCCCTTTTGAACGGCCCTTATCGGCTTTCTGCCCTGCTCTGTTGATGTAAATGTATCCGTCCATTTGTATTGTTGCCTAAGTGCTCGCTGACGTGAATTATTGAAATCACGTATCACAATGTGAATCTCTTCCGTCAAAAGGAGAAGAGGAGAAGAAATAGCCAGTTCATGAGAAGACAAAATATTTGACCGACGAAATTAAACAGGTGGATAGGAGATACAAGAACTATAAATTAAACCACAAGACCCAACGCAAAAGGGGCAGACCCACTAAGGAAAATCGAATGTAGAAAAGATAGCAAAAGCAGGGAGTAAGGAGCGTAAGGGCAGACAAAGAGACATTCATGAATAATAAGCTTCGTTGCTTAGCCTTGGCCTAATTGAGAGCAAGCAATGGTTCAAGGTGAGCGAAGGGAGGCCAAGGTCTGATATATCTATGTTTCGGGGTCGTTAGAGTGTATTGATCCGTGTTAGGTGTTCTTTTTCAGATGTGTTGAGGGGAGTGTCCAACGGGTTACAATAGCAAGATAAAGCATTCCAACAGCGGGATGGGAAAGTCGGCTTACTGCCACTGTGTGTTAGGCCCGGGGTACAGGGAACAGTTCTGCTTTCATTGACTAATGCTTTGTGATGTTCGCGGGGACACCACACAATTAGTCCTAATGAAATCAGCGGTGCCCGAGCTCCTGTACAGCCTCCTTGGGTGTCAGGCCAATATTATCAGGTGCGTGCCGGCAACACTAAAAGACACACACAGAGATTAGATTTTCTTGCGAGTTTGTTCCTAAGAAACCTCGTGTGTCCACTGCCATGGTCGCCGATTGAGTTTACGGCCAATGTTCTGGGAATTCTAGGAAAGCTGGTGAAAAAAAGTAATTTGATTTGACAGATTTGGGCGTGGGCACCCTAAAAACTCCTGACTGTTTCCGCTTCATGTAGCACTTAGTTAATATGGAGAGTCGCCGGAAATTATGATGGCGACAAGAAAAAGATGGATGGGTCACGATAAGACCTCCTGAACGTTAAGTTCTGTTTGCACAGTTGATGGTGCATAGATAAGGACATCGCTAATGATATCAATGATTATCAGCGAAGTATCTTTCGCTGACGTTGATTGCAGAAATATAGCAGAGAGCGCATTTGATGACTCTCTAGATGATGGGCTGATGGGTTTTTTGTCGCAGCAACAGCCAAAGTCTCATTACTGCAACCTCGAGATGTGGTAATTTCATGGAAAGGTATGCCTGCATAGGTAATCTCAGGTTCATGTATTGAACCTTTTCGCGCGTAGTTTTCACAATCCTCAACCCTTTAACTTCTTTCAAGTCCCATTAGGTGACATATGATTGACTACGTTATAGATTATCTGTTATATAAACATTTGTAATAGAATACTAACTGAAGAGTAAAGTCAAACTGTATCACTAGAATAGACTTATATGATCGATACTTAATTGCTATTGCTTTCCCAAGAATAACCATCTTATATTGGTAATATGTGTTATCTGGAATATATTTTCCATGGAAAGAATACTCTATGTTTCTTTGTAAAAGGGGTAGTAATGATTTTCAAAGCGCTCCCGAAAAGACGTGGTAATAATGACCCCTGACCCCAATCCACCTCGTGTCCGACATCCCTTCGTACCCCAAACGGGCAGATTCTGTATGCAGGGTATTTGTGTCAAGGGCCAGCAGCCACACGCTACACCCCACCTAATGGAGCTGCCCACCATGATTTATAAGGGGTTTACAAGCGGGGGAGTGGAGAATGTGATTCAGTGCGCTCATATTAACTGGTACCATCCACTCCGCCTCTGACCCCTCCGCCTGTCACGACCATCAATTAATACCCTCTGGTCCCCAGACGCCGCCACCAGCACATCGCCAACGCTCACAACGTGACTGGTCCACGTGATCGGCCCACGTGACCCATGTAGTGCATATTGAGTGAGCGAAGAACAGGTGCATGGATCGACATGTTGCATGCTGGAACTTTTGTGGTCGTTATCATTTGATGAAACAATGGAATTCAATTAGCTGGTCCTTTTAAGGATAAAGTTTCTTTTAGCAGGATTGTCGTCTTTGGTTTTTGTCGGATTGAGTTTATAAAGTACCAAACCGATGATTTCTTAGACACATGGAGTAGCCATAATGTATTCAGTTCCTGATCCTAGAAATAGTCACTGTATAGCTATTTGTCATACTCTATTACAGACATACACTAAAGGTGCTGGAGGGTGGGGAGGGGTCGGGGGCAGAATAAAAGCATGTATTCGAAACTGAATTATAGAGTAAATATTCTAAAGTGATATAAATCGTATTTACGAGGCGTAGCGGTTCACTTCTGTACCTAGCGCTTCGCTAAAAAAAAATTTCCTACCCAAGGATCTCAATATAGACCCTAGCGGAACGAAAAAATACACAAAATTTATTAAAGTGACCTGTACTCATCAAAACCCATTAAATATGCATACTATTACTTAATGTATGAATTACCACGTTTTAAAGAGGTGACTAGCCCATCGCCTTTAATTGAGTATGTCCATTTGTCAATAGGCACATTTCAAAGGAGGAAACAGGTATATATGTTTATGTTGATCGTCATGCCTTGTGTGAATTTCTCTTGTGATTTCAGTACTGGCCTTTTCAAACAGCTTTGAGGATGATGAGCAATATACCTACTGTACACATAGACTCTTTGGTCTGTATGGCATATACGAGACTTTGATGGTCACGGGGGATATAAATGCATCCATAGCACACCCCCTCTCGGAGAGACCTGTGTATAGATGGCTCATTGCCGATCCCCAAAGAGTATATATCTCCAATGAGAAATAGGTAGCACTAGCCTTTTATGACCGGCGGTCAACGCTTCGCAAGCAGCAGAATACAAGCAGGGTGTAATGATGCTATACAGGAAATATACTGCTCTACAGGCGTCCGTCATTACACTATGCTGGTGTTTCCTTTATGGTGTTGCTACATTTATCATGTCCGGATTAGCCACATTGTATAAGGACGTTTTTTGCACAGGTGGATAATATGTTGAAAGCATAAGGGTGTTTACAAACTGCTTAAATGCATTAAAAAAGGAATAGGATCATTTAGTTAATTATTCAAATCAATGTTCTTATATAGATACTGATAATGTAGACACTTTGAAAGATGGAAGATTATTTTCTAAACAGATAGGAGAGACTAGCGGTTACTTCTAAACTTAGATTTCTGCAGAAGAAGAACGACCTTGATGGGAATTAGCGACCGTCATGAATAGAGTATAGATAACACCGTCACACCTGCTGGCAGATAATAACAATCGTTGTCAGGATACAATAACAACATCCCTCATCCTCTCTCAAGGCTGCAGGTGCGTAGAGGCGCCCTTAATATTTTCCCCAGCATAGAGTCCATTGTCAGTTCTTCATTTCCCGCCGAGGCAATGTAACATGCCTGATTTGTCATATTAGAAGATACCCCTTCCTCCCCATCCATCCATCCACACCCCCGTTTGTCTCTCCCAGTCCCAAATCACAATCAGACAAGTAGGCGAGGAACATTCCACATCAGATTTACTATCGAATTATCTCCCACGCAAGGATAATTATTTCCTTAACTCCGAGGGCACCTTATAAACCCACTGCTCTCATTACAATTATTGTGCCGATATAATAGAGTTAATTACCCTGGAAGATTAGATTTGCCTGCGGTGAACATTAAGAAGTCTCAATAGCGCCGAGGCAGTGATTCAATCGGTCCTGTCTGATTTGTGATATCGATCGGTCATTAATTACTTCTTGCAGAAGGCCGGCAGACATTAGCCATGACATATTTGTTTTCTATGAAGGATATTTCCTATTTGTAAACACCTGGAGGCCCCCTTTACAGCCCCCATCCATCACTGTCCTGTGAGTCGTGGTGGGATGGGGATTGATGGGGAACAAATCTATAGTCGTAGAACCAAGGCCGTATCGCTGAGATCAGCAATTCTAAGAGCGACAGAGACCCATGGCTCTTCTAGCAAGATAGAGTACTAAATGGGCAGAGACAGTCTATGTGTTAAATATCTAATGTGCGTTGTCCCCAGCCAACTGTTTCTTGACGTTGGTGTACATTTTCTCGTTTTTATGCTATAGCAACCACCGGGATCATATCACCAGTGCGATCAAATCTATGAGATGGGTTTGGGGAACTCACATGAGTGCAGAGCGGAAATAATAGGTCGGTCATTTTAGAGTCCCACACCTTCATGTTGACAGTTGAACATATCCTGGTGAAATGAATCCTGACTTAAGCGTAAGTCATTTCTGAATCACATTTCCATTTATGGTTCTTTTTCTTTGGATGCGTGCAAGGAAGATTGCCTCTGTATAGATGCCACTGTGTCTGGTCCTACTTTACTGAATAAAAAAGGCTGCTCCAGGTTTTCCCCATAAATAGTTTTATGTGACTCGAGGGAGGAGCAGTTCTTGATAGTTGAGATACCATGGTGTATCAGTGAATATATTAAGTGTCTTGGTTGTAGTAATGACGGACGAACATTGTCTGTGGATATGAGTTTTTTTTCACGTATCTCGTTTATCCCGACATACATAGCAGGCAAACTATATGAAACCATATATCGCTATTCAAAGGCAGATTCATGACGATTAAGAATCGAAGGTGATAAATACATGTGTTCATGGAATAAGTGTTGGTATATTCAATCTCGGAAATCCGACTTCTATCTACCATATCCTATACTGAAATTCCAGTAATCATGTAGCAGCATTATGCACTGTACAGTGTTGGACGGATTCAAAGGTTTCTTTCTAGGAACTTGTAAGATAAGACTGTCAGATATTGATGGATTATCAGAATACTTGTAGGTGAAATCCAATAAAATTACCTTGACAAGCAGGGCAGGTAGGCAGCTGTGTACTACCTGTCCCAGATGGAATTTGAGTTTCTCCGCTATTATCGGAAATACTATGAGCACTGAGAAAAGCTGATAGGGTTGCTCACATGTAACCCGCCGATTTAATCGAAGAACACAGCCGGGTTCGTTCCCATATTCAACAATAACTAGAGTAAGCGAACATAAAGTAGCCTATAGGGCTGCTACAGGATAGACTATAAATAAAGGTTACTTCCGTTAGATTCCCCTTTTCATATTGCCAATATGACAAGGGGGGAAATTTCAAAATTAGCTAATATAATATCGCTATATTCTCGTAACTGTAAACAGTGAATAGGGTGATTGTTATGTACAGCCAATGTTTAATTCATGAGCATCCAACATTGTGAAGAAATGTGCACTTAATGCATTACAGACTATTGAAGGTAAGGTTAAGGAACAACCGGCTTCTCCTTAAGATGATTTGTGATGATTTTATTCGAATCTGTTTGATAATGCTGAAATTTTAAAGCATTGATATAAAACACCCTTTGGAATTCAGATGGCAGAAGAAATCCCCCATAGAAGGCGACGAACAATCGGGGCGATGGAGCAAACGACATGTTTTTTTGCAATTGCCAGTCGTTGCCATTAATAAGGAAACTGCCTAGGGAAATCTGTATGAAGAAAGAACTCATTTGCGTACTGACTTTGTAGGAAAAACAGAAGACATGAACGGAATGGGACATGTTGATATGGCAACTTGGTTCATAGGAGAAAGACAAGAACTTAGTCTGTGAAACGAAATCGCAGCGATATGTCTTTAAAGTCGAAGGAAGTGTGAGTATCCTGTCATCGATCCAGGTTTTGTGAAACAAACAGCCAACAAGCCAATGTTGTAGTTTCTTGTGTATGTAACCGGCATTGTGATTGGTCTTTGCAACCATAGCTCCCAAGATCTGCTTTGGTCAGATGCAGGAATACATTGGCGTTAGAGGTAGAGTAAAATTGAATTAATTCACCGTTAATGACCAACAAGTCGTCGAAGGCATTTTGGTAAAATTTATTACCGACAAACTGGAAGTATGACATAGGTATCATGGAGTACAAAATACAATACCAGGGTGATCGAGGGAGTCAAACTGGTAAAAACGGTAATATGTCAGAAAGAGATACCATAACAAGTCCATAGGAGAAAAACTGTGGGGTGGGTGGGAGGAAAATGTTCAAAGGCGTCTTTGATGGCGTGCGGCATGACGTCACGAAGATGATGTCACGACGGCCGCGAGCCTCTAGATGGCGCTGCATCCGGGGAGGCCGCAATGCGTCTCGTAATCGTCAGGGGGCGCCACTCCGTTCTCCTCTTGAGTCCATTAAACCTCCTCAGTCGGTCACAATGACCAACAAGTCGTCGAAGGCATTTTGGTAAAATTTATTACCGACAAACTGGAAGTATGACATAGGTATCATGGAGTACAAAATACAATACCAGGGTGATCGAGGGAGTCAAACTGGTAAAAACGGTAATATGTCAGAAAGAGATACCAAGCTGAAAGTCTGAAAATATTATACAAGATAAGGTGCCATGGCTGCCGAGGATGACCAAGTGCCGAGACGCTGCAAGTCTGCGGCCGGCATGCCATGGGCATGAAAAAATTGAGCCCCCCCCCTCCGGAACGAGTGAGGAGTCACCTCGTCCGCATGGGGAAAACCAGCCCGTTGCAAGAGGCAACGTACGACCGCGGTGAACTGAGAAGCCGAAAAAGGCTCTGCTGGTCGTAGGAGGAACATGGGATCTAACGGCTGCGCGGGCGCGGCCGCTATATAAGATCTCCATGCCCTCACTGGGCATAATGCCCTGTCGTCAGACGGATCCAGTGAAATCACGGCCGGGGGATGGCCGGGTCCTATGGTCTTAGCAGATCGCACAGTAAGCACCAAGCGTCCGTCCTGGATGACCGCGTCGGCGCGCAGAAGCGCGTGAGACGATTGGCGCCTCCCCGGAGGTGGCGCGAAGAGATTCGAGGCGCGAAGTAGGGAGAAAAAAGCGACGAGCGCCACGGCTTTGACGAGAACCCCGGTCGTGAGCGATGCCGCCTGGTTGGCGATCGACGACAACATATCCATGGTGATAGGAGGGGCGCGGCGGAGGATGTGCGCCGACTGCAGAGCCGTACCGCGCAACACTGCCGCGGCCTGCCGTGAGCTGAAAGCGCTGGCGTCCCCTCCGTGGTCCGAGAGCCAAGCGCGGGCGCTGGAGATGGCGTTCCTTACGGCCGCGGGCGACGAGAAGGTATCTGCCAGGTGCTGAATGTAGAGGCATGCCTCCAGGACCGTAGGCCGGAGGAAGACCGTGGTGTGCCCGGCGGCGAAGCGGATGTACCTCCGCGCGTGCACCTCCTTGTTCTTGTGCGTGGAAGGGGCAAGCGCGGCATCGTGGGAGGCCCTCATCCGGGCGTGGAGATCGGGTGGCGTGCCTGCAAGTTACAAACCAATATTGAAGAGCTCGGCGTGTGTGGGTACCTCGGCGTGGGTTGGGACGTGAGTCGGGGGGGGCGGCCCCCCCACCCCCCCCGGGAGCACATCGGTGTCTCTGAGGGCGGCGTCGAGCCAGACTTGCCGCGCGCATGCGGCGATCTGGCTGTTCCTGATGAGCCCCGAGGCGAGAGGGGCGAGTACGCCCGGATGGGAGGCGTAGACCCGGATGGCGACGCCCGGGGGGGCGTGAGGGGCGAGGAGGTGAAGCGCCACGACCAGGGCGTAAGCGTGGCGAGAAGCGTCGTCCGAGGGGATGTCCGCGTCGTTGATGGCCCACCCCCACCTGACGGCAGACCCCTCCAGGAAAGCCGTGACGCCTGCCGCGGAGATGTCGATGTGGAGGTCGGTAGAGGCGTCGGGCGGCCCGAAGTAATGGCGCCCGTTCGAGGACGTCGCGTAAGCGCGGAACCACGCGATGTCCGCGTGCATCTCGCGGCCGACGGTGATAACTGCGGCGCCCTGCGACGCCCGTAGGGCCGAGAAGAGGCGTGTCATAAAGCGATGGGCGTAGCGGACGCAGTGGCCGACGTGGACGAGGCGCCCCAGAAGGGACTGGAGTTGATGGCGAGATGCGTGGGATCTGCCCTCCCACTCGCGGCACACCTCCAGGACGTCTGCGAGCTTGCCGGGGGGAATGGAGACGGTGGCCGCGTCGATGTCCAGCACGAAACCCAACCAGGTAAGGCGGCGGGTGGGGGGCTGGCACTTCTCCGCGGCGAGTTGGAGGCCCAGATGGCCCGCTAACCACAGGAAGTGGTCGTACGCCTCCTGAGCGGCGCGCTTCCCTGCGGCAACGCCCGCGAAATCGTCCAGATACGCAAGGCAGTGCCGGCCGCGGGAACGCATCATATAGACTACCCCGTTCGATGTGCGCTGGCACGCGATCGAGGAGGTGCGGCAACCGAACGGGGGGCATCGCTCCACGTAGAAAGACCCCCCTACACGGAAGCACAGTAGGGGGGCGTCGACGGGGTCTATCCGGAGTTGACGATATGCCCTGGAAAGGTCTGCAGACCAGACGTGAGCCGTAGGGCCAGCCGCGAGAATTTCCTCGATCAGGTCTCCCACCCCGGGGAGGGTGTAGGTGGCGGGAGACCCCAGATAGAGACCGGGTGCGATGGCATCGTTGACCGCCTGGCCAGGTGGGAACGACAAATCCAGTATGACGCGCACTCCCTCCCCCCCCCTTTTTAGGACGAGTGAGGAGGGGGGAGACCTGGGACCACTGGCCGAACGGTAGATGAATGAGGGGGCCCGTCAGACCCCCGAGAAGTAGCTCCTTTTCAGCGAATGCGGCAAGGGCGTCGCCCTGGGCCCTCCCAGAGGCGTGGTTGCTGAACGTGGAGACGGGCCAACGTGACTGATCAAAACTAATCGGCCAGCCGTAGCGGAGAAAATCGCACAGCTCGGCGTCGTGGAAGTTGGTGAGGAGTGCGGCCCAACGGTCGACCCGTAGACCGGATGGAACCTCGCGGCGAGCAGCTCGGTAATTGTAGTCACCGCAGACACGTACGGCGTCGTAGAGAGCCGCCTCCACGGGAAAGCGGTCGCGGAACTCGTCCGAGGGGGGGGGACGCCACACTTCGGCGGCAGATGCATCAACTGGGCTTGCCGGGGGAGGGTTGTCCGCCCCGCCCCCCGGACGATGCTCCCCCCGCTGGAGCGAGTTAAGCAGAATTGTTGGCGGCGGCAGGTCGTCCTCCTGCCTGCCCGCGAAAGGGCGTACCAGCGGCGTGACTGCCGGCTGTGGCCTCATGGCGAGCCCTTATCCGGCAATCAACGAAACTGTGGGCGTGATGTGCTCCAAAGTTGTCAGAACAGTATGAGCAACAGTGTCCAACAGTTCCCCCACTCGTAGAGTGCGGGGGGGTGACGGCACAACCCCCCTCGCTATTGTACAACTTGCAGGGGGGGTGGACCGATGAGAAACCGAGCGGCTTGTTTTTCTTCTTTGCCGCCGGTGCCTCCACCGCGCGGCAAACGCGGGAACTCTCGGAACGAGAAATCGCCGTGCGTAAATGCTGGATTTGCTCGGTATCCTCCCATCCCCTGGCGAAACGACCTTCTGCCACTCGTATGAAGATTTCCTCGCTCCACCGGCGAACGGCTGCGAAATCGTAATCCAAACAATCTTCCACGACCTCCCTGAGGTGTGACAGTACATGTGGTTTGACGGTAGGGGGCACCGCCGCATCGTCCACGATGCGGAGGATACCCCAAATATGTTCCTGCAAATTTACGGTGCCCAGACTCATGTGGTCCTTACGGCTGGGGAGCAATACATAGTGGCAGGGAATAACGAATTTACCTCTATTTGGCCGTAGCACGTGAGCCGTAGATTGTAGTAATAGGCGCACCTGGTCGTCGATGGACTGGTCTTGGTACTGGACGCCGAGAGCAGGAGCGTCCCTGGGAATCCAGGGATGCGCCAACATGGATGCCGCGAAGCCATCATTAACGGCCGTTGGTACTGTACTCACATTGGCATTCGGGCGATGTAACTCGAACCCCCTCATCTGGGTACCCGTAGGCGTCGATGGAGGAACTTGTGAGACTGCCATCGCGGAATCGTTCATAGGCCTAGACGGCGAGGCTGCCGCCTGGTTCCTAGAGGCTGCCGCCTGAGTGAAGGCCATCAGTGCAGATTTCATAGTCCGCATTTCGCGACTCAAATCCTCGATTTTCTTGTCCATTTTTACGTTCTTGTTTTCCCCTGCCGAAGTCTTTTTCACGATTTTCTGGGTCTTGCCCGCGGGAGTTTTCTTCGGTGGCATCTTGAGGCGTCGTAGATGCGCGAAAAAGGGAACTTGTCGGCGTAATAGCAGGATCAAACAAAATGTTCAAAGGCGTCTTTGATGGCGTGCGGCATGACGTCACGAAGATGATGTCACGACGGCCGCGAGCCTCTAGATGGCGCTGCATCCGGGGAGGCCGCAATGCGTCTCGTAATCGTCAGGGGGCGCCACTCCGTTCTCCTCTTGAGTCCATTAAACCTCCTCAGTCGGTCACAATGATCGTGTTTATCTATATATGGTATTTTTTGTGTTGTATGAAATTGCTCTTGGGGAATTTCCACCTCTATGTTTCCCATTGCCTAAATCTATGTCCATTTCATCCCCTGTAAAAATGTATCCTTCACCCTTCCTATAATGGAGGTTCGTTTTCCCACCCTAATCCGGAGTTTATACTAAACGACTAAATACGTGGCGACTGTAGATCATCAGCCAATAGACGCCAGGTGGTGGCAATGTCCACCGCAAAAGTCGTCGATGTCAGAATTTTCCCAAGCGTTCATACTGAAGACTATGATTTTGCAGTCGAACTCGGACATAACGCCTCGTCACAGTCACTTTTTTCTCTATAAGAAACTGCTTCCCCATCTCCCACTGGTTGGGTGAGATGGGTGCTTATTGGCTCTTCCTGTCCACATATACCTCCTCCAACCTTAACTACTGATTGTTCTACCACAACACATCACATAATATCAATCTACTATTTCCCACCCATCAACTCCCCTCAAAAGCAGTTCATTCCCATAGCATCATTCAATCCCCCTATACCTTTGAGTATCACAAATTTAACACTCAACTCAACAATCTTACCCATCTCATAAATTAACTATGTCTTAATTTGATAAACTTTATCCTGCCAGTCTGCCTCACTGCGTTGTTGACTAGATTGGCGATATAGCTAATGGTAATATCAAATACCAGATACTGTATCGGACAACAATTTGATCAACTCACTATCATATATTTGATCTAATCTATTATTTCAAATGAATAAATTCCTTCTCAAGCCGTCGTCATCTCTTATGTGCATTAGGAGGGTATAGGACGGTGATATAGTATTATATTTGTTTACTTAATTGTTACAATGTATCTTGTCAGTAGGAAGTCGCTGAATGGTATTGTAACTATATTATATATCTAATTGAATATCCGGAGGTAATCCCGACATGAAGAAACTGTGCTATCCCAGTGTTAACGAACACAAAACCTAATCTGTACTTGGTTCATGTAAGTCATATCTCCAACTGTGTTGAGTTGATTTATTATGCATTGGTCGTACTCAACCAATTCCCTTTGATAACAACGCCTATCCGGGAACAATACAGGCGACTATATCCTGGCAGACATTTTTGATTCAAATATAAATGACGATCCGATAGTGGATCCCATTATCGGGTACTTGCAGGGGCATTACAGAGTCATGTAGCTGAGGATATGAGCCGACGCGACGATGGGATGTAGACGTGGTGATTGAACCCTGCAGGCACTGTCAGTAAATTGCAAATGTCAAGAAAGATTTGTGTGCTATATAACCTCCATAAATCATTGAGCAACTCATTATGGATACCTCATAGTATCACATATTAGCCAACTAACTTCTACAGATTTATACCCTCTACTATAGACCATTTTCATAAAAAAAGTTAGGTTACATAACCTGCCCCTGCAGAAACCTCATGACAGAATCTATATATTAATGGTGTAGATTCAAATTAACCGTACTGACTACGTCATTTGAAAAAAAAATTCTACACATAGATTCTAACGCTTGCTCTATAAGCAGAACTGTCGCACGTATAGATCAGAACGGTCAATATCATGGCAGTATTGCAGCGCTGCGTGAAGGGTCGACATAGATATATTAGTGAATCACGCTCGGTCTCCGTCTGGCCTCATGGGTTACACAGGCCACGTACTACGAGCTGGAGGATTCAGATTCTCCAGGGCACAGCGGTCAATTTGTCCCAATCAGTCAATCACCTTCAGGGAGCGGGGTGGTTCCGTGACTGTCAATGACTAGAGCAGGTCTAGCCCCGTGCGGGAGCCATGTTGTTGCACCTTACTGTAGATAGGCAGGACACGCCATCGCTCCGGGTACTCTCCCTTGTATAAGTAACCCCTTTCACGGAATGGAAAGGCAAAGCCAGATTTGCTATCAACTCGGAATATCTTCGTACATTTCCGTCTGGCAGCCTGCAGATTGCATTTACTATTGTATATGATTGTTTTCAGATTATCAATACCTTTTCTATAATTCCTGATTTTATCTTAGAATTACAAAAGACATTCGGATATCTCTCGCACTCTGGCGCAAATAAACTTCTGAATTTCTCCTATTCATGAAATTCCTCATCACACTACTGTTCTCATTGTGAATTCTCCTAATCCATTTCCATTGGATACCTGATTTGATTTAAGCATCTCACATCTATTCTCCGTAGTAGCACCGACCCCAATTAAAGTATTCCATATCCTAGCAATTTTCTGCTGGACTACTAACCCCTTTGTCAATCAGCCCATCCTAACCGGTTGTCATCGGACTGTCTCTCGCGTTAATAACATTGGTTAGGGAGGCACGCTCTGCCGGGGCTGATTGGAGCCGCTCTGAGCAGGTCCCTAGGTTAAGCAGGTCGGCAGGGGCTCGGACCTCACCCCCAATCACGCCGATCTAATTTGCGCTCCATTGGCAGCGCCCCGATGGTCCAATCGAATTGGACGGGTGGAAATTTCCATTCTGTTCGGAGTGAAATACACCGTCTTTGTGTCAGCTCACGAAGTTTCCCGGTGCCGGCACATTGCGTCCGCCCGGTCGCGCACGGCCCCGGCTAAAAGGCGGGGGCCATTAAGGCCAGCTCTTCGCGAGGTCCTGAATGGAGCAGGTCAATATCTGGCCGAGCTCTTGGCTTCTGCTCGTGAGCAGCTCACGGAGCGTCCAGGAGAGCGCCCGGCGACCTTCGGCGCGGGGTTCGGGCTCGTTAGATGAGGATGTGCGGGCTGCCATTGTGCCTGGGGCAGTGAGTAGATCACGTGGGTGTCAGTCAGCCCGCTCTGGATGTATGCTGCTCATCACAATCAGACCCACAGTCTTCTCTGCTCGAATAAGTTACTGAAAAAGGTGGAGCCTTGTTGATCGGGATCCGATGCTTAATGATGAACAATCGCTCTTTATTGCTATCATTTCCTTTTGTTTCTCATAAAATAAAACTATATCCTGACGAACAGTTTAATATAATTAAAAATAATTATTAAATGACAATCTATAAAGCATGCCAAATTTCACATGAGCTCGACTATACTAATACAATTCAAATTTGTATTATCTTGCTGTTTTCCTTTTAGAGAAATTCACTTCAGAGGAAGTTGAAGTTTCTTTTGATATAGATAGATTTAAAAAAAAGCCTCGAACCATAATTCGTCCTTGGACCACATTTCACGTCAGGGGAGATGTAGGCCTAAGATCAGCGTACTCAATGTCCTTTCGCTGAATAGCACTTACATGTACTCTATTACACACAACCGCTGCCTTATTATAACACTTTATCATACCTTGCTTCGGAACTCCTTAGCATGATACCGCCAGATCACGGAAAATATATAGGCTAAAAATCTTATACTTCCATATAAAGAACATACACCGCTGTTTGGTACCTTTTTATGATCCCCACGGCTGTTCTTCCCTTCAGGATTATAGGTACTTCTGATTACATAAAAAAGGCCTATAACTAGGTAGCGTGACAGTAAAGCAAGGCGCTGGAGATTACATGTCAGACGTAATTGCGGCCGGTAAAAAGGCTGGTCCCTTCTTTAAGACACTTACCAGGCTTTCCAGAGGCTGGGCCTCTCGCATGCGTGCTTTCAACGTCCTGAGAAAGACACGTCATGATACCGGGGGTACCTTACGTTGGACATGCGTCTATTATCATTTCAGGGTTGGGACAAAACTTAACATAAGATGGCGTGACCATTGATGCGAGTAAAAGGAGGTGAAAAGACGGCAGCATTAGTGGTTCCTTCTGGCTTCCGGAAGTAGCTCCGCCGTGATATGCCATATGTTTACCGATGCCAAACCTCCAAAGTAATGTTGACTATCTTGACAAATAAGAATCATCATAAGGGGCAATATCTTAAATTTGTTTCCCAATATCTTAATCTTAATCAGATAAAGTTTTATTGTCTTTTGCATCGTTATCCGTGGAGGCTTATTATGGGGACGCTCCATACGCCCCCAGGCTGCCAGCAGGTGGAAAGTATAGCCCTTATATGTGAAAATGGTAAAGCTTTTATATGATTATCGAAATCCCTGTAAAGTTCGGCAGGGGTACGGCAAACTGCTCACGGGTGACCCGCGCCGTTACAATCAGCCGTAGTGTGTGGCGCGGCTTCGTGAAAGGTGCTGCTCCCCGATCACTAATCTATATCCCATAACAAGTCTAGTCTAATCCACCCTGCTGTTAGCAAGATGGAACCTGCTCGAAGCTGTTCCGGGTACTCTTGATTAGTACAGCTAGGAAGCCTCTTCTTGCTGCAACGTTCATCTACAACATTGAAAGTTTCTGAGTGTGACCGCTCAAAACAACTATCTATCTTCTCACAGAAGATAAAGTTTCATGTTGCTATGAACTGAAATTCTTACATAGAAATAATATAGTGATATCAAGAAGCAGTGCCCAACTTCTAGGCTCTACATGCAGAGGGTTTGCTGGCCGTCGTATATGCCAGTGTCCACGTGAACTAGACGGCAACATAATTGGGCTAATGGGCAGATGGACAGACAGGGCTTTGCTGAGGGAACTGCTCACAACAATTTGCTGTGATCATCTCTGTGAGCAACTCGGGTACGCCTATGATCCCGAGGAAAGCTGCTGCTGAGAGATCAAGAACGGACAGCCTAGGTAGATTAGCGGCCTGCAGAGAGGTATATATATATATATATATATATATATATATATATATATATATATATATATATATATATATATATATATATATGTGTGCGCTCATCGGTATAGTACATCGGCAGGTGTGTCTCATGGATAGTAAATACTATCTTTCATAAGTAAAGCATGAAATTGGTTGACAAGGAATTGTTAACGCGGGGATATTTATTCTATAAGGTATATTATGACAGATGATAGATTATATCTATTTTCAAAAATCAGTATTCCTGATCTACTCTCCCAGTAGATATACGGGGCTACTGGTTGTATCTCTGCCCCAAGGGTATCTAGTTTCCCATCTCCCCGTAATTGGAAGCTGGTGGCTCATTGTCGTCACCTTCTGGACATATGAGCTATCGCTCACCTGCTACAATACCCACCCATCTAACTTGAACCCTTCAAACCCACTCCCTATCAACGTCAACTTCTGCAATACAAAGACCGCTATTGTCAATTTCCTACCTACCCAGAACCCTATTTTACAAATTATCAATTCAAATCTTACTTATTATCATTACTTTTTCAAGTATCTATCATTAAATTTTGTGAGACTTATCAGCCAACAGTCAGCCACTATTTGGTTGATCATCTAATTCAAAGTTATTCTTCAGCCTGCCTGTCTATTGCGGATGATATGGAACACTGTGTCTTCTCTACAGACCACCAGGTGGTGAGCGGGTCATGTGACCGTCTCCGTTGTGTCACGTGATGCAACAGACATTTCTCTCTCACCTCTCACCCACCAACGAGCAATTTGCCAGTCTCCACTCGCAGGCTCTGACGGGTATTGAATCGCCGCCGAGATGATTGAACGCTGGAAGTCCCCGGATGTTGCGTTGCGGCGGGTAACAAGACCGGCTGAACGGGTGACAACTTTCATGAGATAATCGCTGCAAGTCGCATCGCCCAACTGTCAGGTTCCGGTGGGGGAACGCGTCCGAGGGAGTAGCGCACCAAAAAGAGGGCGGGAGATTGACGGCAGCCAATTTCCAGAGAACTCACCTGAAAGAGGCCGATTTAGGCTTGACAGAATGCAATTAGCGGAGTACACACATGCCTCCCCGTGCCTTATTAAAAACAGGGCCGAAAAAATTCAAAATCTGCCATGTCAAATCATCGACGTGAATTGCAAGAACCGTCCCATTCAACGCTATAACGAATTTGATAAAATCACTTTATAGTAGATGCACCTCTTCGTAATGACCTATGTAACATGTCATGTCAGTTTGCGTTAAAATCCATTTTAATATTCATCTTAATAGGCACTGTCTTTTGGTACTGTTAAAAACTGATATCCGAACATTCTCTGAGGCCCCCGGATGCATGCATTTGAGACCTCAAAAACACGTTTCTAAGACAAGGGTAGCTAGTAAATGTGGTATTCTTTGGGAACAGTATGGATTATATAGCTGGGAAACGAATCTGCATTAAATACTGGGGTATATATGGCAGTTTAAATACTAGTTAAATACATTAAAACTATGGTGCATAAAATCGGTCAGAGTTGAAAACGCTGATTATGGAAGGATTTAACTAACACTTCACATTTCTGAGACATGTATACATCTTTTTTGTACTCGTATTGTACAAAACTGACACATTTCAGATTTAGTGTAGCATGAACAGTAATAATCGCCTCTCAGCGAATTTTACCTGATATTCCACCAGAAAATACATAATTATTGAAAGGACCGAATATAAGTTAAGGACTAAAACACGTTTTTACAGGTAGATAGTCACACTCAGTCTCCTCAGTATTTTAAGAAATTATTTATAGAGTGTAGTGTTTCGCCAAATCTTTAAGATAGGTGAAAGCTGTTTCCAGTGTACTAGGCTGGAGTTCCTAACAGCATCACAGGACACAATAGTACCCGAGGCGTCAGCACTGGGTCAAAGCTATTTGACATCTGCATAAACACTGGTGAATACCAGGCCTTAAAGCAACTTCCAGGCACAGCCATAATCCTTTGTGGAAAAGCTCACCTGTTCATCCGGCGAACCGAATACACAGGTGTGGATCTTGTCAATACTTCTTAGAAAGTGTAAGGAACCCTTGGATAACGAAGCAGTTCCTGTAGATACTCAACTGACCATAATTTGTATCTTCTTAAAAATATGTTCATTTTGTTCAAGACCGTGTTAGCTTTATCCTTTGTGTAATAGCACGCCAGTTCCAATTATGTTTTTTGAAGTGTAGTTAATGTAAAAGGAAAAGGGGAGGATTTAATTCAATACATCCTTGTTCATGCTGATATCTGGCCGTCACAAAACGTATCGTCTTGATGTCGGGTCTTAGAGCGAGGCAGTGTGAAGATACACTGCGACTGTGATGTACTGGTATAGTCTTAGCCAATCAGATCACAGAGCAGATGTGTCTGCTGGGCATGCTTTGATCAAAGCCCACCGCTAGATGTCTTGATTGTCACAAGAGTGCCCCGGACCTTGACCTCGCCAGGTGGCACCACGGCCACCCTTCCAGATCTTTTGTGCTAGCTTGTCTTACCAGTAAAGAAGACAGGGCGACTAGGCACCTGTGACACCGGCAAACTATGGGCTATTCCAGCCCAATACGTGTTTCGTTAGGCTCAACCTTAACAGCTTAAATCGCCAACTAGAAGCAACATATCTACATGAGCTTTTTTCAGATATCAATTCAGATGCTCGAGAAACATAGATATATTGTTCTTATACTATCTTATTATATTATTAGCAACTGGTCAGTATTATTAGGGTCAGTACTTGCAATAAGAATCTATGAAGATACAAATGGATTTGAGGACTGTTATCCAGCTCGTAGTTTGCATTCAACAACCATACTGATATATCGAGTCTCGAATTTATGGTAGGTATCCAAGAGCTGAAGCTTGAGATTATGAAGGCATTATTGGTGATTTATTCACATTGAAGGCAACAGTCTGACACCGTGAAAAGGGAATCGAAACCAGGCTTTTCAATACACAACTATATCAGTGTCTGCAAATCTGAAGTACTCTTTTTCATACCATTCAATATGATCTATGCATTTAGTGTTGTGCACTCAATTCTGAACTAGAATAATTGTGTACCCAGCACGTATCAATATCTAACCGATCCTCTTACAGATGTTACATAAGGGCGAAATAACCGTTTTTTCAATTTGTGAAAGGCACCGTACCAAACGTCACACTGTAATTTGGTGGTAAAATGAAGGCTGCATTCACACAAACATATTCGAAAGAACCAATGATGTTGGGGAAAATGTATTCATCTGAAGGGTGGGGAGGGCCCTGTTGGGTTAAATGATCAATCTTAATATAAAAAGCAATCTTCTGATTAAAGGATTTTGAACGTGAGAATTTGAACTTCCCCCAAAGCAAGAAAAGGAACCCACAAAAACACATAAAGGTCTCCTCCTTATTTTATAATTCCTTACCATCCCCCTTGTCCATCCTTTATATGACTCAGTAGTCAGTGTTTGAATTTTGAATGTTCTGGATTGAAGTTCAGATTGTTCTCATTTGGATGGAGAGCAATGTTTAAAGGAGCGTGTACCGTGTTTACAATTAACATTGGTATTAAAATGGCTATCCTGTATACCTTATTCACGATGTTTAATTGAAGAAAGAATATCTATAACGCTTCAGCTTGATTGTCAAAACGATAGCTGTGTCTGAGACTAGTAATTGCTTTCCTCTTTAATGGAAGCAGTAATCAAGGTTAAGGATGGGTTGCCATAGCTTTAACAGCGAATCAGAATTGATTAATTCAATTAAAACATAAAACGCTGCCTCAGATTAGGGATAACACACTTCCAGGAAGACCGTAGCTAATATTTGTTTCCAGTTATTTTTACGTCTGGTACTGAACATCCTTCTGTTCCAGCTTTCTCGCGCGCATCAGAATATTTGGATATACAGGAGTCTTTAGTGACTAATAAGAGAGCAAAACTGATACACAGCTTTAATGTTGCTTCCTGTATCAAGTACAAAAAAGGCATAAATCTTAAGGTTTTATACCCTAAGCATATGAAAAATGTCTCTGGTAAACGTATATATTTATATATTCTAGAAACGTGTTTACGTATACCGACTGATGGTTGGTAGACCTGTACGCCGTTATATAAACCAAAGCATAAAATTGAGTTCCTGAATACTGTAAGAAAATAAAAGAGTACTGAATCTGAAATAACGGAACAATCTACACCGTCATTGACTGGCTTACCCTTCCCCTTCTTTCGACCACTCTACCTAACGCCCAATCCTCCTTCCCGTCTCATTTCCTCTCTCGTACAGGTCTATTGCAGAGACCGCCGCCTCACCATGCCTCCCTCTTTTCTCTCGTCTCGTCTCATAAGACAGTCACATAGACAAAAACACACATTGCTGCGTGAGCTGCTCCTTGGCTAATGACCCCATTTCCATTCTGCGGCGAGCTGCTCATACAGGCTTGCTCGGCGCGATCCTCCCCTCACCGCCCACAACTCCCGTCACACATCCGAGCCAATGGCTTTGGAACCGCAACAGCAACTACTCTGCACACCCCTCCCATCACCGAGGACCCGCCAATAGTCTGCTTTTAGAAAGATGAAGGCGTCGATCTTTAACCCTTTGTTAGATCTCGAGGTCCCTCTAGGGTAAAATGGATTGAGGGAAGTACCTTCAACTTTGTATATTTGTGATATTAAAAAAAAATATATATTACCTAAAGTAAAATACAAACACAGATATGTCATCGGCTTTTACAAAATGAGTGGCTTTGATTCCTAAATATTAGTCTTTTAGAATGTCTTTTTCTCACTCGAAAGAAACACATGTATTAACCTGTTCCGCGTAGAATTAAATGGGTTCTGCCTAGAATACGATATGGCAGGTCGAACTGCTATACTATGTCTATTACCAATTATTGGGCAATGCAAAATATTCTTCAGAAGTTACTGACGTGTCTCCCATTGGGATCCAGCTACTGTGTGGATTACATTATTCTCATATATCACGAAATCCATTTGCGAGAGAGAGAAACGATTATAAACAATACTGACGTGCCAGTAGTAAATCGGAAAGATCGTCCGGCATTGCATTTGATATGGTCCAAGCTGTTAAAATGTTACTCTTAACATGCGCATTTCTGAAAAGGAAACCATCATACGTATTTTATGTCTATGTTTTGCAGGCAGCACCATAGGGAAACATAGATAGTGTGACTGAATGGAATAGATTTATACCGCGTGGTTTTGTGTGTGAAATATTCACCGAGTTCGTATGGCGATAATCGAACTTTGAATTGAGTAATTGTCCGCAGTTTCTTTCGATGCCAAAGTGATAGTGGTCACGCGAGACGAAGGGTAGTATTATGTTCATAGTTTGTCACTTAGCGACAAACGTATTCCGTACGATAAGCACGTATAATTTGAATAGGATGTTGATGCGCATCAAATATATGATTAGGATATTTTTCTGTTGACTAACAAGCACAAATGCATGCACTCTGAAAGGTTCATTTAAAGTGGAAAATATGATAAGCATTATATGAAACTTAGATCCTTACATTCCTGCTTTATATTCATTACGTATTTGTAATAGAAAATAACAGTCAATCTTGATATTTAGTCTACATTTAAATATATTCTTTTATAGAAAATAAAACATTACCAACCAATTTTTAGCGCAGATCATGGATATCTTTGTAGATCGTAAAAGGTAATGGATGCTATGCAGCCTTTCAAATACGGAAGTCCCCTGTCAGGGTCTTATGTAGTTTATATCTTTTTTATTCTCCTTTAAGGGGGTGAATGGAAAACCGGTGTACGTGGCATGTAAGGTTGCGGAGATGGAGATGTTTTTTTGTTCTATTATGATATTGCATGAATGGCACATTTATAGAAGAACAGAACTACCGGATGTAAGTTTATTGTAACTGTAACACTCACTGTGGTGAGAGTTTACAATAAAGAAATAAAAAAGAAATTACTGACAGAACAAGAACGAGAGTCAAGTATCGGATATGTATTCTTCAGCACCGCGCCCACTCCAATGTTTTCCCACCCCCAATCTAGTTAAATACGAATTACATACCTATCCCTAGGTATTAGAGACCAACGTCAGCCAGTGTCCCGGAAGATGTACGTGCGATGAACTTAGAAAGCAAAAACCTCTGCACGGATCCCATCCATCTGCCTTAAACATTAGATTTTGGGCGACTCGCGAGTTGCTCTGCGAGTTAATGGTGACGAATGGACGGAATCTTCTTACATCTCAACGCGTCCTCCTCGGGCATCCCGGATCTTCACGACCCAAGTCACTCTGTGCGGTCCAGTTGAGAAAAAAGCACATTACTCCTGACACCTGTGAGTGGGTTTCATTTTGACCAGAGGCTGTTGGCGGGCGGTTGAGTGGCTCAGAGTGGGAGGAGGCCTGAGGGAGGGACAGATCCTGCAGTGCCAAGAGTAGAAAACAACTTTCGATCTGAGATTGGCGCTCGGTTCATCGATAGCATATGCAAGAAAGTGCTAAGACATCATTTTATAAGAAGGATATTACACATTTAATCCTTTCACATGCTTTATATAAGTAAATCAGTGATTTTCTCATTCCATTTTTTTTTAAATGAGAAATTTCCGATTTTATAAAATGGTGGCATGACGTCCCCCTTGTTATTACCAAAGACCCGATGATGACTCAAAACAACCACACAAAATGTTGAACCCTAAATACAATACGTGAATGGGAGGAAAATCAAAATGGATATTCTAGCCACTTGGCGCAACATAGCTTCAGGCGGGTAAAACAAAGGAAGCAGGCACTGCAACCAGAAATGCGGTCGCCTCCACATGCCCTGCAGGTGAGCCTCTTTGTATGTTTGTGAGAGCTGCTTCCTGATTGTGCGTCGGGCCGAGTAGAGCACCTCATTGGAAAGCCCCATTATACAGTTCGCAGAATGTGTCTGAGAGTAGAGAGTAAAAAACAGGTATAAAGCACTGCCGTGTGCAGTCTTTGTTCTTTGTTCGGGTAACCTTGACTTCGAAATAGAGAGGCACATCTTATTTGTGGCAATGTCCCCTCTTGTTATCGATTTCCTCAGGTTGTAATATTGACCTATGCATTCTATATGTTTCTTTAACTTTAGAAAATCTGATTTGTTTCAGTCGAAAGCATTCAGTAGTACCGGTACTCAAATTATTCAAAGGTTGTTCCCAAAGGCGGCTAGAGACGCTAAGAAGCAACTGCTCACTCCTAGAATGAGATACTCAGAAAGAACCCAGTTGCATTGTGTATAAGCTATGCACATGAATGATTATGTACATCACCCATCCATCGTACAGCGAACAATTGAACCATTTCATTGAATTTTACTGAGAATTCAAATATTATACAGATACTGATAATCTCCATATCAAATACACTTTAATTCAACCAGAGGTCGTGTAATGCTTACCTCTTTACACTAGCGCTTCTTCAATCTCCATTTCTCCTAAAAGGCATCCGGTTCATGGTCTACCAATGTTAGGTTTTTCAAATATCAACTGCCATGTGATAAATAAATCATTGAGAGGGGATCCTGCTTTACAAAAAATTATTCAATTCATTTTCTGATCTTTCTAAAAGCATTGACAATCATGGACAAAGAGAATTACCTGTTTCACTATACAATGCATATCGGTGGACGCCACTGAACGTGATCGTTGTCAATATGGCACATTGTGAATACCATCTGTTTATTCCGGCTTCGGCGCTGAAGGCATTAAGACCTGTTCCATGATGGATTCACTTCAACCATGTCATAACAACGGCTAACAACTCTAATTTTTTTTATAAGAGAAAGGATAATTATAACATCGTGTTTGTACATTATACTTTATTTTTTTATCATTTTATTTTCGACAATCACTTTCACCGACGTATGGGTGTTTTACAAAGGGATAGTCGTACGACTATAACACAATATCTTTCACACGATTTATCAACATCAATAACCGTTACGCAACAGGCAACCAATAACCAATATCCATCACAAATCCATCTCATATGGTAAAATAAATAATCCAACTATACAAGTTAACTTTTTGAGATTTTGCTCAATTAAAGTTTAGTCGCGCGACCTCATATACCATTTATCATTGATTTACTATATTTTGTACTATTAACAGAGGTGAGGTCTATCAACTGTTCATATTTCTCATTCTTATACAATTCATTTATACTCCATTGCAATGCTAGTATTACGATCTTACGATCTTGAATGCGACGTGTTATCATTTGAATACCTATATTGTCGCTTGTGAGGTAACGAGTTTTAGTTCATAAATCTCGAATGCCATTTGCTGTTTTGCTTTAAACGCAAATAGCCTATAGATCTATTTTTCCGACGGATCAGCACAGACATTGGATGTATTATATGTCAATGTCCGGTAACATGGAGGGTAGGCTTTATTTTGTAATAAGCAACAATCTGATGATTAAATAATTCGGAAGAATAGAGGGAAATGTAGGATAGTATTGTAAATATTACCACAAAATGATAGATGAAAATAACTTAGAAAGGGTATTTCAGAGTACAGCTTGATGATGATATAATAAAGTCCGGAATGGAACATTTCATGTACATAAAAAGCAGCATCGATTCCACACATCAAATACATCTTTGAGCAGTAAAAGGAATAGCCTTCGATATAATGGATGATGGTACGTCCCCCCCCGAATGGATAACCAAACTGAGAATGATTCCAGGCCTATTCCGAAGACCTAGGGTAGATACCATTTCCTTTTCTCCACTTCCTTCTCGCGGCTTTAGATACGAGACTCTCAGGGGATATCTAGCATATCTGAGCAGGTCCCATCAGTGGCTTCTTGCAGATGGCCCATTTCATCGGTGGCTTCACACATGGCTTCGGCGACCTTCAGTGTGGCGGCCCCGTGTGGCGGCTGGAGACACCAGCTGATAACTGAACTGTGCAGGGGAGGATTGTAGGTGGACGGCGGGTCGGGGAGGGAGGGGAGGGGGGTGCAACTAACAGCAGCGCCCTCATGCGTCAGGAGCCATGTAACAGACCTTGATCGAGTCTTTGATTTCCCTTGAGGTACCTACCCAGCAAACCACCTGTCCCTGTTCAGTGCTGTCTGTGTCGGTGGGGGGATGGGAAGGCACAGCTGGATGTTTGTCGCCTGGTTGGGGTGGTTAGTATGATACATTGAGGGGGAGGTGGGAGTAATGACTGGAGGACGAGGGGAGGATTTTTAGTCTGAATTGCGTAGGTTTCTTTATCTGTGAGCTGCTGCATTCATCTGCCTCATCTGAGGGTCGGCGGTGAGAGTGAGAAGAGGCAGGTCTTAATTGAATTACGGCCAAGCAGCAAGCTAGGGTTTCTTAGTGGTTGTTACTTTGCTTATGGTATTTAGGGCAGGCTCCCGTATAAATGCATTGTATTAATGTGAACACATCATCTGCTACCTTTAGGTATCAGTACAGGGAGCTACTTTTCGCATCTTGCCTGTATGCTGTAATACATTCCATCACATCACAGTTTATGTGCAGTCGGTAAGATATGTTATCCTATAAGACTCGCCATGGCACACCGTATGAATGTGATACACCCATAAAATCATGAAAGGGGAACAGATCAATATATGGGCATGTAACGTTTACTAATGTTTTTTTGTACAACAGAAATAAGGTTTCCTTCCTTCCCAAGGACAATAACACATACATACAACATTGATAAATAATATATGATATACAGGAGGAGCATAATTATACTATAATGCAGACCAATGCATGGTGATTGAGATGGCTCAGAAAGTGTAGCATTCCTGAATGATCCACGTATACATATTGGTTAATTTATGCCTTTGGGTATCCTTACGGAAAGTTTTAACGCTGCAATCAAAGTTAAATCTTCTCATCATTATCCCGAATATCACCATTCCTGTCATGCGGATGATGGCATTTTAACATTTAAAACCATCCAGCAGATAAAGGCGAAGCTGATTGAAGGGAACTGATTTCCCATCGGGTAAGGAAATCCCGCCTAGCAAGTATTAATACAGGTAAAATACGAGGGCCACCTTCGAGATTCATAATGAAGGATAATGGGAGTTGTCTTGCTGATCTTCATAGAGGTTTATGGGGGTTGACTCAAATCTTCTCCCTGTTTCAAGAGTTCATTATCCGTTATTGAATATTTACATTTCACATGTAAGCGGCTTGCTAGTCAAATATTAAACCAATGCCATACTAGGTATGTTAAAACAACGCTAGATTTTCAGATTCGATGGAATATATCAGTTGTACTATTTCATAGTGAAGTAAATTGGATGTAAAAATGAGCCACAGATTAATTCAATGAGCAAATGGGAGGTCGGTGCGACCATGGAGAAAGTAGTACCACTATTTATTCTTCACCTCCACAACGAAATAAAAGCACGATGAATTAAAAAAAACACGAACAGGTAGAGTAATCACGTTGTTCAAATTCACTAAGAACATCGAAATGCTAATGACACTAAATCAATGGACTGTATTTTTTTCTCATCGGAATGAAATAATCATTTAACTCTAATTACCTCTAACTCTTGTAAATTGTAAATGGCATTTAAAGCTTTTATTTTGTTTTGCGTTCCGGACCTTCGAATCCCATTCCAGTTTCTATGTATACATCCTCAGCGAACTCTTCCTCCACCTTTATAATATATTTCTCACTATTCCAGAATCAGCAATTTGGTATTTCACAGATCCCTCAGGTTGAAGGTTTGGCTGACCCCAATTACTATTGATTTTCTCTAATTTTTAACACTTCCCATCGTCAGATCTTATGCGAAAGCGAAAATAGGATTATTTGATTTAATCCAACGACCTAATTGACTAACACAAGGCGTCTCTGATGTTGAATTTTCTCCATTAATAGGCTATGAATATGACATCGTGACAAACACTTAGTTCCATTTTCATAATTTTACAATTTAATAAATCTGTCAGGCCTTTATGTCGTATTAGATTGGCCATGTCCTTAAAACTATGACTACCTTCAATGTAATCAGGTATTCAAAATTACATTACATACCAACGCCAATTGGCACACAACTGTAAAACACACGTAGCAAGTGATACTGCGAGGTCGAATAGAACTTTCAACGTTCCCTTTAACGCTGCCTCAGAAACTAAAAGTAATCTTTCTAAAAGCATCCATGAGTACGTAGTAATGATTAATTAAACAAGTGAAAAGTCGTGATCAGACCATGCCACATAATCCTGTAGGGTCTAACTAACTTTTATAAAACAAAGCTTTGAAGGTACAATTTCTGTTAGTTCTCGTGAGGCTTCTCATGCTGTACAACTTTATAAATTTTCTCTAAACCTTGGTGAAGTTCATCAAGCAAATGTGCCATAACTAACTACCCCTCATGGTCAAAGATTACCTCGGGGATGTCTACTCAACACAGAAGGAGAGAGGCACAATGCTTCTACATCGTTACATTTGAAAGACTTAGGGTACCCATCAAGTAGATTTCATAAGAACTGGTACCGGTATTGATGTTGAAATAAAGCTAAAAGACTCCTTTCTAGATAGATATTAAAGATTTATGAATCGATAATGATATCTAAATAAAACCATGGATTCTCCTGTTCTACACAGCCAGTCGGTCACCTCTGATAGAATATATTTCTTGAGCGCTATCTTTTAATTGGTTACAAATAGGCAATTATTCATAACGCTACTATATGCATTATGATACAGAGCTTCAGAATCGGGCTTCATATACAGGCAGGTTTCCCTTCTTGGCTTCGATCTTTTAGTATCAACCGAAGCCATGTGACTTCACAAACATGTTAGAAATTATTTAAACGGAATTGATTTCCACAGGACATGTCAAACAATCGATGATATTCTTGTAAAGGCATCGTTAATAATGCACTGCACTAGTGCACGTGGAATAGGAATAAAAGCTACTCGTTGAATGATGCTAACGCTGTAAAACGTATATATCTAGGTATCTATTTACCCTGAAAATAAACGTGGCTGTTATCAGAGTACTAATGCACGTCTAATGAGACCTAATAATGTTCAGACCCATTGGCTTATGATGTTCCTGGATATACGACCGATATGAATCAATGTCGCCCAATAACCCATGATCCCAGTCAACACTCAAGCATATGAGGAGGTTTCTTGTCCGTAATGGATACACAATTCTCCAGGTGTGAGAATTATATATATGTCCATCTTAGCAAAATGAACCCCTCCCTTACAGTATCGTTAGCAACACAAACAATACAAGACGGCAAAAGTTGAAAAAGAGCAATACACTACATTCTAATTTCATGCGATGAGTTGATAATCTTTCTTCTGCCGACGATACGCTATGATAAAGGCCAAAACAAGGGTGGGCATTATCCCACCATGATTTCTGTAATACAGTGCGAGGATTGTGGTGCCACTTTGTGTATAATGATAAGAAAGGCAATAATGGATAATCTGAAAACCGAAATATTTTCTCTTTGGTTTTAAGTTCCTGAGTTCTTATTTACATCAAACATAACTTACGTCCCCTGTACAATGTACAGTATGGCTTGAGGTAGGCAAGGTTGTCGATTGAGGAGGATGGGGAAGGGTTGTCTCTGAGGGCCCCTGGAGGCAGTGACTGTGGCGCCCTCTCCGTGACCCTGGCCAGGGATGCTGGCATGATGATGCATCGCTTCTGTTCAACGCTGTGTCGGATTCCATCCACAAACAAATACACACAGACAGCGAGTAAACCTAGTTATAGACCCTCGGGAGCCGCAGGTCAGAGGGCCGATTCTATAATACACCCAAACCCCCAGTCTAATCCTGCTGCCTGTGTCGTGCCCTTCCTGCCCTGTAGCCATTTCAGGCGCCATTCACCACCTCCTCTGCTTTCCAGACCACCCTGCAATTGTTCAACACCCAAGAGTCCTACTACAGCCCTAGTCTCACTTCAGCTAACACCAGATGCCTCCGCCTACTATACACCAACCCCTTCCTACACTGCGCACTTATTTGCTAACACACCACAGTTGTTTCGATAGCCCAGGACCAGCTCATAACTTCTCGACATTCCAGACCCACTCTAATCCTATTTGACCTGATGACTTTATTCTAAATTCTCACTCACTGACGATTAACCTTATATAATACTCAATGATGTTGCTACACATGCAACAATTACAACCGTCTGGTTGTATTCGTTTAATCTACCTCAACCTCCGCATACGTTCATCCAATATGTATATACATATATAGATAAATATATATATATATATATATATATATATATATATATATATATATATATATATATATATATATATATATACACACACGCTCATACTCTCCCACATCTCCCTATGCTACTATTGCCACAGCCATCCAATGCTACCTGCAAATCCAACCCAAACTTAGATTTAATCCTCTATTTTATGGTTAAATATACCCGAGACCAACGGATCCATTTCAACCCTATTTCACCATACCTCAACCTTAATCCCCATCCTACCAAACATACCTCTGACACCACCTGCGAAGACGACCGCGCAGCATGTAATCACCCCTCCCCCTACTCCCCTTTACTAAAGCCTACCCTCTCCATGGGTCCCCGGTCCACCCCGGCCAAGCTGTCTCCTGCACCTGTGACCCTTATTCAGTGAGCCAGTATACAGCATTGATCGTAGCCACTGGCAAAGCACCAGGCAAATGGCCTATTCAAGGGCCAGGGCTCCGGGTCACTGCCCAGCTCTGTCTCGTACGGCTGAATTATTATGTATCGATCTAGCGGTGGCCTTAGGTAGCGGTCCACTGAGTAGACATAACAAGGGGGCCGCTGTTTATATAAGGGGATACTGTTGTTTGTACACAGTGATCCGTTGAATTAGGGGATCTCTGTGGAGGATACGGATATTGGTCCATCAACATTTTATCCAGCTATTATTGAGAAAGCTATAAAGGGAATATATTATGATGACAAAATGCACTTATATCTACCGTAAATGTTAGTTGCACTATTGTCACATGCGGTCTCGTTAAAGGTTGTAATTTCTATGCAAGAAGGAATGCTCATGACCGGCCCACGAGATTGGACTCTGTATGGGAAACGCGTAGTCCTAAAATTAGATCGTTACAAACCTTCACTGACAATTATACCTCTGACGTGAGAAGACTAGTGGTCATCGATTATAGGCATGCCTTCCTCACCTACATTTCAGCAAATGTTTTCTACCTCATGCTATTTCTCCTGAAATCTATCAGTATTGATTCCTAATTTAGTGACCATGTGTCGATGTTTGTTATTGCGAATTCTGGAGTAGAACGAAGAATTAAGGTAATTTGTTTTAAAGTTAAATGTTTATTCTGGAGGGGTGTACTAGGATAAAAGTAACCTATTTTTAGTAGGCTCCAGGGTGTCTTTTCCCACTGATTTCCTAATCATTCCTTAGTAATCCTAAGGTAAATATAATTGCGAATGATTGACTACTGACCAAATGATAAATATGATATGAACATTCTGTTTATTCAAAAGTACATTTAGATTGTTGGAGAGAACAGCGGGCAAGAATTGAATTTTCCACTCTTCATTCTATTTTTGCTTTTTGTGCACTATTCATGCTATGCTCAGAAGACTCTAATATCAATACACAGGTCACTCTAGCCTCCATCTAAGGTCACCTCTAAAGCCCCTCAATACGTCTCCCTGACCATAAATAGTCCCTTCCCGTCACCCCAACATGCCCTCTGAGTCCAACAAAGCCTACATGTCTCTCCTAATCACACATAGATCGTCCGTAAATAAGCCTGGCTTCCTGTCTAATGCTAACCCCTTGACCCCCTTACAAGCCATCACTATCTAATATATAGCCAACCTTACCGTGCAATCCCTTGACCTCCATTCCCTGCCTAGTGCACCGTAATACTACATTCTGAATTCTTGTACTTCAGTCATCTCAAACACAGGTTTTTAGATACCATACTCGTTATTTTTTCCTTCCCCATTGCTTAGCTTTGATGTTGGTGCTTTATACTCCTGGGCATAATAGTTGTGCCTGAGACTATTATCTTATATCAATTGTCATTTCAAGCTCTTTCATTTTACAAATAACCCGTTTTCTCCGAATGAGAGAAGATATATCCCCATTGTCTGTTGTCCGGTCCTTTGTCATCAGGTTATTTCTTTATCCAGTATATAAAATCATTTCGCCGAAATAACTTCACACAACAACAATATCATAATATCGCTTCCACAAAAGCTGACTAAGGCTAATATAAAAGTGTCCACGTCCAATCAAGTCAAAGTGTCCAACTTCCTAATCATGACCATTCTTATCGACCTTATAAATTCCCAGCATATTGTATGTCCATATCCTTCTACACTCCACTTCCACTCCCACCACCGCCGTCACCATTCTTTCCCCCTTGCAGCAAGGCACCAACTTTTCCATCAGATTCCGCCATTAACCTCAATTACCTTTCCTCCCTGTTCATCTCGAGACCCCATGTCCTAAATAACCCTGTGTTCCCTCCGGCCTGCCTTCGTCACAGCCATCCTTCTCATTCTCACTTGTTTCCGGTGCTCAAGTTCACAAATCCAATCACCAACTCCACTGCCACTGGCCGTTTTAAAATGTTCTCGCGCCGCACCCTTTTAATGCCACAAGAGGCTTACAACTAACCCAGTAACCTAAGGGTTCACTTAAGACCAACCATTGGTTTCTTTTGGTTGGTTTTAGTGTGTTTGGTTTTATCAGGCGCAATCTCTGTCAATGATGAACGAGAAAACAAAATCAAAATTCCTATTTGTAAATAAAGTTTACAAACTCTTTGCCACACTATATAGGCACGAAGAACACGCAATGGGTAGGTGTAGGAACGAGACTGTTATAGGTCTCCACATTATTTAGATCATCCTGTAATGTAATAGTCTTTGTTTAGTTGCAACGAGAGAGGTGGAGACAATCAACAAATATGTGACATTGGCATGATTATAGGCTAGAACCCACAACTATTAAATTCCACTGTTTCGTGTGAATTGTATTTTTACCAGGAGGATTATTCATTTAGAAAGGATCCGTTAAGGACTTAATGCATGCTGCACAGGTAATGTATAATTATAACTATCTATTTTTCACTGAATTGTAGGATATTATTAAGACTTGTAAACACATCCTTTTACTTTACCTTGTACTACTCCTCAAGCTCAGTCGAATTCCCCAACCTTGCATTTCACACAACATTCACCACCACCCACTGTACCTTCATAACCCCATCCGACCATAAAAGCACCAGAGAAGGCTAGGTCATACAAATAAGTAAGATAGCAAAATACCAGCCTACCAGGCAAGCCGCCCTCCATCCAGTTGCTCCCTGGAGATGGCACTCGAGGCTTCTCACATCCTCCAGGCTTGCTCTAGTGGCTTCGATCCTGAAGCCGGCACACGTCCTCTCTAACTGGGTTCCGGGTCGTCCAACTGGAGAGTTCCAAAGGGGATCCAAGCAGAGTCGGTCCAGCTTTGATCTGCTCCAGGGTTATCATGTTGGAGGTGTTCCGCGCCGGAATTCTCTTGTGATCTCAGGTCTCAATCAACGAGTTCTCGAGACTCACAGGCAATCAAGAGCGATCTTTACGTCAACCTTCGCCTAGTAGTCTGTGATGTAGCGAGGATGGGTGACAGAGAAGGAAACCGGGAAAGGGGCAGGGTAAAAGGGACAGCGAGGTGGAAGAGAGGAGAGGACGAAAGAAAGAAGGTTTCAGAGAGAATGAGGTAGAAAAGGAAAGAGAAACAGAACAACATGGGTGAGAGACGGAACAGGGAGTTAGGGAGTAGAAGAAAAAGATAGAAATAAGGTTGCAGGGTTGGAGATAAAACAAGCAGACAGATAGAACGGGGGACAGAGAAAGACATAAAAGAAAGTAAGGGAGACAGAGACAGGCAGAGAAAGATGGAGGAAGATAAAGAGAGGGAGAGAGAGAGGGTGGAAGAGCAAGATTGAGACAGGCCTACATGTTATTTAGATCGTCCTTAAAATAGTGCACTAGTTATCACTTTTTAATTCAAGCTGGATATTACCTTCAGGAGTCTTCGCATTAAAGGCTAAACTGTCTGTATAATCTCCCTGTATATGTTCATTGAATACTGAATCGTTCCTAACAACAAATTACGGTATGATATTTAGGGATTTGATATCATTGCACGTCTCTCGTCGTGTCTTTCTATACAGTAAAGGTTATTGGGGCTCTTAGAACATTAGTCAAACAGGCACATATTACTTTAGAAGCTCATTATTTTTCATATTCAGGAAGGAAAGGTGATCCCAGATAACCAGAGGGGTCCAGTACAATTCATTTGGGACCCTCAACATATATGAGCAATAACTTAAGATTGTATTTCCTTAGCGCCAACTGAAATTGTAGTCTGTCAATTTAGATTTAGTACACAAATTAGAGTGTGTAGCCGTATAGAAGTGAACAGAAACTGGCTATATGTCAGTTCATTGTGCACCTGACGCAGACATCCATCTCCAATAACACGGGATCATATCATCACAACCGGACGTTGCCATGAGATCGCTATCGGTGATATAACTTGGTTGTGAAACAGCCAACACTTACATAATATACATAAAGAAGACATCATGAATTGCCATCGAATGTGATCGATATTACCTTTGCTGTTGACTTTGAACTCTGTCATATGAGATAAGAGCCTACCTTGTTGATGATACCATAACTAGAATTTTGAGGCAAATTAGTAACAAAATTCGTAGTCGGCCACTGCCGATGAAATCAAAGGCAACACAAACAATTCGAGGTCTTCCAGCGTTTGACCCACTTTAAAATGGCTCCCTGGAGTAGCCACCAGACGGCGTGACATGCCCCAAACGTCGTGCCCCCTGGTGGCTCGTCCGAGGGCAGCCCCCATCCGGTAAGCGCATCAAACACTTACCCACTTCACCTGGTAATTGCCACGGCAACCAGGCCTAATGGCGTCCACCACCACCACGCTCCCTATCGGCCGCCGCTGGGGCTGGCAGCGAGGCGGGCTGCACACTTAAGGTTGCCGGGCGACTGTGGCGGGCCTAGCGCCGCTTCCACAGGACGAGCAGCTCACAGAAGCCAATGACAAAACACTCCAACAGAGACTTCTATTTATGATGGCTGACCTCCGGGTCATCGCCTTGTCTAAGTGCCCAGCGACCTCTGCCTGTAAAGCAAATACGCTATTAGCTAATGACATGTCTGATTTGTGGGCCCTGCCTCTATGCTTCTGATCCTTCTTTGCAATTCTGTGTTCTTTTGTATTCTTTGTGAGATCAAAAGATCAAAAATGGTTTCATGCGGTATTTTGATGAAAGGTGGAATGCGAGGTATATACTAAGGCCTTATAATGAGCAGACAGATGTAGCGGAGGGGTAGTCGGTCAATATTAAGGTAAATCTGCCAAAATAATTAATTAGTTGTAATGCAGTTTTAGGAATTCGATATTACACCATTTCCAAGGGGCCACACCTCGCTGTAAAGCAATTTGGCAGATCTGCTGTAACATATATGATAATGAAGCACTATAGCAGATGTAAGGTTTTCCAAGCTGCCTGCTACCCTACTTAGCACCCTGTCTGTCACTGTGCTTGCTCCTTGTCATTCATATTCACCCCACATAGACTTCCTTTATTTTCCATTGTCGATAAATATTACCAAATCTTTCAAATACGTTTTCATTCATTCCACGTTATAATTGCTAGATTATGTTAAAAAGTGGTAGTATCTGCATCTTTTACAGAACCAGCGGATGCCCTTGGCCGCCCACTGCCATCACCCTGCTAGTTCTCTTGTCTTTGCTCCTGTCTGTTACCGTGTACGAATACCTACCGTTTCGCGTACTTCTCACCTTGAAGGCCTCCCCTCCCTGTCAGCCCTAACCACCTCCTGCCCATCACTCTGTCCACCCCTAGCCCGTCCCTCTGCCCAGCCTCCACCTGCCTGCGACCCGTGGCGGGCGGAACCTGCTCGCCCATCCCGAGCACGGATCTGCGGGTGATGAGGGGACCGTCTGCGTATGACAGATTCAATTTTCTCCCGTCACTAGGACTTCCTCTGGTCAGACAAAACCCCGCTGACACGGATAACGCTGTTTACGGATTTATTCCCCCCACAAGGGGAAGGCACCAGGCCTGGCAGTAGGCAAGGTAGGCATCAGGCAACGGGTGAGTAGGTTGGTGGTGGTCGCTGTGTGTACACGGGCTATAGTTTACACGGTGAGACACTGAGAGGCCGCTGTAAGACGTAAAGCTATAAAGCACACAGGCTTATTATCCACGCTGTAAAGTGCACGTACTCGCCAACCGCCGTTTAATGAGAGCAGCTCGCATACATAGCTCGACAGCCTCGCGAGCTGCTCACCGGGCCCGAAGCCACTTCATCACCGGCCTCTTAGCTGAGCGCAGCATCGGGGAACAATGCTAAAAGCTACAGCATCCTATTAAACGCCATGCTTCACGCGGCAGAGGAGCCGAGGTGAAAGCCATTTGTCACCGCACAACAGCGGAAGTGACGACACCGGAAGCGCTTAGCGAACATGCGCAATGCGCAGTGCACTTCCGGTCGATACCGCCCCCGCCCCCTCGCGCTGGCACCGCCTAGAGGCGTTGGGGCGTAAGATAAGAGCGATGATCGAATCCGGGCTCTTTTGAAGGTTTTTCTGCGCCCGCTGATCACGGGAGACTTGGCGAGATCTCGGGAGATCCCGTGAGAGCCGGAGACTAGCGTTGGGATGCAAGCCGATCGCTTTTATTGACTGCACATGGCCGTGGAAGATTATTCAGAAATACACCGGGGATAGGTAGAAGGCCGCTGGCAGAAGCATCACCTTCAATGCCGACCTCAAATGAAGTTCCCTGATTGATAATCCTTCCTCTTACGTCTAGTCTGTGATACCTGCCGTCTTTTGGGTTTGCATAAATGTTCAGGTGGCATTATCAGCAGGATAGGCTTACAGGTAGACCCACTGCAAATCCTATCTGAAGTTCCCTATTACCATTTCCAACCGATACATCAAGGCACCAAAGACTCTTTGCTTTACAAGGCGGACTTTGATGTTTCAGTCCTCTGTCAACAGTGTATGACAACTGAGACGTATTGCTTACAGGCATTAACTGACAGATCCATATTCGCAAACAGTAACAAAATATAGCGTTATAGAGAATAAATCTGGTTAGAAGGAGGTTATATTGTTGTTTTGGATGGTCCATCTTGTTCTGACGCGTTGATTTCGACTACACTAGAACTCAAACAACTGATATCAATAGTATTTTAAATTGTGTTTAGTCTACACCTAGCTTAAGGCAATGAAAAACTAGAATTTATTCTGGTCCATCAACTCCATCAGCCGAAAGTCGAAGAAGGAGACAGGATATAAGCATGATATCTTGGTCGAATCAAAAATTAATTCGCATCCATTTCATATATGGATAAACAGCATCATACGCATATATGTGCACTTTTAAAAGTAGTGATATAACCGAATGACAGGTAAGGCCCACCAGACAGGTGAACACCCTCCGTCTCCTGTATAATGTCGACCATCTATGATGCAGACGCTTAAGAGCGTTGTCGCTAGAAAAAGTTCCGTCGCCAAAGTTGGTTCTTACTCTCAGGCTGCACGAGATGTAAGTAGGAAATGGCGTGATGTGATAGGGAATTGGGTCAAGGCTCTCCACGCCCCTGCA
Organism: Alentia gelatinosa; assembly: GCA_950022655.1. Classification (NCBI taxonomy): domain Eukaryota; kingdom Metazoa; phylum Annelida; class Polychaeta; order Phyllodocida; family Polynoidae; genus Alentia; species Alentia gelatinosa. The sequence continues at coordinate 43,563,603 of OX465582.1, forward strand.
CGTGCGCCACTGCCACGTGCACTGTCACCTGCATGCATGTATGCCTTTTTGACGTTGAGCGTGCACACTTCTGCTCTTACTCCTTCAAAGAGTTTTGAATTCAGCGTTGTACACGTGTAATTTACACTGCTATTGATCTTTGACTACTACATGTTGATTACGTAGTGTGTACCTTCCTAGACTTTGGCAGAGGATTGGCATTTGCCTCCTTCTTCTTGGAAACAGAGCAATTTATTAGTGATTATAACGCTAAAATCACCGCATTCTATGGTATTCTCTACCACAAAGGTCATGGGGAGAGTGCACATCTGACATATATATGATGTGGAATTCACAAGACAAATGCATCTCTTATTCATATTATCCCGCCTAATACAGGATGATCTATCTTCAGTATAAACTATTCCAATACAAATCAAACACCACTCTATTATAGAATTGAACTTAAACAATAAAGGTTCAATCGCACAATAGATATCACTCCAGTCAGGTCAATACATAATGACCGATTACGTAAATCAGCTGTAAAAAAGATATCACAAAAGTCAGGTCAGTTACGAAAATGACAAAAATTTAAAAAAACCCAACTAATGACACCTCTTCTAAACGCAGAAATGATGTCATATATACAGTGTGTTTTTTGTGTTCTCAGTGCGTACATGGGTGAGATAAACACAAAAGGCGACTCATTTTGGTCAGAGTCTTCGTTCTGTTACTTGTTTGAACACTACGCGATATTGACTTCTTTGTTCCTCTCCATTTGTTCGATGAAGTGAGGTGAAGATACTGCCATGTAAACTGGAATTTATGGGGTAGGTGGTAGGATTTGTATTTTTCATACTGACAAACCGTTAACTCATTGCTTATTTCCGATACAGATGGTGTTTTCGTACGCTGTGGCACGTTAACTGTAAAACAAAATCATCCCGTACGCCCTAAATGCAGAAGAACCAGCTAGTTTGCCTGCATAGGTTCTGTAATATAAATACTATGTGTGAGTTCTACATGCTATATAAAACGTATGGCTAGAATAAAGATGAATACATGTATGCTGTTTATATCTCAGGGAAACAGTCTAGCATACGCACCCTTTGTCAGCAGCTGAGTATAGCTGCAGATGGTGCTACATTGATTTGATCATCGCTTCCTGCAGGCGAACAAGAATGGAGGACTCTTTGCCTATAGCTCCACACTCTTCCATCCAAGCCGTGCTCGGGGTAGGCACCCAGATGCAATGACAGTGGGGGCGGCCTCTACAGGCACACAGGCTAAACAAACACAATCCCGGCTACACAAACCGAATCATGCTACGCTAAATGCCGACAGACAGGGGACCAGACTGAGCAGCCCCCTGTCCGCCACTCTCCACCCACGGGAGCAGCTCACAGCGCAGGCTGGCAGGGGAAAGGGTGGTGCGCCGAGGCAAACTTTATAAGAGATGATCAAGTTTCTGTGGCGGATCCAACGACTTCCCGTGGCCTTGTCGGCCCTGGCTGAACTAAAGGACCTCAATTACTCTGTCTATTGTGGGCATTGCGGTTTCGCCAGTAGAAGCCACCTGGTCACAGCTAACTGCTTAACGTATTAATTTGATGGATGCCTATAAATGTTAAACAAACAAAACTGGAGGGTCTAAGACATTGCAATCAGAGCAATTCATTAAATAATACATTTGTTTATTCAGAAATAATGTTATAGTGTATAAGGTTAGTAGATTACCTCATCAGGTGACTGCATTTTGTTATAAAGGAATCAGGAAATTCTCACTACGTAAAATCTTTATTAGTGTAATAAATCTGTGCAAATTCCTGATTGTGCACAGTAGCTTGCCAATCGGACTGACTTTGTTAAAAGGTATTGGGAGCGAATGAATACCTAACAATAATTTCATGAAACACTATTGAGATACATTTGTCTCGTTATCAAAGCTATATCCTAGAATCTGCTCCTATAAGCTTCTATTCCACGATATTCACTTAAAACATAATCTGAGCGGTTGTAGGAAACATCTTTATCCGGCTTTTTGATAACACCGTACCCTAAGATCCAACCCAAGAGACGGTTAGGTTATCTCTGTTCTTGCCACATTCCGTCCCCTCCCCACGCCAAGTTCCTATAGAATCACCATCTCCCTACTACCACCGCCACAGTCTACACTACTCGCCTGGTGGTCAGCGAGCGGAGTTCACCATACACCTCCCGCTTCCAGACGCCCTGTTTGCTCAAGCGGCGTTCTCTCAGACTCGAAATGATGTTTACCTAGCCGGGTACCAGTCAGGACTGCAATGGGTGGCCGAAGGACGCGGGGCGATATACCGGACACAGGCGGACTGGTGATAAGTGTTTCAGCTGCAGCTTGTGTATTCATGGTTTCTGTTTCCATGGTAACCAGGGGGACATGGTGCTTATCACCATTTTCCTTTAGCCTATGCTTCTTTTGGCATTAAAGCCTATCAAAGAGTATCAAGCGGCACATGTCTATAGTCTTGAGGAACTGTGTTCCTAACTATGATTCTGATGCCCGCTGGCTGCAGTGTCGGAATATTGTTCGCGACTGTCTTTTTCTTCTATATAGTACGGACCATTGCTACCTGTGACTTTAGTACCTGTCGCTATGGTGCCTATAACCATGAAATCCTACATCACAGAATCTATAAACATGATGACTCCAGTCATGATAGCTATTAGGATAGTTACCCTAAACCGATACAGTATTACATCCCTTGCCACAACTGCTTTTCTATTCTGATAGACGATGATTTTTACCATTTAGAACCAGGATTGATGAATCGCAGTTAGGGCAGATGTACATAATATTCGCTTACCGGTGTATCCTCCGAGAATGTCTTACTCAGAGGGAACATATCCCATCCAGGGCTTTGTGCTGTACGCCAGAGACACTTTAATTGACTGCTTATGCGCCTCACACTGGAAATATAAAATGTTGCAATACCAAGAATTCGAGATGACCTACATAATGGGATTACACAACTTATAGAAGCATGCTTAATATTATTTCTGGACTCAAATGTTTTGTGTTGACCTAATATCAGTTTGCATCAGCGAAAAGGTCACTTTCTTTCAATGTTTATACTTCCGCAGTGGTTGTGATGTATTTCAAACTCCTCAAGATATTACAGTTACCTGATAATGATTTTACTCTATCAATGTGACATTTGTATCTGATAATTTTTCAATCTTCTGCCTTTTTATCTTACAGGTGAGTTACTTACGATTGGAATCCAGTGTAAACCATTTGCTTTAGGTGAGTTAATGGTTTTTATTATCAACAGATCATCAATTAATTGGTGTGTATACGAATGTCCATATGCAGAGTGTGATATCATCAGCAGTCCTCAATATCCCCGAATATTGGAAATACAACACAGGCCTGACTAGGAATCCAAGCAAGAAATACCGGACTCGTTTTCCTGTCAAGGGAAATGCTGAAAAGTTATTGGAATAGGCCGTGGCTTTTATTGTTTTTTCTTCATTATCTGCTTCGTGTTTACTCCCGTCTGCTTATGAATTCCGAGCAGCTCCGCTGTGTTTTATCTCATTACCCAGTCCTGCTTTCCACCCACCCACAAACGAATGCACACGTTCTGCGGAATGATTGGCCTGACTTCGCTGGAAGAGGGTTGTGGAATGAGCCATTTGAGGTGCTTTTAAGAGTGGGGTCTAACATCAATTCCATAATAAGGAACCGAGTAGATTGTTCCATTTGAATTAAATATATACACTTTAAGACGATTCAGCTTAAGATAAAATCCAAAATTGAAATTACAAACTATGTTGGAAGGCGGCGGTGATTATCAATATCTCGTAGGGACTGACTCAACAATATTTCTCTCGATTCTCTGATAGCAGAGCAGTTCTTATCTGTCTGCCAAAAGGAGATATGAGAAGGGCCTTAATATCTAGCAGCTCTCTCCGCCATTTTCACCATCGGACGACATGGTTGATATTCCTCAGCACATTATGTACATTACGCTAGAAAATGACAACCAGTTTCAAGGTGGATGGGTCTTCCTAAATGTCTTCACATAGACGAAAACCTATGAAAGTGAAGGTGAGAAATTCCTGAAAGGTGCTATGATTGCTTCATTATAAAGTGGGCATATCATATCAGACACTGGAACTATTACAGTCCGCATGATAAATTCCTTTGTACGAATAAATATCATGGAAGGTGGTAGTCCTTTGATAGCCTCTGTTGTGGAAATATATATTTAAAAAGGGTTTGGTGCTGAAGAAGTTCAGATCATAATAAACAGGACATTGACATAGAACTGCCAGTGTGTGTTACCAGAAAAAACATTCTTCAATTATCCGTTTATCGCGTTTATTAGCTGCATCTGAAAAACTCGTATGATCCGAGAGATGTATGTTTAATAAATTTAAAAAAAAAGTATTTTTCCCTTAAGAAAAAACATTTGCTATAATACATAATCATAGTGCCTATTCTAGATCTATGGGTCTCTAGATCGGTACAGTATTATCAATCCGTCATTGTGTCTATATCCGTCAATATTTCCCGAGTTTGGAAATATGAGACATGATATGAGTATTCTAAATCCAAAGACATTTTGATATAAACTCAAGAAGGCGGAAGTAGTATAGAGAAACATTAGTTATTAGATGGCATTCGAGATGGCGCCACCGACTACGGACGGCAATTGAGGCTCAGCTTCATGTTTTCTCATAGTGCTCAAAACAACATGGCCTCCTCAACATGTCCTGTTTTTGCCACTTAAACTGGAAAACATTTTTAGTTCTTTTTAAAAGTAATATTAAATAATCGGAGAAGGCCCAGAGACCGAGTACTTGTTGCCATGGCATCCTTATCGACGTTCTTTTTCCAGTTCAATAAACCTGTGAAAACGAGCATAGCTTTTTAATGTCTGAGCAAATTCGCTGTAACCAGACGAATGGCATGGTATGGGGAGTTATGGCATGGGAATGTCAGCCAACCAGCCAGTACTTTACCATCGAGACTTCTAGCTAGGTTGGTGATGGGTGGGTGCCCCATTGTGATGGTAGCAGGCATTAGGTGCAGCCGCTATAGTGCTGAATTCAGGTCTCTGCTATCGTTCCAGCACGCTGCACACATTTGAATGCCAACAGTCACACCTCGGCGGCCCAGCATTAACCACAAATATTCACGTATTCAAGACCTCGAGTTTTATTACTTCAAATTATTCAATCAACAGTAGAGTCTGGTCGGTCCCGAACAGTTGCCTTTCAATGGGTTTTTTTTTATCATCCCTTAATGGAAATGCAATTTATCAATGAAGATAGTTACGGGATATCACACAATATCAAAGAGATACGGGGATTATAAGAGTTATGAAATATGCCAGTCAGAAGAGTTTCCCAATTATTTATAATCTAGTCCACTAATTAATACAGATAACCTAACAATAACATAATTGCGATACTCATTGGTGAGTACGCTTTGATAGAATATACAACGGATAGTATATCTGCTTCAGATCTAATACTGCTGCTATTCGAAACATCGTGAGCTGCACCTTCAACAGAATATGAGCAGATCAGAACAGGAAACAGAACAAAACACAAAGTCGAGCGGCTTCGATGTCAAGCAATAGACGAGATAGGCAGGAGAGAAGATGCATATGAAATTCTAATATCTGCCTCTAGGATCTCTGAGGAAACTATTAATCCTAGATATCATTCATATTTGACTCATATTGTCACACTTTAAAGAAGCATACAGTTACATGTATGCGTAATAGGAATCAATGAAATTCATTGCATACCCCTTTCTTTAATAATGAAATTTGTCGCATACCCCTTTCTTTTACAATACTTACCTCCTCCAATCCTCAACCAGAGATACTGGGTCAACATACCACATGATCGAGATCATACAGACAGCTTGACTACATCCTTATTCTGACATTATAATTCACCAGAGAGTAGATTCAAAGAAAATAGCTGAGTTGGAGAAAACTGGAGAAACAACCTACGGAGGTGAAAATAAAACGACATAAAGATGATGAGCAGTTGGAAAACGGTCGGGCCGTGGGTAAGCGGTAGTGGAAATGGGGATGTGGGCGGGCAGGTGACAGGTTCGGCGGATAGGCGTGGCATTGCAGGAGGACGTTACTACACTCACCATCACCTCCACGGCGCCGTGGAGAAACGTCCTCCAGGTACCCACAGATTCTATATCTGGACCCGAGCGGCCGGGGCCCACCTGCAATCTGTAACACGAGGAGCCTAAGTACCTGTGTGTTTCTACAGGTGTTCTGATTCCTGTCAACACACCACCGCCTTCTTACCTAATCAGAGCGCCGCTAATTACTGCAGTCTAGGGCCGACACACCTCCAGGGCCGTGCTGTTGTTGTTGTTGTCCCATGTTCTCGTCACATTCATATCAGGCGTGCCTCAGTGGACAGCTCCGGAGATGAATCTGTAGATTTTGAAATTGCGCTTTTTGTTCATTAGCACATAAATTCAGAAACTGAAGGACACACACATGTATTATTTACTGGAGTTTTATAGGGTATTATAAGCTCAAATATATGGTACTTGTCTATCACGGAGGAGTATACCGAGACAGAGATTTAATGTCAAAGTAGGTTTAGGTTATATAGCGATTCACTTGAAAGTCAACCATCCTATCCTGACAGTTGTCAAACATATGTGCCAGTTTCCTGAATAATTTCTTTGAATTTCCTCATACTCGGATTGGACATTTCACCGTCGTGATTCTGACAATTTATAAGTTCATAGCGAACCATAGTCCTTTGTAATTTATGTACACCAGATGTCCTAGAATCGTGATCAAGAGTTTTCCAGCGAAGGCAGCTGGAGATCCAATTGGTCACATAAGGAAATTAGTATAGTGTGAAACAGAGTTTGTTACAAGCTAAGGATACAGGTCCAAAGAACAGCTAACAAGACTTCAGAATGATTATTGCTGAGTGTAGAAACTCGCTAAATGATCCTTCTTTTATCCACGCAATTGTAAGAATTGTTAATGAGGGCAAATTTGATCTCGCTTACTGCAGCTCCCAGTTGGGCGAGTTAGGTGAGTGGGGATATTCATTGATTTCAGGTAATGCAACTAAAAATGCATATATATAACAGGCCCTAGTTTACTGCAAGTCTCAAAATAAACTTCCTCAGCTAGCGTGTAGATATATGGGTGCGCCAGGTATTGAAAATAAGGAAACATCTGTGGTACGAGGACCAGTGTAGTTACCAAGTACCCGGCACCAGCAGCAGGCACGTAACAGTAAGAGCCGCCTGTGACACATGCGCGCCGCGGCGGTAAGGTATACCTGACGGCAGCGTGTGTACACGACACCCACAGGTTGTCTGCGTGTCTGCCAGCTGCCTCTCTGCTTGACGGAAGACCATATTGTGTCATATCCGCCTAGTAAGCACCTCAGGGCATCTGGGTGCCACAAGACACCGGTGTCAGTGTCAAGCGGCTGTGATTACTACAGCGGCGCCGTAACTATCTGAGAGTTGTGACAGACAGCGGGAGTGACACTTGACTTGGCCTGCGTACGCAGCAACAGCAGCAGCAGGAGGAGGAGGAGCAGCAGCAGCAGGAGAAGCTCAGCGGCACTGGCACGGTCATACAGAGCAGCTCGCCCGCCGTACCAACAACTCGGGCTATTATGTGCTGCGCGCGCTGGGTGTACCAGCAGCGCCAAGTGGGGCGGTTCTGACGGGGTCTGACAGGGAGAGAACCAGGGGAAGCACACCACCACCACCATCATCATCACCACCTCAGCTCCCACCGCCACCGCTACCAATAACGAGTAAGCCGAGTGGATATGGTGCAAACGCCACGGCGGACTCTACCTGGCTTGTAGTCGAGACTGTGACCCGCGCACCCACGGTAGGTACCCCTCACACACACACACACACACACACTCTCTCTCTCTCTCCAGCGTGGCGGGGCTGGCCGGGGACGCCGCCACAGTCCTCCACGGCGAGCCTCGGTCCGGCCACTAGTCATTGACAGCAGTCACGAGAATATAAACAGCAGCTGGTTGGATCTCCAGCAGCCAGCCTACCTCCCTCCCACCGCTGCACACCCACCCTGCTACGCCACCAAACACCCAACCACCGTCACCCCTTGGATTCCACACCCCTCCTCACCACTATTTGCTTTAACTATGACCAGGGCCAGACCCCTTCCTCCCTCATGGCTTTCTATTTCAATCACTCTACGCTCGCAATAGCACGCATGTATACACACGCGCATCCGCCTGAAGCCAGTGTGCGGTGCAAGCCCATGCGTGCGCGTGCGTGTGTTGTAGGGTTGTGTGCGTGTCTCAATATGTGTCACTTTGCGGCAATGGTGCTAGGTAGTGAACTGAGGATACCCTAGATGTCATAGCAAACGTAACACTAACTATCGCGTACACATGCAACGGGGTCCCTCCATTTTCTACCGACACCCCCGCACCCATACCCGTAGAGGTCAAGATGCCCTCGTCCTCCAGGGCTTCTTGTCAAGGCGACAAGTAGTCCTCGGTCAGTGCCTGCAGCCCGATGCCAGCCCGGAGGAAGGGCTGCCAGCCTTCACCTTAAACACTACCACCGCCACCATCACCGCCACCACCACCACGGCAGGCATATCGATTTTCTCGGTAGGCCCACCGGGCTGTCGGGGTGCTGGGCAGGGGTAGCAGTGAGGGCTGAGGCTCACCGGGTAGGCTCTGGTGGAAGTACATGGGCAACATGCGACAGACTGGAACTCGTTAACGCTTTGGTAGCTTATTAATGACTCAATCATGATATTGCATAAAATCGGATTTTACTCCGTTAAGCATTGGTTGCATTGACCGTGCGTGCCCAATGACAGGCATGCAATGTGGTATAGATTTAGTCTAGGCAGGCTAGCAGATGGACCCGGGTCTCCACCATATCAGTCTGTTGTATTCGTTCCTGGTTGACAACATCCACTGGGACTCCCCTCCCTCCACACACACCGCCTCCGTCATTCATCTATTGTGTGCCCCTCACCCATCCCCCCTCCCTATCCGCGCAGCTCACCTACTACGCCCAGTCTGAGCGTCAACAAACCTGGCACAATTACTACGCGCTAAGCTCCGTCTGGTATCACTCACTATATCACTACAACCACCACCACAGCGTCACTGGCTGCGCCCACGACCAAGTAGGGTGGGGCCGGACGGGGAGTGGCGGGAAGGGAGGGGGTAGGTGGCCGCCACACGATGTAAACAACATATACAACAGTCGTAGTATTAGATTATAGAAAAACCTATCCCCCCTTGTCTAGACCTGCCACGCACACACACATACCACAAGGTCGCGAACGTTGGTTCTAATCGCATATATGAATATAGAGCGTTGTTTACTAGAGGAAAACCTTATGGATATGACAGGTTTAACTGATAGTCACAGACAGGCTATTGCTTGAAGACTTATTACAAATCTACTCCACCTATATTCTGATGTTACTTTGAAACTGCAATTAACTCTCACAACATGATTTTAATGCCGACAAAAATGATAAAACCCTACGCTTGGTCATCGCATTGTAGTGAATTTATGATGCAATTAACTATTTTTGATTCATGGCTGCAAATGATATGAACTTGCGAAACTGTCAGCAGTATATGGAATGGCAATTTTATTCTGGTTCCTTAGATGCCAAGGCTTGCTTAGCTTTAACTCGTATTCATCATCCACAACAGAGACTCAATCATTTAATTGATTCAGACGGAAACTACAGCCTACAATTTAAATCAGATTCCTGCCATATGTCATGACAATAAGAGATATGTAAAATGTTACTGGGAATCAATTTATGTGTAAACAGGGGAATACAGATCTGCATTAGTTTTAATGAGCCTTAACCTATCTAATTATCGCTGACATTAACAATAACTTTTTATTCAAATGTCATAGACGGACAGCTCAGTATCCTAACCACACCTCCCTAGCAGAAATCATTTCACAAAGGTGCCAACCTTTAATGAAAAGGCGAAAGAGCAAAGTCAAAATATCTAGTTTCATAAAAAGTATTCGAATTGCTGAATATCAGCAGATGTAACCTTTACCATGTTATTAACACCTATTTTGAGTATATAGGTGATAATAGAGAATTTAATGTGTGATTTACAAATCACTACTTCTATAACACAGAGAAAGTACACCAGTCATAAAAGTAGTCTACACATCGTGCATTACATACAGAGGCATATACAAACATAGCTAATGAACCTGTTATCTATCTTGTGTAACAATTGATTGATAGTGATATATGTATGTTGGTAATTGAAGATGAAACATATAACACAGTAACGTTAACATGAGGAGTCTGCCAAGTCCATGAACCGAGGACTACTATACTTCACCCTAACAGATCGGGGATGTATAACTCCCCATGACACACCATATACATAGGAAATTGTTTAGAACCTACAAAAATCGTATGGGGTTAAATATTTATAGTGGGAACCATATCACAAGCAGGTCACTAGTGAATGGAAGTTTAATTTCCTCTAGAACCTTATTAAGAGTGCTCTCACGACATCTGTGGAAGATAGTACTAAAATGGATGAAATATTAATCATTATATAAATGCCAAGGCAAACACCATTCACAACAACTCACAAATATTACGTAGCGAGTGCTCTGAATGACGAAGGGCTAGAGAGTCAGTATACTTTACCTTTCTAATCTATAAACATGGCTAGAGAATCTATTCAATATCATAGGGAAGGGATTTCTCCATTTCAAATTTGTGTTGGTCTTTTTTTTCAAATGCAAATCATTATCGTCTTCTGAATATATATAGAAAAGGGAGGATATGGTTTTAATTAGGTCAAGTAACGCCAAAATTACCCACAGACAGATGAATATCCTGGGGATACTATATTCTATTCTATTCCTGCCAGCATATGTCCCCTGAGTAAATGGTTTAATTGATTGGCTGTACAGCTTGAATTCGGTGCTTACACACGAATAAGATTAAGGAGAATGGCAGTATAGACAATACAGGCTCAGTACTTAGCGAAGCCGGAGTCGCTCTCATGCCTTCTACTTCTCAGCAAGACACCACCTTGGGGGTAATACATACTTCCTGGTGAATATATAGCAAGCAAAGGTCGCTCGGCTTAAGCCATACTACACAGCGACAAGAACATGATTACACCAATGATATATAGATCGCGCTTCGTTAATATTTTGTAGAAAGATGTCCATTGGTTAGAACTAACTGACGTCCTCACAACTCATCGAAAGTATCAAATAAGTAAATTGTCTCCACCATATTGCAAATGATATAATTCTAGTTAATTAACACTATTGATTGAAGTTAATGTTACTCATGTACATTCCAGGAATAGTTTAGGTCAGAATGAATATCCTCCTAAATGCGTAATGAAAAGCCATATTATCATGCAGCACATCACCATTTGGATGACTATGACATAGTAGCTACTTTTGATTAACAAGATGTGTGTTCACTGTCAATTTTCGCACTTTCCCTATCATAGTTTCCTACTACAGCTATATACTTCCTTTACGCTAATTTCAAGGCTTCAGCCATGCGGGAGTCTGAGGGATACGACGAAACACATCACATCTTGACTCCATTTGTTCAAACGAAAGCGGAAATGAATAAATGTTGACTTCCGCGGTAGTGATTTAACTCATCTATCTTCCTTATTCAGGAAGCTTTAACACTTTCAACTACATAAATACCATTTAAACAACATTTAAAAACTATGTCGTTTCCAATCAGGTAAAGAATCTTGTATTGCTTCTTGTCGTTGTCCATTTGGGTGTAGAATCTTCCTCAGTGAAACGTTCATGTCAGGAACTGAAACTCGTCGATAAACCTAATAAAGCTTCAAATGAAAGGAAAAACAATTTAGGTTAACAATGCAATGATAGCTACTGATAACTTGATTTAATCAGTAATGCAGTTCTAGAGCGGATACGTTTAGTAATTTCCGCATTGCAGCAAAAGGATATTTAAACCGGTATGTTTTATTGTTAATCAGGACCATAAGAGGAAATACAAATCAGGAACATTATCAGAAGTAAAGTCGTGTAGTATAAAGGGTCACATTCGGAGACAGGCAGAGAGAATTGGGTTAATGATGAAAGTGTGATCACTAACACCATTCCAGGTGTAAAAATAACTCCTTTCGCCAAATACTCCCTTCCGGCCTGCAATGAAATCTACAAAGTGACAGGAAATTTAAGAGGACATTCCCACCTATAGAATATATACGATACGTTTTGTCAGTGTGTCTTTCTATAGTTTCAAAGGGCCTGAATTCAACTCTCACCTTTTCTCAGCTTTAGCTTATTACATTGCTATACCTGTCCGGATTGTGTGCACCATGAACTTATATTCGACAAGAGCTTGTTCTCACGCATACACGTAGAAAAAAGATGAAATAACATAAATCGAAACACAACAGCAGCAACTATAGTTGGTGTTCGATGCTTACTATAATATCAATAATTGGTATCGGTCGGGAAACCTTGTATTTATTTGTTAATGTATTTCCCATTTGAAGTAGTTTTATTTTCGGTAAGGCATTTCATATAAAAACTATTAACTCATCATCATTATATGCAATATTTTCCGGAATATAGAATCTAACTGAACTTACAAAACAAATGCTACTGAAGCATATTTTAAGATTTCGAATGGAATAGACTAGATTGATACCGGTAGGGAGACTCTATTGCTGTTCTCAAATCGTGAAAATTGTATAAGTCCGTTAACCTTTATGGAAAATATTGTATTCTGGACAAGCTTCTTCGGTGGTATATATATATTTCTTTGTAATTCGTCGTTGTTTGTTTTCTTTTATCGTTACCAGACAGGCCACCCGTGTAATTATATTGATTGGCGTTGGTCCAGACACAGAGCATGTGGCACCCTGGTCTGAGGAAAATCAATCAGCTTGTCTTTGATTCATGCCATAATAAGTAGAGCGTCGAACCTATTGATACGGCAACTTTGGGCAAGCTAAGATGGCGGTTAGGTTAGTGAATGTTGAGCTGTCAGAAACTGATATTTATAGGCACTCCGCTTTGGTCTCCGTCGTCTAGACTGGCTGGCAGTGTGTTGAGTATCTCAAATAAGATTCAATTTCTAAGGCCTATGATGAGGAATACGGCATTCAGGCTTAGTGCAGATTCCATTCCGATGACCAGTACCATTTCTTAATAAAATTATTGCATAGTCCCTACTATCGTATCCCATTAAATGGACACAGTCAGCTTTCTCCCAATTTAGAGTTATTCAAATGTAAATTTGCTATTCTGACTGCTGGTTTCCTTAGAGATTACCCGTGATCGATTAGTCAGAGCACTGCATACGCATTTAGTGTGCTTCCTTTTTGTAATCTGACCTGTATCAGGTCGCGGAAGAAATAGAAAATTCTATGTTGGCCTTTACTGTATTGCATCCGTCAAGAGGGAACTGGTAAAGCATTGTAAGATATTGCGTTTCGTAAATCCAACGGCAAGGTGAGCCCTTTCTTCATATTGCGAACTTGAAGTTCATCCCCCGAGAGATGACTCATTACTCGTTTAGTTTAAAAAATGTGTTCTGGATTTGGAGCCGTGATGCTCTTTCAGAGATCAACAAATAAAGAATTCAGGTGGGTGCAGATGAGATTGTGTTATGTTAGGAACACAAATATTCGGCAATACCTTTCAGTATATCTATAGTTATAATCGTATATATGTGCTGATTCATTAGATATATGTACCAGGATTTCTAGTTTGCGCCCGTGTCCTTTTATTTTTCCAAAGATGATAGGGTAGGGATAAAACAGTAAATATTCCCTCAGATGAATATCAGCTAATGGAGTATGTTGAGTAAATCAAGATGCTGTATACATATGCCAATAGGGAAAACACGAATAAACGATGATGACTTTGGAGGTATGTTTCAGTAGGTCCTCTTTATTAAGGAAGACTGATAGCCAGAAAAAAACATCTTCTGTGTAGCTGAAGATATCCAACATTGAGCCAGAGTCCTTTGCATGGGGTATGAATATACCTCCTACTGCGTAGAAAAACAAACAATATTGACAAAGCGACCCAGCATGACAGCAAGGTGCTGCCCATCTACTCATAAAGTATGTATTTCCCATTTGGGGACTTGCTGGTGCCATACGCAGCAAGATAGTTGGGGACCTCTGACTCCCTATTGGAGAGACAAAAGCAAGAAGTGTCTTTTCCGTTTAAGTGTTTCCAAAGCCTTTATTTTGAAATAAAGTGTATGATGTAGACCGGCCCTTAATTCTACTACGGGTAGCCAGGACTGGTACTGTTATTGATGAAGGGGATAAGTGGCTACTTGTAGGACAGACCTTCTAATTGAAGATGTGACAGACTTAATTCTCTGTTATTATGACGCAGCACAGTAATTCAAAATCCTAATTTCATGCCATTGATTAGGTCAGAGCCACAACGACTGGCCAATGATTTTCTGATATATCAGCAACGAGTCATGGGTTAGCCATCAGAACTGTTAGAGGCATTCCAATTTGAGGAGAATCGAGCCGTCCTTGTCTTACACTTAGAGATTTTCCTTTTCGCTTTTTGTCACACTTGTATTTGTTTGGTAATCTACACAGCTCAAGGCAATATACACTAGCTGCAGGAAACATCTTGAACCGCATTCCAGGCACCAATCCCCTGCACACAGCACTGTTGGATCATATAACCCCAGTAGACCATGGAGAGACGGACCAGCCGGCCATTTCTATTCTCCTCAGGTGGGTCCTCCCACGGCAGCCCAGGAGGAATGGCCTGTATTGTTGCCAAGTGTCCACCACGGAGGAGGCAGGAGAGCTGGAGGCACGGCCCAGGAGCTGTATGGAGGCTGGTCAGACAAAGGATGCTGGTGGTACGTCTGGTAACAGAGGGGATGCAGACAGGCAGAAAGCTGATAAACGGGTTCAGCTATACACCAACTCTCACACGTCCTGCAGCCCGGCTCTCACAGTTTCCTTATATTTCCACTACGGTGAAACACACACCTACTCCTAACACTCTTTTCGTATACCTGACACACCCGACAACACACATCCCCAGACTTCACATCACTCCTCATAAGCTCTGGACGTATTCTCAATTCCCTTGTTTCCATTTCTTACAAAATTATATATGACCATCGAACCCCCTTCGTGATATTCAGACCTTTGTTACAGCAATTGCAATTCTGACGGCCTCTCTTAATCCTCGTGCTTTCTTCGAGATCAAACATCTTCAGCCTTTTTCACATAATTAAGTGGGCAGTGTCGTGCAGCTGTCAGCATGTCATCATGGATGGTATCTGGAAATGTTAGAAATCTCTGACTTCACCCAATCGCAACTCTGGGACAGTTCCACAGTTCTAGCCCAGTAGATTGTAATATGACGTAATTACAGCTAGAATTCCATTATTTCTCAAAATAAACACTATACAATGTTTATTCACCTCAAAGACACCACCTACCTCCAAACGGACACTCTGAGTAAACATGCCAAGGTTCAAGGTCACAGATCTGATGTTGAAGGCAATGGACACCAGAGGACACCATCGGTAAAAACAAACTAGTGGAAAATGGGTGTAGCAGAATCGGCATAAGGGAACAGTGCGGCCGACGGTGGCCGACAGCACCGATCTCACCTGGTTATGGTGTTCCATTAGACCGATGGTGCCCGAATAGTAGATAAGACACGGTCAGAAACATACTTCAGCGGAGAATTAACGTAACATTGAGGTGGACTTGTATCTTAAGAAGTTGTTTAACCTCTTTTTTTGTTGAAATGTTTCAGTCAAAACAATTCATATATCTAGATTTTTATGAAATAGCTCCTGATTTTGAAATTTTCAGAATACACTAAAGGCTACTCCTCACTAGACTCCAGCTGAACATCTGGTGAATAATTTTGCCACCTTCTCTTTAAAACACCCCCATAACATTGGTTTATTACGTGTTGAGGGGGCTAAGGATAGAACGATGGGATAATGGATACTGCCACATAGTAGGATGAAACGATTTTTGCATGAAATGTCCAAACAGGTCTGAATTCCCCAACCACAAAAGACAAAAAGGCCGACACTCGCCAGATACCAGAGGCCCGTTGTTTCGACCCTCTCTAAATTATCAAGAATCGACAGGAGGCCCTCCAGGTTGAAATAATTAGAGTGGAAATAAGGAGAGGGGTTTGCACCCGTGTATGAGCTAATGTGCTGATTACTTCTGTATCGATTGGCGAAGCACGAGGCTGTACTGATTAGCATAGACAATGGCACAGACATTCAATAAGGGCTGCCGGCTTAGGTGTAAACCTGGAGGGGGCACTATGTGGTAGGCTCCTTCTATTGATCTACTGCTAGGGGAGGGAGGGTATTCTCCCGTACTATACGTTTTACCCCTCAGACCCCAGCCTTTCTACGACTTGGATCCTATTCTTGTCGAAACACCTTCAAATGGTCCTTAGGTATTTGCCCAGTGAGTATATCATCCCGATACTTACCAAACATCGAGTATTGGCCTTCCCCTCCGGCCACTTTATTCCTGAAAGAGAAATCACATTTACAAGAATGTAATTCAGAAATGACCGGTCCAGCCTGTATTCCTTATTGTTTGTTACTATACCTTACATTCTCATAATGTCAGGATAGACAGGAACCAATACCGAACCCCTTAGATCCTGAGTGATTCCTATCTTATCTGCCAAGGCTGTCCTGTTTTGTATGGTAAAACCTCTACTGTGGTTGGCTTTCACAACACAACCGAAATGGACCTGAAAATCGCTAAGATCCACAAAACAGTTGGAGTGAGAACCGAGTTCTTATTCGAAAAAGTAGGTCAAAGGCAAGGCTGAATTTCTTCTCAAAAGGACTGAGGAGTTACAGAGTGTCTTGATTCTATTTTCTTAACCCTTTTCATTTAGGCTATGGCAATATAGGTCTTTTTCTGTTTCATGTTTTATAAATTGAAATCGATTGGAACTCAAACAGGGAGGAGTACCAAGCCTGGGAAGCCCCCAATTTTTGGTTCCTCAGAGAAGAAGATTCGGGACGTCTTCGCTTTGTGCAGAAATCATTATAATTATTTCACACATCGATACGCATCGTATCTGATCAGAGATTACTATTAGAGTGTTCAATGCTCCTTTTCATCAATGTACCAAAATCATATCTTTGAAATTGTTTCCATTATCAAAAAAGACATCGATATTTGTATTCCTGAAATCATCTAGATAGAAGATTGCTAAAAATATCTAGACTAATAAAGTGATCTAAAATGTAAATCTTATAGAATTGGATAGAGTATGCCATATTTCTGTTTTTCAATAACTGCGCACCAGTATCGATTAGATTGAATTATTGTTCAGCTATGTTATTAGATCTAAGAACACCGCTATTATATTGTCTTTGATGTGAAGCTTTTGATGTTGGATCTGATTCTGCTGGCTTTGGTATAATAGTGAGTCACGTCTACCTACCCTTTGTGTAATAATACGACGGACCCCACCCGATTTACCCCCACTATATGGCCCCTACCACCTCTGCTTTATCTTCCCATACCTGTGTCGTGACCCTAGCATGCACTCAACCTTAGGACCCAGACCACGATATAACAGGTGCATCGTTGAACGTGATAAGACAGCAGCAGTGCTTCGCTAGTTGTGTGGGTATTAACTATGTATTGATATGTCCATGCATCAAAGAGCAGCTCCTAGCTGCTCAGAACTCCCACGATGAGAATGCATCTAGACGTGCTACGCAGTCGATTGGTTCATAACCACCGGCCCCGTTGACGGAGGGGTTTCACGAATCGATTAGCGGTTGGGGAATTACAGGTTGGTGGTCGGTCTCTGATGAAGTACTCCCAATATGAGTTGACAGAATCTCCTGACATGTCTTTTGGGGTTCCGACCTGTCTCTCATCATTCTCTGGTGCCCCCTTCTAGACAGCTTGTGGTATGTAATAAGAGATGATAAGGCAGTTGATTTTTCATACCTCTGGTTCTCCTTTCGTACGAGTCAGCAGCAACTGGCCTTGACCGAATGTCCTAGGGTGGGAGACCTACGATCCCTTGAAGGTTGATTCCTATATCTCACCTCATCAGGCTCTATCAATAATCGATTTATATGCCATGGCCACGGCCTCATTAGCCCCTGTAGTCACTCTCAGTCAACTGGCCCATTTACTCCCATCCCGGTTACCTTGCATTTGCCCGTAAATCAAAGCAACTACCTGGATACCCGCAGCTTTGTTGTCCGGTCCACATATCATGCGCTCTGTCAGGCCTCCCATACAGAGGTCGCCATTGGTTTGGGTAAATCTCTGCAGCACAAGAGGAGTGGTCAGGGGTGGGGCGAGTGGACGTGCCTTGGTTGGATCATAGCTGCTGAAATGAAGACAGGAGGCTTCTGGCTTCGCGTAACCATAATATCTCCTTCCTGAACAATGAAAGGATGACCTATTGTGTTCTAGTGTCCCCAAAAAAACGTTTATTAACGCTATATTGTGAATTCAGAGGCATTTTGTCATTACCAACTGGTCGTCTTTCTGGGTAGTGCGTATCTTGATACCGCGGTAAGTTCGAGATATAGAGACAACCATATCGTATATGAGGTAGTACATCTGAATTGGATATTGGAATATCGAAACATAGGTAGATGTATGTTAAACTTTATTACACAATTCCACATATGAATACTCAAAGGTTTCTACTGATAAATAAACAATCTAATTGGATAAATCAATCGATCCTCGGCATTCAATGACATATATCAATCGTTTTAGAAACCTTTGTTGCTCGAATACTGATATCTATCGTACGTTTTAAAAGTACAGTACTTTTCTAGACCTCCATTGGATCGGCTGTGTACTTCCTTCTACAGGAGAACTACCTGGCTGGTAACCGGAGTCCTCGCCGGAGAGATCCTCCTCGAGATGAAACTTGCCACAAGACCATAGTGCGCCACCAGATATTGTGACTTCTACCTGTGTGGTCATTAACGAGTCTTTGTAGCCTCTTATATAAAAATGTGTCCTAGGTACGTCTGTTATATCACAGGTACCGTTATAGAAACAGCATAAGAGGAAGATTATTATCACTAGATTACTTTTACAGACCAATTCTCAGGAGGAATCCCTAGAGCTGTCGAGGATGGTGGAGTACGTCGTTACGACCTACCACTTAAATGAACCCTGTGTAAAATTCACATTGACATCTGGTATAGTACGCTGAATTTTGTCTCGATTGGTTTTCCTCTTTTTATCAGTTCGAAAAAATGTTTCCATGTCAGTAGGGTGACTAATGACTTTGCTAGTATATATATTCATAGGAAT
The DNA here is from genome assembly GCA_950022655.1 of Alentia gelatinosa. Taxonomy (NCBI): domain Eukaryota; kingdom Metazoa; phylum Annelida; class Polychaeta; order Phyllodocida; family Polynoidae; genus Alentia; species Alentia gelatinosa. The sequence goes on from OX465582.1 coordinate 43,582,956, forward strand.
TTCTATTCGTGATCTCACAACGGAGACTGTCCTTTTGCATACTTCAGCACGCAGAAACTCAATATGGAACCCCGTTGAAATCCGCGTTTACATGATTTCGGTCGGCTACTTGGAAATTTATATGAAGGTATATACCTCATTGGAAGATTTTTTACACTAATTCAGTTCATACATCGAGATCATTGAGTCGTAGTTTTAACGCGTGCATTTTCTTCATTTGCTTATTGTGCGTTTCGTTTGTAACAGCTCACAATACTACGCATCCTCTCCATTTCAGTCTTCCTTTCGTCTTTCTATATTAGTTTACCGGCGCTCTTTAAAAGTCACGAGATAGAAAGTCAGATGCAGGATAATATTTCTTTTTCTTATTCGTTGGATATTGTAAACCACACAGGCGACTCCGTGAGACTCTCTTGGCTTTGTATTTTGCGCCAGGAAAAAGAAAGACAGCAATGCCCTTTTCCCAACATCTCTAGGGGATAAGATTCTTTGCTTATTTCCGATGCCTACCTGTATTCCCCTTAGTTGGCCTTTTACCAGACTCATCAGTAGCATGGGGTCTATAGCTCACAAGCTAGCGCCAAATACTTATTCTTGCTTCTCTCTTGTCCTCTTTTATCTGCTTCGCGCCAGAGCTAGTCCCCTCTCTTAGCCAACTGACCATCCAACTGCTATGCCACACACGCAGATTCCACCCACTACTAATTCTGAAGTTTTTCCCACTAAAATAGGGTGTGTTGGGAATGGGGGGTGTTGGTGATCGATACAAAGCAGACAACCCCCGCGCCGCTGTGTGACATCATTAAGGACATTGGATTATTGGGTTATTACAGAGTTGATCGATTGCTTCCCCCACACCCCTATCCGAACATGGAGAATACCTAGTCAGAAGGACCGCCTTCGACTCCCATGTAAATCCATGCTTATACTCCGGCCGTGTGTTCTATATTAGGACAATGATCGATGAGTCGTCAGATCTCAGTTTGTTTAAGTGATTTGGCGGGTCTGAGACTTTGTTCTTCTCTACTTAGATAATTTTATTATATGAAAACATAAGATAGATATGATTAATACCAACAACCGTTGAAATTCAGTTGATTCAACGGGTTGCACACAAAATAATATAGTTAAAAATATTTATTACAGGTATGTATACACGTCTCATCCGTTTGATTAAAAATAGGTGACTGTATAACAGTTAGGAATATATTAGTTGCGACATACATAACTCCGATACCGGCAAGTCCTGGTAACCAAGACGGAAACTGATACCTAGATACTATATATAATGCAGGCGAGGTTGAATGATTAACGGTGACACAATTACATTATTATGCGAGTGTTACAACATATATAATATATATGTACATGGGATGTGTGTCCTGTGAAGTGGATAAATATAGAGAGTAGGACTTCACAAATAAGGAGATGAATGCCGGATACGCCAACATGCGGTACGATTCCTCTCACAAGGATTTGGTCCAGGGGGTGGGGTGGGGAGTCAGCCCCTCCCCTCCCACTCACCCTAACCCTTAAAGGGCTAGGTCCCAGGTGGCCTACACTGCTGCTCTGCCATGCTGCCACAGTAACACGTAACCCCAACCCTCTCAGTAACCCCCTCCCACCAGACCTATAAGCCCCCAAGCCAAAGCCTGGCCAATCACAATAATCTCCCTATATTGATTAGCTGAACCAACCTTCCCCCACCCCCCAACTCTCTGCACCAGCCTTCACGTGGAGTAGATTTGCTGAGACCCATGCACACACATAACCACTCTGATCTGGCTCATTCCCGGATAGGACTCAGTACGTGGTGAGTAACCCGCCGCCCCGTAACTGCTCAACATAGACCTTCATACGTAAAGCACTACCTCCGAAGACGGACTGTTTACATCAAGGTACGTATAGGCAATTCCCCAGCATCTCACTGCCAACTTATTGACCGCTTCTTCACATGGTGAGGGTGTAGGCCCCTATTCAGCGATGCTGCTGCGCTGGAGGAGGGAAGACGGGAGGAATGCCAGGAGAAGCGGGGTGCCAGCTGGCCAGGAGGTGTATACGGTAACAGCTACTGGCTGCTGACTGGTATAGCGTGCAGTCACCATCACTGATTCTTTGATAGGAACCTGTGTGTTCAACGTGTCGGTTGCATCTGCTACCTCCCCCCATCCTCCCCACCTTTAGTCAGGATCGCAAAACTGGTGTTTAGGCTAGATTTCCTTCTCCGGCCTAAAAGCGGCACAGATGGCTGCGTTCGTAAATGTCCTCTTGATAGCTAATGGAAAAAAGTCCAGCGGTATAGATAATTACATTTAGAGGATCACGGAAGCTTTACATAACCGTGTTGGATATGTATGCATTTCTTAGATGCTATAGAAACGTATGGTACGTTATAGATACTGTATAAATCATTAATAAGATTTAGAGAGAAAGAGAAAGAATTAGGAGGTTTGCGAATGCGACCGCGCTACATTGCTCGCGCCCGACAAGGTCAATGGTTCCTGTGGTTATCGAGCAGCTCGCTCTGAATGCGGCCTTTGTGAGAATCGAGCAAGGCCGGCCAGGGAGCAGCTCGCCACAGTCAATCTGCCCGCCGGAGCCGCTCATGAAAGCGCAGAGATTAGACACTCACCTATCCCGCCATCCAAACACTGGATCCCTCTCTGGATGAAGTGTTTCTCTTTGAAAACCTCTAATAAAGAAGCCAAGGATGGCTCGAAAGGAAAATGAAGCAGGTGCTTATGACAGCGACACTATAGGGGTTTGAAATATTCCATCAACCCGTCACACTAAATGCAGTCATTTCCGTTTAGGCGTGGAGTTTAGGAGCGTTACATGGGTTTCGTCTAATGAAGATTGAATGTACCCACACATTCTCCATCTAACTCCTTTGTGGGTTAACTTGTACTTGCGCTCATGTAATGACGCGATGAATTATATAATTAAGGGATCTTTCTGACATTAGAGGCAGCCCTGAAGAGAGAACACAATGGCTATTTATATCTCCAAAATGGGAATAACGTGTGAACTAATATTCTGTTAGTTCATATGGAATCTAATTTTCAGAAAACCCAAGCTGTCTATTAGCAGTCACGTACATATCGAAATAATCATCTATTCATAACAGGGTTCTGCTCACCACCTTCTGAAATGGTCCGTTTCCGGTATTTAATTTTTGATAAGTAGTATAAGATAAACCCTCTATGTATAGTTATTGAGAAGGGGAGCCTTTCTTAGTTTAGACTATCGTTTATGCACATGAGACTAAATACATAAGACCTAGAACGTGTTATAAATCAGCATATTTGTGTTAAATATTTGATATGTATTCCATCGATTGATTGATGGTATCTTGCTTGCAATATCCAACCATGGTGTTACGTAGTACGCACACGAATAGTGATCAATACGATAAACTGTCTCGACATCATAACCATAAAACTTGGTCGCTGATATGACTTTACCTCCACCGCGCATGAAATGTTAATTACAGTCATTACGAGAAGCCATTGATTATTTTCAAAAACAACAGCATCAATTAGGAGGAGGGCGTGATAATGAATCGGTGTAGTGACGTGTGGCACACTCGTCTCTGTGTGGGGCGATCAACATTGAAGCTAAATCTGGCCCTATTTTGTTTACCTCGCTGTTGTCGCGTGGAGCACTCCTGCCTCCGCAGAACAACGGATCGATTTGAAATGCGACTGCAGTAATTTCAGCCGTAATGTTGCAGCCTTGGTGTTTTGCCCTAGTCAGGTGGTATTAACCAGGCCCAGAGTCGGCACCGGAAGTTACGTAACGTCCCAATTGATCAATAACGTTATATAAGTGCTGCCGTGTGGTTCGTGGGCAATAGCCAGGCCCTGGATGTGCGTTCAGGTTGACACCTAGACTATGGGACTCGATATGTCAATGAAAGGTGAAACACTATATCAGGTGGCCGTGTGCAGTTGAAACTTATTTTTCATCCAGATATTGCACACTTATTATGTAATGTAATGTAACATGTTAAGATGTTAAAGTATCAAAGTAATGGATTCTCTGAGACAGATTATTGCATAACTCTACTATCATATTATCAAAGGCCTTCAGTGTTCACCAGGAATCGAAGCTCGCAATATAATGATGGATCCTGATATCCTGGTATGGTCACAGACGCTGAAATTAATATGTAAATTTATCTCACCCCAGATATTTTTCCCCCATAGACTTAACATTCGGAACTCGTATCTAACGCCCATTAGATATATAGGAAAAATATCCAATGGGGGATAATGTCACAAATGTTAGCCCATTAGTCAATATTAAGGGTGAGATAAATTCAGAAACCCATTCAAGTTTAGGGTCAGAGCTCGATCCCATCTCATTTGAATCACTACGTAATTCACGCGGCTTCGCCATGTGAATTACTATGTGATTCAAACTCGATGGGATACGGGCTCAGACCCTAAACTTTCATGGGTTTCCTCTATAGTATGACAGTTTGGCGTTTTGGCTTCCTTAAATCTCTACAGAGAATATCCAGTTTCGTTCTTATACATAGGATCCCACTGTCATGTGGTATTGATACCACTACAAACACCATCAAATAAGTAGAAAATATAACATGGCGCCTGTATGCACTAAGCATACCATAGTGTGCTTGATGAAGAGAGCTGGTGACTGCAAACTGTGGTGTAACAGAGCAGGCTTCTGAGGCGGCGGAGGCGTGTGCGGCTTCTCCAGTGTGGGACAGGATGGGCTTGGTGGAGTTAAAGGCAAGGGGGGGGGGGTGACTGAGCCAGTAGGGGTGCTTGCGTGGGAGGGTGGTGGTTACCCGAGTCACGGAACCGGTACACAGAGGTGGCATAAGCCGAGGGGAATAAAGAAGGGCCTGGAGAAATCACCCGCTACTCCCGCCTCTCTCCCGTTCATCCCCGGTCTTCGTCGCGCACCGACCGGCCATGAAGAGTTCCGGGAGCCACGGCTGAAATCTAATTCAGAAGAATAGGTGAGGTGAAGTAGCCGCGGAAGGGAGTCAGCAGGTCGGATGTTTAAGACCCCTAAATGGGATTCTGGCTGGAATTGGCTATCCTGGCTCTAGAGGGCGTAGTGTCCAGAACCAAGGACGCAGGCGCGAAAGTGAAGCTATATGCGGGTGGGCGAGTAAAGGGTGTCGTACCCGTATTGCTTGGGGAGGGCGTTTTATTGCGTACTGAGGGCCGGGTAGAAGATGGGATGGTAATAGTGAGAAAGAAAAAAGTGGTTCTCCATACCCGGCATACACTTCACTCAGTTTAAGGCATCCTTTCGCATTCCAAATACTAGGGTTGATCTAATATTATCAAATTATCAAATATTATTTTTCGGTATGTTTGAATTTTGTAAGGGATCTGGGGATCAGTACTGTCGTTCCTATCTGCTTAGGTTGGGCAACTCTTTCTATTCAGAACAGACTATAGACTTGAAGTGAGAATGTGCTATTATGTTGAGAATACCAGGTAATGGTTGTTAGTGTGTTCTTTGAATGCTAGAAGGCTAGATCTGCCTTGAAGTGCGTGTTTATCATTGTGAGTTTGTTAAGGCAGTGGTGGTGATAAGGAGCGTGTGAAGGGAGTTGCGTTGCGATAATGTTGCCATGAGGCTTACCCCCTGGTCAGATGGAGGCAGAATGGGGGATAGAAGTAGGCCCTTGGCCGCACCCTCCACACAATCCAGGAGACAGATTGCAATTTCCTGCACCCTCTGACATTTATCTTTTTTGGGCAACGAAAATGAAGGAATTTCCTGGTTTTTTTTCATTCAGATGGTTTTTCTCTCCTCATGCGATTTCCTTCGATGAGAAAAACATCCTCCCGGCTGACGAGGGTAGGTAAACACTGATAGCTTAGGAAATGGAGGTGTTGGACACCACTGCGGTTGCTTGACTGTTCTCTAATAAAGAAAACGGGGGGATCATTAACTCTCACCAAATAACAAGCAGGGTTACATACATACACAAGAAACGTTAGGGTTACATATATACTCTCTGGTTTCCTGTTTATCCCAGGCGTTTTCCGTACATACTTGTAGGAATTCAGTTAGTCAAATCAATCTACTGCTTGCATTCAAGACATGCCTTCAAACTTTATCCAACAACTCTCTATCATCTAGAGGCTTAATTTCCTAGAAGTGCAAGCTAAACGATGGATAAATCTTGACCATTTTGCACTTTGTAAATACTTCATTAAATAGTAGAATATAATAGTGTAGGCCCTTTGGTAGCACACTGTGGCCGATCCCCTTAGCAATATACCAGTCCTTCACCAAGGTCCTCCTCCAGAGCAGGAGGTTGGCAGTAGATACAGGCACAGTGTTTGAAATTGAGGCGACATGGTGTCGGCAGCCCTGTGATATATAGAGATGTGAGGGGGGCAGGTAGAGGTGTCGAATCTATGAGAGTCCAGTATGACCCTATCAATGAATGGACACCATGGAGGAAGGAGGGTTTAACTATTGCAGGCTAGGCGCCCCTCAGACAGGTGCGGGTCGTGTGAAAGGTGCACGGTGGTCAGGGTGGAGGGGAAGGTGAGCTACGTTAAGGGTGGGTTAAGAGGTGACCTTGGGCAGGCCGCTAGAGATGCGTGTACGGGGAGAGTATATGATAGATCATTTATTCTCCAGCCACCGACCTGGAAGCTCTCCCTCCGGGGGGCCAGACTATATGAAGCGATTCCAGCCTACTGGATTCGAACCATCACCTAATGGCGTGTCAGTAGCCAGGCTCCTCCCCTCCCACTCCGAATTCCACCACCCTCTCTTGTGTGACTAATCTATGCATTGTGTGTGACGTCAGCACAGTAATAGGTACCGTAAACCCTGCCTGTACTACCTAGTCAGAAGACAACCAGCTTTGAATATGCATTATTCCATTTATAAAGCATTTACTGTGATACACGGCTGAATATAGACACATTTCTCAAGCATTTTTGTTCATGGAAATACTCCTTGTGAAATTCCTACCGTTCGTAATAATCATATCATAAAAACTATCAGCGAGTATAAATTCTTCCGCGAAAGTGATATATTTTTTTATCTGTTTAAGTATAGAGGATAATTAATAATATGTAATATGGTATGGTATTCAATTACACAACAAATGGGCTATCAATATATGTTCAGACTTTTATAGGTCTCACTCATCATAAAATGTTACTATTACCGTTATCTAGATGTATATTATTCACAGCTGATAAAATAATTTTTATTTTTTAAATATCCTTGGGATGTAAGAGTACAGAGACATCTACAATGCCTAGCATCGATAGAAATAGGACTACACTCTACATCTTAATGTATTAAATGGAAGTTCCTTTTTCTCTTTTTGACAACTTCCTTTAATGGATTGAATGGAAATAGGTAGGACGAGGAGGGGATGCATAGGGATGGATAGGCTTCCCTGTGTGTCCCACTTGAAACCTTGCTGAAGCCATCAACCGTCTAGCATCCAATGTCCGAGGTGGCAGGCACACTACAAGCGAGCAGCGCAGTTAAAGCTAGCTGTGCAATAAAAGCCGCCCATAAAACGTCGCCCGACTTAATGGGATTAGGCGAGAGGAGTGCAGAAAACCGCGCGTTCTATCATCAGATGTCGTTATTTTATTGGCATGTCTCGCAGACAATCAGAGCCAACTGGCACTAATCGACATTGATACATATTATTATCACGAGAAAATATAAGCAATTTCTATTTAGGTGGTGTGATATTATAAGGTCAACAAATAGAAATCCCCTTCATATATTTCTATATATATATATTATATAATCAATATATTTTTTGAAAAGTTTGAACAAAGTACAAACATTTAAGAAAATTGCGAAGATACGAATATTAGTAACACTTTTGTCCCTTTAGCTAAGCTATGATGTCTGGAGGCATTCCTGGGCATAGTACGCGATGATGCCTTGAGGTATCATTTCCAAAATTCAAGTAATTTTTTATCAAAATAATTCGAATATTTTGATAACATTTGTCCAACCTGTGTATCATAACCGTTATATAACATCCTGATTATATAGGATTACCATAGAGGTATGACGTCGCTGTGGATATTGTGAAAAGTGTCAGCGTACTACACATGTGAAAGTGGTACTGCATCAGCATATTTCAGGGTGTGTAGTTGGTGCTATGCGGCGTAGTGAAAGGGTTATATAAACGAAAATGCTGCTCTCTCGTATTGCTCGATTATGGATTCTCATGGAGAGAGTAAATTTACACAGGGAATCTGACCAATAGACGTCATTTAGGACCAAGCCGGATTGATCCATTTCTGCTTGTAGCTTGTAAATATGGCGTTAAAGTAAAGATACAGAGGCCTGTAAGCATAGCTTTGTCGACACTAGCTGGTTAATTTGACGGACGGCCGAGACTCGGTTTGGCGGGAATAAAGCTGACTGATAGCACACAGCAGCCGCCATGCAGAATATATGCTGGCCTTTAGATATGAATTGTGATCAATCCATTTCTTGACAGTTTACCGGCCACAGATTACAGGTCAAATAGATGTGGTATTTCCTTTATTGTTTGCACGACGAACGCCAGACCAAAGGGCGCGTTCGTAAAAGTATACCTCTTTCTAACGCCCTTGTATAACACTCCTGCAAACCTACGCGTTGTAGCCATTGAGATTATCCAACTGTTCTGCTAGGGAATGATCACAGGGTAACTGCAATTCTCTAGATTATTGAACAATGAAAAAGAGCAAAGCTCGTTTATTGAAAAAAATATAAATAACCCAATTATTAATAGAGCATAAATTTGTCTATTACAGCCCACTACACCATTGGCATACTCCGAGATTAAAGCAAAGGTGACTGCATTGCCTCGTATGGGCTCCTTAATATAAAGGGGTTTACGAATTCCCCTTTGGCCCATGTAGTGGCCAGTGTTTGTACACTTACATATTACCCTCTGTAGGAACTACTTCGATCGTGGCTAGGTTTCATTTGGCCGACCAACAAGGCTACGGACTACATGGTATGTATGCATAATGCACGTGTTTGTTATTGCCTAATGGACAGCTGACAATAGGGACTACGTAGCATTATCTACACACAGGCCATGATCCAAGGCCACACTACCTTCCCCCATGACAAGCACCACCCCATCTACCACACCATCCGTGCTCCAGTGAGAATCGCTGCTGCCCAGTGTCCAGTTATATGGAAGCAACCTGCCTATACGCTAAATCAACGAGTATCGAGAAAGAGAGGAACTTCTCTGGAGGCCCTGTTAGGGGCAAATGTCACTAGCTTATTTTCGGTTGGTCATACTCAGTGGCTGGTGACCACCCTCTCCTGGTGACCGGATGTGATTAGGGTTGGGGGGGGGGGGGGGAGGCGGGTAGGGAAATCAAGGTAACTTTGAACAGAATTCTATCAAGCCACATATGCATGTTATAACATAACTTCTATTTACTACTGGGCTTTACATCTCGTTCATATGAAAGAAAATTTGAGTTCTATTGATTGATATCACTGTTGCCTTTTCTATGCACTCAAGTAGAGATGACTGACTCCCATGTATTTTAAACTGGTTCATAAGGTCCTATTGGAGTACCTGCAAATTACGCTGTTTAGAGACTGCTCCTTTGTTACGGGATGGTGACAAAAGGGGTATTCGGCCCTATAAGGGGTTGGTTTTATTGACATGTGGCATAGTTCTCCCTGTAGTGGTTGGGGTTCTAATCGCTGATAAAGCAGTGAGGAACTCTCAGATGATCCTCTTGTTCTTTTTACTCGTTGGCTAAACAAGTTAGGTCCTCACTTCTCAATAGCTAGCAGCCGCAGTAAGACTGCGTCAGTGTATAAATATGTTATATTCAGTATTTGCCTGGCAGACAAGATTAGATGAATAGAGTTCTAGAGAAGGAGCAGCTTATCCTGTATACATGTTATTGATACCGTAGAGGTTACATGAACACTCATGAATATTCTATACGACTTCATTAGAATGGTTGCACCTCTGTCTCAACCAAGCACAAATTGCCATTGTCAGATTCCAGTTTCCTTATACTACTTTGCTCCCAAACCCGTGTATGTCTACTTTACGGCTATCGATGCGCCTTGTTTCTGTATCTGAGTCTCTGCACCTTCGTCCAACGATTCAGTCGTACAATTCACATACGACAATAGAGAATCCATGTGACAACTGATGTGTTTAGGCATACCCTAAGTTACACTATCATCGATGACAATACGACGAGGTTTACTTCTAGGAATTCTTTGCTGCAAATGGTCGTGCGACAATGACTTTTAGAATACCCAATTTTAGATAAAGGAAATAGTCAGAAATGAATTAATTGAATAACAAAACTTTTTGTATATGATAGGTCAAGAGGACACCTTAGTACACTCCCACGTGTGTATGCTATCGCACCCACCTGTTGAGATCCTGTCTGGAAGGTCGAAACCATTAGCCACTGCTTCTTATAATGGCACAAAATGGTGCACCAAATAAAAGTACCACTTAAACCAACCGTCGAATAACTTAAGCCTGCGACTGGATAGTGAAAGGAGACCTCGCACGAGGGTTATTGTTGAATAGAATTCAGTTTCGTCCAGCTAAGACTGTTCTATAGAGTTGAATAATGTTTACCCACATCGTCTCTGTATCTCATTGGCGTACAGAAAAGGCTCATCATGTACGAGCCTAGATTATTCAACAGACCTCAGATTCGGAAGCATTTCGCCAATTCGGAACATCTCTTACTTACAAAACCTTTTTTATGGGTTAAAAACTGCGTTCTTATTCACATGGCACCCCATAGAGCGCTACAAAGCAGCGCTACTGCCATGTATTGGAAGGCGCGCGTAAAGATCAGTCAGTCACGTTGGACCTTACAAATGACTTAGGCCGAATGAGTTATGCTCAATATTGAGGTTCGGGTAGCCTTGAAACCTGGCCTATAGCATAAACATGCGAGGTACTGTCCACCATTTTCTTCTTAGTTGGGGCCCAACTTCAGTCCCTAGCACATCTCCGGTTAACCATCACACATTCTGTTCAGTGAGAGAGGTGCTTGGACTACTCTCTGACTACTTTTCTGGTCAGATGCAATGTGTATGTGATCTGCTAGGACATATTTCAAATGGTTATCTTCATATATTTGGAGCCTTGATTTTGTATTCCCAATCAATTGAAACCGATGTAAACCTTGATGTTCTCGTTGGTGGAGGGACTTGATTTGCAAAGTTCAAGGTCACTCGGCTGAATCTGATTCCAGTCCTAATATTCATTTGGACCGGTACCCATCTAAGGTTCAGGCCTCTCTTTACACAATGGTCGTGAGCGGTCTTTTGTTATGTTTGGATTTTTTTCTTTTGATTTCAAATCTAGTAAATTTGCTGGTCTCCAAATTTGATCAGGAGGAATAGTAAGAACTATGATGGACTCCCTATTTAGTCTAGCTACATGGAATCAGGTATACTTTTTGTCAATTAGGTATAATTTTTTCGTTCCGTTTGCGCCTGTCGGTGCTACAGTAGGAAAAAATTTCTTGCTAACAGTGATCTTTTTCCAGTTGTGAAACATCTGGCTCCCCATAGAACCAACCAGCGACGGTCGGGTCGAAGCACTCGCACGCCGCACGGTTCTATTCACCGACGTGAGACCTGAAAATCAACATAAACAGCCTCAACCAATCAAAACGCCGCATTCGGGATATGCAGATGGGTCAGCGGCGTCTTCCGCTGATCCATTTCCCGCTTCTCTATTCCGTGGTCGCAAAGCGTTGGGTGAGGAAGTGAGAGTTTTTACTGCTACGCCTCGTCCGCCTACTATACTTTTTGTCAATTGTTTGAAAAGAAACAATAGGGTAGACTGCGATGATGCAAGTATGCAAAGGGCAAACATGGTACTTGCATACAATAATACTACGAAACCTTTGAAGTGACTGAGATAACAGAGCAATACAAGACTCAATTGTAGCAGCTTTCACAAGATGTATAACAGATATTTGGTTAACTTAAATTCTTGAAATTGTGTATTACCGGAAAACTAGGAAGTAATCGCATCGTCTCTAACACATGTATTCCTACTGCAATAACCGTATTCCCCAAATGCACCAGTCGTGAGTTGGTAGGTTCTTTCAGTATAAGAAACCAATGAAAGGTGGACGCTTAAGAATATTTTCTCTGAATCTACTATCATGTTTTTGTTGCCATAGCTTTGCCGGATCTATGTCTAAGGTAATGCCCCCCCCCCCCCCCCCCCCCCACATAAGAGCTCGTTCAAAAAGGGGTTCAAATTGGACACCTGCTTTGAATTATGGTTATTTAGCTCTGTAAGTGAACGATGAGCCCGGGTAACTGATTCTTCACACATTTCCCACAGAAAATCGATTACAAACAGATGTTCAGAATAAAATATTAATCGCTTTCCTGGAACGGTTGTTCTTGTGCTGAAATGGGTTTTTACATGAACACACGGAGAATAGCTGTCTTCGTCGCTGACCATTTTAAAGGTCAACAAACACATTTAGCATTTATCATAAGCACTGTTTTAGTAGTGCCCATTGAGCACGGCCATCGTGAAAGGACATGTTTTTGCAAATTGCTCGCAAGGCCGTGCCCGTTCTCAACGGAATACTTGGCGGAAGGGCGAAAATCCAAATGTGGCCACGAGGATATTTGTGGTGTGGAGATTGTTTAATCTTCATTGTGCGCGTGGTATTTTCAGTGAGGGGAGAAGAAAATTGCTCCAATAACAACTCGGATTGCGGTCTGGAAAATCGGAGAGGAGTTATAAACGAAGGTGGCTTATTGCGAAATGTGTAATGTCTGATAGTGTTATCTTTGTTATCAACACCCTTGACGGCCAGGTTTCTGTGCGTTAACGTCGAAATTTAAAAATGAAAAATAGAATGTATGTGATGAATGAATAGATAGAAAATATTAATATAACGATGTATTACGACATCACTTTGACCCTGTAATATTTTCCTGCATTCGTCCAAATATTTGGTTGATACCATCCTGCGAGAATATACCATGCTATTGTTTGGTAGAGCAGTCAGCAGTAAGCTACAATGAAATGATATAGAGCAGACCCCATCCATATGAGTAGCTCTTGGCAAATAATGTCTCTGAAAGGTAAGCATTCGGCATCCGTCCAGCGTATCAGAGGGTGAACTATTTACGAGTGGATCACAGGGGATATACAAAGGAAGATTCTGGCATGCCAGACGGCCGAAGACGGGTAATGGAGAAATTAACGGGTCGCGACATGAAATACTGCATTGTGGAATAACAAAAGAAGTCCGACGTTAAATCGGCCTCGAAGGAGGGTCATTTCCCTATGAAAACCTAAGAAAAGCTAAATGGATTTGTATGCAAGGACCATATTGAAATGTACTGCCTCTACAAGCAAGGCCTGCTAGGAAGCCGTTGTATGAATCCTTAAGCATGGTGTAAATAGATCTGCATCAAATATCCTTGAGCAGCATATGAACTTTTGATTCACTCGAATAAAATCTAAAAGGAAAAAGGGGTAATGTCACTAATTCTTAAAGTTATACATTGAATAGGTGTTGACAACCACAGTAGCATATTTACCACACAAAGGTACACTCCCATATTTGCATCCACTCACATGTATGCATTCATGTATGCTATGAATGCAAGAAGAATGAAATAGTTTTTAATTCTACAAGTCACTCTTGTGTTTCGGAGTTAACTTGCTCCTGTATGCTGTAAATGTAATGCATTTCTTTACTCGGGCAATACTGACGCCCGTGAATTGGAACAAGTGTGGTACCCACACAACGGCTGTAACCATGTTACATAGTGTCCAATAATGATGCCAAGTATAGAAGCAGATGTGGTTGTCTCATGAATCTCCTAATGAAGACCCCTTCAGCGTGGGGCTGAACAGATGGATATATGGATATGTATTACGTCATACACGCAGCTGTCCGGTATAAGTAATCACTGACACCACAATACAAGTCGTCAGCAGGTGGTAATCCGTGAAAGTTATGAAACTGAAAGCTGTGTGGACGCCTTTCATCTAAACATTGGCACACATGGGCTTCCCCACGTCCTATATATGCGTAACAATCAATCAACGAGATGTGAACTTATATATTTACTCATCGTATATGCACGTATATAAAAAGTGAAACTTTAATTCTTCGAACTAGTGCAATCATATATGAGCCATTTCACAGTTTTTATAGTTAGCATCGCTGGTATAGGATTTATCTTAAATATACATTGCAGTTTTATGTGATTGAATAAGACTATCAATGTTTCTGTTACTTGCATTTCACAGTGTTCACTATTACACATTATTGTAGCCTATGTGGGGCGAACATCCGACAGGGTTATGTTGCTCGTGATAGAGGATAGGCGATACACCGTTCTTTTAACACTAGCATTCCCCAATGTAATATATCCCGAAGTACGTTGGGTTGCAAGATATAGCGGTTTTGTTTTATATATTAGGTGGTACCACTTTCTGTGCATGCTGTTAGGCTGGAATTATATAGATTAATTCGCCAGAGAACATTGATTATCCACAGGGCTCGGATGATTCGCTGTGTTCTATGATTCCTCTTTTAATTCAAGCGCAATGCATCGGTATGACAGTCATTGCTGTAGTCCTGTCAACTCTGGGCCATATATAGCGGTTAGAGACCCATCTCAGGCGGGGACGTTTCATTCAGCATTCGCCAAGCCAATTAGAACGGCTGCACACAGCAGATGGGGGACGGGTCCGTCTCGAATCGAATTAATTTACTTTTCAGTTCAGAGGATATCAGATTGCAGATCGAACGTAGTATGGCGCTAAATTAGTCTCGAAAGTACTTTTAGGTGCAAATGTGTAGGGTCTTTTTACCCCCTAGGACACGGCTTATTTTCTAATCCAGGCATTGTTAGGAGTTAATGGCAATGTTTGCATATTTCCTGTGATTGAAAGTTTTGATAGATCTTCATTGACTACTGTGAGTTATACGGTATCACAAATACATGCGTTACCGTCCAATATGGAAATTAATGGCATTCAACATAATCTTATGTAATCAGTAATTAAACGCAGCTTTAATCGTTAGGTAAATCACACAGCAGGTGGTGAGCCTTGACTTTTAATCCCTGAATCACAAGCGCCATACACCCTGACTCCCACACGTATTCATATTGAACACACAAATCAGCATTCTGCACAGTGAGACCGCAGGCCAAACCAGAAGCCCCCTGGCGGCCATGTTGATCATAGTACGTTCCTTCCACCCATTGCTGACGGCACTCGATGAGCGCTGCACCAGACTAGGCAGTGGCTTTTACCAGCTACAGTTGCCAATGTCATATATCGATCATAGAAAAGCGAACCAGACAGGGTGGATATATTGTAAAGCTGCCGGCTCCTGCGCCTTTCCAAGCGAGAATTGATCAGCAATAATCTTTGATTCAATACCCCGCCCCCATCCTTAAGCCACCAACTCGTGTGTCAACCACACGCGTGCACACGTCGTCATTGTCGTCATTCCGCTTCCTGCTGTGTCGCGGTGCATTGTGGTCGGGTCAGATCGCCTATGAGCGATAATGGGGGGGTTCTCCGAAAACGAGGCTGTCATAGTTGAGGCATGTGATCGATGAAGGCTGGGTTCATCTCCTGGCTGATCAATGTACGCGGGTGACCTGCGGACGATGACATCTCCAACCGCGCGACCCCTGCCGGTATGAAGGTAGGCTGTGGAAGGCTTTTACATATTCCATACAGCAATTTGAGAGCGGAGTCCCATCCATCATTTAGAGAAAAAGTCTATTGCACTTTCCTGGTACTACACAAGAACTTACTCAGGTACTACACATTATCAATATTTATGATGCACATAGGGTAGGTGGTGGTCAATTAAATCCAGATACTCATAGTACAATGCCAAGATATTTATACAATGGTTCCTAAAAGGTATAATTTTTAGTGGCATATGGGCAGCCTGTAATGATATATAGATTCAGACGCCCGGTATGTTCTAGCAATATTACCGAGTTATATTTGAAATCACGGCACCGACCATCTGAATAAGTCCCAGTGTTTGATAGAGATATAAATATATATTTGTTGTCCTTAGCTGACCGGAAATCATACAACGAAAGTCTAAGTAGAAGTCGTCTGGAAGGTATTGTAATACAGGCATGAGCAGTTCAGCTTAGTTACATACACCAGGCTAGAGTCGCAATTCATCTCTCGATTCGTCTCTCCTGTACCTCATCATAACAACTACTCCCTCCTCCCCATACTCACAGTTATATAGTTACCTGATATCTATATCTGGCGTTTCCATGGGACAATATTTTGCTTTCTCTTTTATCCAGCTCTTTCAGTGTAATATGCCTGTAGCGGTTGTTTCTTCGATGATAAAGGTCTTTCATTATTAGGCTTTGTTGTAAGAAAGGGACGTATTCTGGATATTATCTCTCCATGAAACCATCTCCAATTTTAGCTCAAATTAATGGAGCAGCCTGTTCCTACCGTATGAAATTATAAACACCTATGGATTCCTCAAGTTTCATAGAAAAAATATCATAATCATTATACAGACAGTTATAGATGTGCATATCTAAAATATCTATCTATCTTCATTCTAGACCTGTTCTACAGTGATCTAAAAGGCGATATTCTCTTTGATATATAGTCTCTATATAAGCCCAGCATGTTTGCGTCATTTGCCTGCAATTATATGCCATGTCTGTCGAGGCCTTGATAGCCCAGATAGCAATCGACCCTAATAATGATTTTCTATATGTTTCAAGGATGATGCCAAGTAGGTAGGTCACCTACCGGTCTGGTTTAGTCACAACCGAAGGATATTAAACTGATCTATTGAGCCATATCATGGTATTATCTTCAGATATCTGTGTTTTAGATTGCCCAGAGATATAGGGCCATTTGATCTTGTTATTAATGGAGGCTTCTGCCGATTAGCAGCCAACTCGCTCGTGACAAAGTCTTGAGTATGGCACGTTATTTCCAGTGCCTCCTTAATTGGGCCTGTTGTTAATCCTTTGCCCTTTAGACACAAGAGCAAAATACCGGCTTGACATTTGCTCAAAAACGAGGCTGGCTAAAGTCTTCATACAGACGGAAAGTGTCAGAAGAATTACTTGTTACCATTCAGGTTACAATAGAGGAATGTGTTAAAAAGATGAAGCTGAATATTTGTTATTGGGGGAGGGTGTGGCTATTTCCACCCCTTATTCTCTCTCCTTTATGCCTCCCGCCTCCATGCAATGCCTGTTGCTTCTAGCGAGGGTTCCATTACTTCACTAGATATTAAGTTACCGTCACAACAGCGTTGGAATTCCCTGCTTTAAGTAGTACTCTTATCAACTTTCTATGAGTGTCAATGTGGAAACTGCATCAAAGCTTGCAGGCAGCATGGTAATAACGCATTATGGTTTGATGTAATTGGAGTGAATAATTCAACGTTTGCTTATGTGGAATATTTACAGGGACGGCTGCACAGTCGTATCAAGGACAGCTTTTATCTGCTCAGAATGCGTAATTGGCTCAGAGCACAGAGCTGGAACAATCCACCCTTTTAAGCTACATTTATACATTCAGATTTTTACGTCATGTGACAGTAGGAGAATCCAAGAGTGTCACATTCAGACTTTTACATCATGTGACAGTAGGAGAATCCAAGAGTGTCACAACGCTTACGGATGTGAGATTACAAACAGTCACTGAAATTCATAATACTTCCGATTTCAGTGAAGTCTAATCGAAGGGAAAATTATGTCTCAAGGAGAGTTTTGCAGTTTCACGCTATGAGAATGATGGATCGATTTTCATAGTCACACGTTTCATACATTAAAGTGATTATCCCTGAATGGGCGCCTGCATGTTGGTCTTAATGAGTAAGGATATTATTTAATCTTAGACGTAATATTGAGCAACAGCTAGTGACCATATACATGAAGTCCCGAATGAAAGTTTTAATTTCAACCGCCATGCTTATGAAATATAAAAAGAGCAGACAGCCAACGGTTTTATTTTCCCAAAATGAGGGCACATTCTTCTACCTAGGACTATTAAATCATCAGATCCGCCTTGTGCCTCCAAATAAAACTAGCCATCTATCACTTTTAAACAAAGGGCACAACCATCACCAGACTGTAAACTCTCATTCTTATTCTAAATTTGTTTAAGAATACCAATCCATTTAAAATTATTCAATAGATCACTTTTATTGACGTTCTATGATATTTTTGGTATCTTAATGGGTTACCGAAGTGGTATACATCCTAAGATACATGAAACAACAATTATGTGATTTAAATCGATTTAGCTATCGTAATACTTTCAAACATCCACAGAACATGAGTGAATTTGTATTTAGCATGATATATCTGGCCTGAACCACCATTCCCACACAGTGAAGCTAGACAAATTAGCTTTGGAAACTCAAATACACTTATTCACCAACTGTCGCAAGAGTTTCATAAGGAAGTAATATGGCCTGTTCTACTGAGACTAGCCAAGTAGAGACGGGTATTGTTATCGACTAGATTACATCAATAAGAATGGAGCATAGGTTGAAAACAGACACAGGAATAAAAGAAAAAGGAAGAGCTTGGTGAAGAATTACAGCTGTGCGTTGTAAATGTCCATGAATGGTATGGCAGCTGGGCTGTTCATTTGGAGACTCAGCTGGCTAGCTGCTATGTCTTGTGTTCTGCTCTGTAGACGTCATACACCAACAAAGTTCTATAGGCGCTACATCAATAATGCACCAAGTTAACCTGGTATTTTCGCAGCTCTGTCGAGATGTCTGCTGACTGTAAACTGTGAATGTTCATGTGTGTAGGGTTAACATTAGGTCGCCCACACAGGGAGGGCACTGCTGACATTCAAAAACCTCAGCGTATATATATGTACCACAGAAAGCAATCCTATACCTACAGGGTATGATTTTGTGTGAGATATAGACTGTGAATCAATGGTGTTGCCAGATCTACGCAAATTTTAACATTATATTTTTGATTAGTAAAATCGTAATATTCTTCTCCTGCAGAATGAACAAACCCGTTTGCGATCTCTATTGGAATTCATATTCCTGAATGCGCCGAATTTGTACGACTAATCAACGGAAATAATATAATGCTCTTCATTAGTATCAATACTTACTGGCCATCTGTATGTATCGTGTGTCCAATTTTGCATTGCAAGTATTGATAGTAATTTTCCATATCTAATCTATTAAATCGTTTATGGCAACATAAGGAAGGGAAACCCGAAATGACCTGCACGGGAATCATTCTTTTGAGGTCTGTGCAAAGGTTCTCTATATTGTACGAGAGTGAATATACATGTATATACGTACAGTATTTGGGCATATATAACGTATATATCTACACATTCATAGGATAATATTATAGATATTCCATACAGATTACATGCTAGGCCATCGAGGCATCAATGATTCCTGAGCCTCACCAGCACACCTGTACGAGACATTATTTTCTTTTCCCATCTGCATTTCTAGATTAAATCAACTATGTATACATTATACATGCCTGTAATACTGCAACTCTACTTTGTCCTATTTGAAACTAACATCCTGTGGTACTGAAGGAAGGGCGTCATTCTTTTATTTTGATATGTTTCACTGAAACGCCATCATATTACAAGAGATAAAACACATATGAGAAGGATATACAAATCATAGAAAAAGAGGAATATACACAGATAGACACCGAGTATCATACTAGAATACCTCGTTCTACATCACATAACACAACTTATTTAGAATATACTTGTATTCTGATATCAGTACTAAAAACCCCTAGAGAGATGCTTATCCTCCCACCTCCTCCAGCACGGATATTGATGATACGCGCCGCAGGTGATGATTAGTAACAGCTCTCACTTACAGGAAAACTTCCCTAAATCACAATTAACGTATAAAAGGCTAAGTATAGAAAGTTCATGTTCAGTCCATCCGGTGTTTATTAAACAGTGGACAGGTAAGGGCCTGTGTAATAATATGACAGGAACGTGTGTGACGTTCGACATGAGGACAACATGTGTGGTTTTAGCCTGAAGGTGGGGCAGCGCATTGCTGTATATCCGTATCACATTAAAACCCTGCCCCCACCTACCACGATTCTGGTCCCGATTGGCCTTACGACGGCCTTCCCGACACCATTCCGATTCTAGCGTGAGGTCTGGCAAAATCGTGGTAGGTGGGACAGGTTTCTGCGATTCCACGACAGCTCACGATAGGCTGCGATGAAAACGCCAATCGTAGAGGTCCCGATAAATTCCAACATGTTGGAAATTTTGTAGCCTGTCGTTGGGTATCGTAACCTATCGGGAAGATATCGTGGTCAGCGCGTATGATTCACCGATTGGATCACGACAGAGGTCTACGATTCGGGGACCTCCCGATAGGTCACGATTTTGCCATTTCAAATCGTAGCGATCGGGAAGTATGTCGTGGCCTATCGTGGTAGGTGGGGGTCCCCTCTAAGGCTGCTAAGACGACGTGACGCACCACACGTTTTATTATTTGCTACTCTCTCCTAAATCCTCGCCTTCTTTGAGATATTCTACCTTTCAATCTTCACGCCTCTCAAAGCTATTTATTATCACTATAAACACACAAAAGATGATTAACTTCCTTCATGTCAAGGTGCCTTGTTTCGCCTAGTCTGATATGATTTACCACAGACTGTAACAGAGGGGAACTTTTTTCCCTATGATTATATACCTTCAAATAGTGATAAAAGTTTCGAAGTGCTTCCTTCCGATCGACTGGGAAGCCATGCCCACCCTTATCGAGTGGCTCAAACATCACACCCGTGTCAAGAACCAAGCTACGATCTCGTTAGTCTAGATTTCATTGCGTGATATCTTCTATAACGAATCAACCACCCTGGTTAACGAACAACCACCCTTGATAACGAAACATAGTTACTATACCCCTAGCAGCAGTTTATAACTATGGAATGTTTGGTCATATATTTATGATAATTGATATTTCCCCATTTAGAAAGTGGCAGCTCATTTAACCGTACCCCTCAGCATAACACCAGGCTAAGCAGAGAATGTCAAGACTTTTACTAAGTGTCTATGCACCATGGGTCCTACATCTACCCATTCCTTAGAGCTGCAGCCCTCCTCCTCCCCACAAGATAGGGCTGTACCTGTGTGTGTATATCATACATGGGAAACACCTTATTTCGAAAAAAAAGATTACAGGTGACTTTCATTATGCGCAGCTTGGGTGACATAAAGGCCGGGAGTCTTGCACTAGGCTGTAGCCCGTACAGAGGAGACGGGTAGGGTTAGTCACCCTGGAGGCTTGCGCCCCGGCACATACGAGGAGGCGTGTCAATAGGAGGGGACCACTCAGCACGCGAACCCCACATCATACAACCATATGTTTCCCGATTCTGACCTCTACTCTGAGAACGACAGCGCCTGGGGTTATAATGACCCTCTAGTATGAGGTCCGAAGGTGGGAACGGAGGTTCTGTTGGTGGGTAGCTTGGTGTAGGTTCAGAAGAAGGCGCCGGGTAATAGGTTAATTGGGGTTATCGTCAGGTATGTCTAACCATGGTGAGATACCTTCTTGTCCTCCCCTTATACATAATTCATTTATATGTACATAAAGCATTTGTATATAATCCATCTATGTATATAGACGTTATCTATATAACGATAGATATTTATTTGAAAGCTTTTGTTCAGCTATATAACAAACGAATTGTATACAGCGATCAGCCAGGCAAAACCACTGGTCCTGTATTGAAACCAGCATGTATTGGTAAGCTACGGCCAGCTTAAATAAAAGAAGTCAAAAAGAAACTTAGAATATCTCTAGATATCTTTTTATTTTGTATTCTTCCCAAAGAATATTTTACTTAAAGTTTCATCGCTTGTAAGCAACGTTTCGTCAAACAATTTGGGAAAGGCTGTCCGTGCTGTTTCTTTTTAATGCTACAGATCACCTGAACTATCAAACTGTAACCCAATGGGACCGAAGGAAATCCCCCAGTATCAATTAATTATTGATGAATTAATTATTCAGCCCGTGTTGGTTTTGTTACTGTGGTCTCCATGAATATTGTAGGCGCTGGGTAGGGAGAATGAGGCCTTGGAGCGTTAGCATGAACCCACGCTAGAACTGGCGCCTAAACCAGTATCGGACTGGCTTGGTTCCCTGGAGAAATCCGCCATTTTGGTGTCCGCGCCTGGAGAGAAGTGATACGTGCGCCACCAGGCGGAGCAACTGGGCAAACTCGATCGTGATTGGTTCAATTGACCACGTGATCTGCAGTGTCACGGAGCGAAGGCTTCCAGATAAAATCTGTCCATAGTGCTCCTGGCTCTGTTACCTAGTTAAAATCTCACTGCTTTAATCATATCTGCTAGCGTATACATATCCAGATTTCGTAATTTGTAACTAGTTGTTGGTAGATGGGAGGTGCACCAAAACGCACCAAACCGATATTTGAAATATCTCAGTATTTGTCGTTTAGGTAAAATCAGACACACATTGCATTTCTCTGTTGAAACAGACAAGCTTGGTTGAAACTAGTAGAGCCATAAGACTGTTATGGCTTTGACGCTTAAATCATATTTAGAGGGCATTTGGTGGATGATGAAGGCATTGGGTATTTCTCACAACATTGAAGGTATACCAGCTGAGTCATGTATGTATATAAGTTCGTGATTAGATTGACTGCCCAATTATATGATACAATTTGTCTAGGGATATATATATCGGCTACATTGACGCTGCAGTCATTATTGATTAACTGTATACTGTACATGAATATGTCTGAGCTAGCAGCCCCAACTGGACCACATCGTCCACCTCGGGATGAAATAAAGTGTTTCTCGAGCGACCGTGAACCACCGCCAATTTATCTATTATCCTGCGCCTTCCTCCAATCTCCATTCGCAAATCGATGATCTGTATGATAAAGCACATGTGGAAAAGGTAAAGTGTGCCTGGGAAGGGAGATCTTATCCAGCAGTTGTAGGTCAGGCGGCGACCGGTGGGTGGCATGGCCGACGCCTGGGCAGACGTGACGTAATCACCAGCCATGTGCATCATTTGTTAGACAGGTTCCATGCCCCAATGAATAATGGGGCAGGTAATGCACAATTTTAAACGGCCTTGACCTCACGCTGGTTCCCCGGTCATTTGGAGCGGAGGGGGAACCCGTGAAATTTCACTGGGCCCTATCCTGCTTCGGAACCAGCCAGCGTAAAAGAAATCTTTGCAATTTGGCAAGAAACCAGCTCAGTTCTACATACCACAATGCAATAGAAAAATGGTGGTAGTTACCTGGCCTAATATGTGAGGAGGACATAGGCCAGGCTTGCAGGCTTCTCATTTGTCAGCTCCACGGCGCTCCCCCTCAGAAATAATTGCTTCCATTATCGCTCAGCGAAAGGTCAGTGGCCATGCCTAAGGCCCAGCCCTGGCCTGGTCCTTTTCTTATGATTGATAAATACGACTGGGTATCGCAAACACTGTGCCAGTTTTCTACGGCTTCAACATGATACTTCACAACCCCTACCACACATGCTACCCTCCAGAGAACACACACTCACCTGCACACCTGGATATGGCCTCAACTAGAGGTTTGTAGTGTTGTCCACACAGTAATAAACTCCTTCTCTGTGCGCAAATATTGGCACAGTATAGGGTTCCTCTCGATGCCTCATGCAACTGAACATTCCTACCGCAGTATTTCATACTATCTTCAGAGAAATCAATCTAGAACGGCAGTAGCCCAAAACATGGCAATCTCGTGTCATGTTCGGAACACACAGAAGGAGACTTTCGAGGCAGCTTATTTTCTCTTTTTTCCGTGTCATGTGATTGAACACTGTGTACCTTGAGTGTTGCTCCTCATCTTCATCTACCTCAATCAGTTCAGGTTCCCCAGTATTCATTACGGTGCTTTGTAGACGCCGAGTTCAGGGAAGCCGCACGCCATGTTGCTCTGAGCTGTTGTATTACAGTCCCCTGTTACAGCCGGTAACGCCATAAGGAAACGGTCATAACGCCCAAGGAACAGAATTAAACCTCCGCAAACGGGATACAGACCCAAAACCACGCAATGCAACAGGCATTTATGTCCCATCAGTTGCGACAGGTCAAGTTGCATATCTTTTTCGGAAAAATTAAGGCATTTATGAATTATATAAATTCAACACATTAAGATATAATCGGTACAATGTTATTTAATTATCTTTATTGTGACTCTTGCCAATCAGGTTTTTGCCTCTTATTATCAGAGTTTTTCCTTCTGAATTACGTTTGTCCCATTTTATTAACCAGCCCATTGTATATGAAAAGGCTCAGTACTTCCCTACCTGTACACCAGGTAGAGAAGGTACGAGGGATGTGCACATGACACAAGGCCAGTGTGCGTGAAAGAGGCTCATACTGTAGGGTATACAGAGGGACGTGAGGAGGTGGTTTGGGGTGGTGATACAAGGGAGGGGTCGCGCCCCATGCAGTGCAGGAGGAGTCTGGTTTTACTGGAATGTTCGCAAAGCATCTTTTCTATGATGAATGGGTGCCTGTCAGGCGAGGACAACTCAATGTCAGCAGAGTCACGTGACACATTGGTAGGAGCAGCTCCAGACGCCACTGAGGGTAGAAGGAGAAAGCAACAGGCAAGAGGTAGTCTCAGGGTATACACAAGGGGAGTAGCTTAGATCCCACAGACTCATATGTTTTCTGAGCAAAACACGGCGCCTCGGTGGAACGGAAGCTTCCAGGTACTGGCAAAACATACACCTCCGTTACTGTCCTTTTGTCTTGTTGCTTCATTGATGTTTGATTCATTCAACTGAAGTTTTCAGTTTAGTGAGTGGCTTGCTATGTGTTGTATTTGTGAGAACTCGTCTTCACCATATATATATTCCATGTATGATGTACAAATCACATAGGGATGCTTGACGTCTTCATTATGGATTTGTGATGAAAGATCTGGATGCTCTTTAAAATTTCCAATCATTTTCCCCGTCAATGTATCAAGAAATACGGAAAACTTCGCAATATCCCTCTCCTTCTCTTGTATTCATAACCGGACAAGCCCGCTGGTGATTGGCGGAGCAGTCAATCGTTGTTTTCTATCCATTCATCTAAATACTTCATGGCACCGTGGCCTCCCTGGTGAATCATGGATCTGGTTGTGGCCTGTTTTAACCTGGATTTATTGGCTTCTACTGGCGTTATCTTTAGCCCTGCGTCTGGGTGGGATTCGAGGGCCTGGAGGGAGAGGAGTCACCTCCCTCGGGTATCCTCCATACACGGCCTAGAAGGCGGGAGCCGGATGGAGGGCGGTCTTGGGTAGGGAGGGGGAGGAAGACCTCTACCTGAGTAAGGTCACGAGTTGCGGAGGTTTGTATTCAATAATGCACGACAATCGCCGATCATGTACGCGCTTTCTGTGTATAGCGCCAAGCGCCATCTGCCCATAGATTCTGAGCCTGGCGGGCCAGACGGAGAGGTGGATGTTTTGACGTAGTTAGTAAAGCGTGAGTCAGCAAATATCTTCTTCCGGAACGGTTTCCAGTGAAAGGAAAACTGGGTTATAACTGACTTGAAAATTGCTTTTCAACTTTGACAAAAGATCCTGTAGTGGCTTGTGCTGAAGTGATTATGAGCGATCAAGAATAGCTCCAAAGTATGATATACAATTGCCTTCATGCGATTATATTGATATATCCGATATGCTTTACTTTTTATTCATCTATTCCATATTCCACAAAGAACTTCGGGAACCTTTATCCGCCTGACAGAGAAACTTGGGACCAACAAATCGTTTGAATAAAGGGGGCACGGGAATGGACGCGGTTTGAATTGTCTCATTGGTTCATTCTATTACGCGCAGTTCCTAAAATGTGTGTGTGTTCCTAAAGACTGCTGTGTCATCTATTCGTCTCTATTTTCTCGGATGGCCATACAGAGATACTTACAATTCAGAAAAGAAACCTCGGGTCCATCTTGTATTGTATAAATTTACATAATTGTGAATCTGCATTCGAAACACTTTCGGTAAGAAATACACAGAAGCCGGTGTTTGGCGCTGCAGTTTATCAGTTGATATTTGTATGATTGCATAGTTATTACAATTTCCCAAAACATTGTGGCGGCAATGTGGCAGCCCTCTGTGCCGCCACTGAATATTTGATTTTGGAATAAAAGATGTGGATATTTGCATAATCCGCGCCCCCTGGCCTTTCTGACAGTGCCAGGAAACACGCGGCTTGTCACGTTCAGTGTAGGAGTATTTGGCCGGCACCCCGTGTGGCTTACTAACGTCAAGGGTACCACGCAAGTTCTAATACACTTTACACAACATCTTGTGTTTTCAGCAAAGCCGAACTAGAAGTTCACTGTTAATCTTCCTCTCTAACATACGGGAAATTCTTGCTTTATATTGATGGGAAATCTAAAAATGATAAGGAAGGAATATAAGACAATGTAATTTAAAGCCTAAGGGAGGAATACTTACTGGTTCTTCCAATCCATAATTAAAGCAAGTAATCAGTGCAATGCTATGATAACAGTTGCATTTTTCAACTTTATTAGTTAAAAGTGACACCATTATCTATTCATCATAAAGGGGCGTTCTGTTTTCAGAGCCGGGCCTTCTTTTGTGCACCACTTTTTAGTAAAGACAGCCTCGGAACAAGGACAAGTAAAACTTGGCCTCCTACGATGTGAAAGACAGCCAGGCTCGCCTGATGAGTTTCAAGGTTACCGTGTCTGCGCCTGGCGACGGCCGTGGTGTGAAATGCGAGCACGGAGACAATGCCTTCTCACTGTCTTCACCATTGTTCTGTCTGATGAAAGCCTTCATGCCAATTAAAGGGAGGGAGTCCGGACCGGAGCTGAGGGTTAATACTACGGAAAGCTCTCCTTCTGGAAATGTGTGTAGGACGCTTGTCATCTTGATGGGTATGTTTTACGAGTAGATGGTGCCAAACTGACGCAGCGGGGGGTGCGTCTTGTCTTAAAGCTGTCCTATATTCCAATTGTGTCGCATCTTGCTTGTCCACGGAAACGTTTAATTACCCAATAATCATTCTACTCTTTCTTAGATCAACACATAGAGTCACGTGTCCCAGCAAAATTGGTTTGATCGATTTGGGTATTTTTGGTACACTAGAATAAATTAAAACGGTTCAGCTTTAAGTGCACGAGTCGCCTCCGCTACCACCTTGCAGTACACCACGGTGGCGCCCAGCAAAAAGGACAACCTTTGTGTCGCATCTTAGTCTTTCAAATATTGATGAAGATGCCAGCACCAAGGCGGCAGCGCTGGTCTGGGTCAAAGCGAGGCTGTGACATTCTTCTATATCTTCCTTGTTGTTAGGATTATCACCACTGTGCTGAGAACTGATGAAGGTGCTGTTTACTTGCCACGATAACGTAATCAGCCGGCTGGCAGGTCCATGCGCCTCCACCGTTAGATCGGCCTCGTAATTTAACCAATTATGACAGCAACATGAGGGGAAATAAAGGAAGCCGACTATAAATAACCAACACGGCCGTCGGTGCCATAGAAAAAAATACCGAAGTGAAATAACAGAGTAAATCAATTTCGCCTTCCTTGCCGAGCCAAAGCACCAGAGGTTTGGTTATTTGATATGGAAATATCTAGCTGGTTTTTATCCGCTCCTGGTATGGCTTCGTGTGAAACTAAAGTAGGTTGTTGGGCTTTGAATTACTTTGGTTGTCGGGTTATGACTGCGGATATTACACTGTGGTGTTGGGAATGATTTCAAACGTTGGCATTTTCTGGTCTTTGTTCCAAGAATGTATTACCGTTAACTTGATTATCCTCTCGCGATTCACAGAATTCATTTACAGCTTCTTTAGTTACAAACAACGTATTATAACCACGAAATAGACTTGCCATGCTTTAAAACAGTATCGGATATAAGTTAATCACAAACACCGTAATATCATCATAAATTCGCAGGAGGAGTCGGCAGTATAGTGTCAGAACCACAGACCCCCCACCCAGTCCTCCTCAATTCAGTCGGTGGCACACCATGGTAAAATTGATTAGATCCTTGGAATTGATTACGATTGAATTTGCGAGAGATTAGTCACACTGCTCGCTGCATGTTTTTACCGTGGATTCTTTAATCTCTGCCTGTTTGCGTGATACATCTGCTGCTGCTATTGTCAGCGGGGAGCTGTCTCTCCTCGTGTTTCACTAGAGCATCACCGTTATGTACAGTCATTCCCTTTCAGTATCACAATTTTCCTATACAGCTTTTGTGTACGAAGCAGTATCTTATAGACACAGAATATATATCTACTTGCTCACCAAATATGGTACATTGGTATTTGCAAGGACAAATATGCGCATCTAAACTTTCTTGTTAGAAAAGGAAAACCATGAGATGAGAATTCAACTGGGTCCATACTCCGCCGAGTTTGACTGCGGAGTAATTACGAAGCAGTGAAACGTCAATAAATATAGATAGATATATGTGTTTTGTTTACAACATTTGGTTATCCGGTCTCCCCGTGGACATGTTTTAATCGATTTATAATCAAAGAGACTAGTTTAGTTGACCTTAGGGGCTACATAAGTTGCGACAGATTTCCCTCCAGATAGTCCGCGAGGTCAGCTGATCCGTTCTAGGTATGGTTCCGCCTTTCCCTACCATCAGGCGTTCTGCTGTGTACCCACCCACCTCTTAGTAATGAGTTCGGTTCGACGCTAGAGATCCACTTAATCACCAGTGGAGTGTTTTGGGCATCTTGACTCCTTCTTTTAGCTCGTCGGTGAGCCACTCGTTGAGCTGCTCGCATGTCTGTACACACGTCTGACCCTGTGCTCCGCTACTCTGGCTTTCTAATGTCTCACAACATGCAAGACGAGGGACGTCGACGGTGACAGAGGGTCGCTGTGACGTGGGACGTAAGGCAATGATGTCATCCGAGCCTCTACATATGGTGTCATCAGCATCATTGTCTCCTCTAGATTGCTTGAACCTATATCTAATCACCCATTACCCGAATCTGTTGAGAGTTCACGAGGCAGTTATACATACGCATTCGTTACCCCCTTGCTCAGGATCGGCTACCGCCGGCAGAATGAAAGTATCGCAGTTGTTTGTTCTACTGCTAAGCTTTTAAAAGTCAAGCTTTACAAAGCAGCTCCAGTAAAAATTCCATCAAATGCAAACAAACTCGGATGAATGCCTCAGGGCACAGTTAGGACGAACCGTTTATTAAAATCTATTATTTTTGTACATTTCAATTTGTCTTGAGAATTATGATCACTATCGAACAGAAAACTGTGAAATCCGTCCAAACTAATTCATAGGTGTCGTGTAATAAACAGGAAATACCGGTTCTAGGTCGACATTGAGGTGATCTTCATACGGGGTGGTTGTTATTGATTGCAATCATGCCATGTTCATCCATTTTGAATAATTATCTTGAAGCGTCTGTTTACCATATGTCGGCTTGTGTAATACACAGCAGCCTTACATTAAGCAGTTTGATACAGATTGACACAACTTCTCAGTGAGTCTACATGAATAATGGAGAGCGATTTCATTTTCTGTGAGCTGGCGATTACCTATAAGATGACATCAGATAGAATTACTGTATGCTGGTGGATGCTATCCTAAACATTCGCTTGTGTTTAAATCCTTTTATAATTTTGTCATCCAATCAATTCATTATTGGAAACAAGATATATTAATCCTCCTTGAATCCCATGACTGCGGATTCAAACTGGTTGAATGTGTTATGATTCTAGACATACATTATTTCATATATACTTCGACATTGTGTCCTACATCACCATTGATATGGTACAGAGACTAATTCATATTTTGAAATACCCTACGACGTCCTATGAATGAGGATAGTTTTATTTGCAGATAACCCGAAGATATTTGTGAACATACTTTCTTCGGAATTTCAAGGGTTATTTCAATCCATTTTGCTGTCTACTGTGAGAAGGACCGAAACATGCGTACTAATATGCTCGTGCTAGCTCGCGAAGGTGATGAGAAATGGTTCCTCGACACCTTAGTGGGTGGGCGGTTTACTGTAAGCAGCAGCTGTGGGTCCCTGTGAAACAACAGCTGTGGCCTTGTTAAGAGTGTCTCCTGCAATATATTGTTAAACACACCCGTACAGCCTTCACTATGTATACCTGCCTCCACCGGGTGTCCCTCTGTACTACCTCTAAGGATGACCGTCATTAAAATCCATCATCGCACAATGTTCCCACCTGCCGTACCTGTCCTCTCTCATTAGTTGACCCACCTGTCAGGTTGGACTGACTTGACCTACCCGTCCCACCTGTAATCTTGAGTTGTAGCACACACACACACTCCCATTCACTCACGCGCGCGCACACACACGGCTCTTGACAAAAAGGCCAATATTCAGAGGCACCAGAACCGTCAGAGTGGTCGACAGCCCGGCTGCAGGAGACCGTTAGACCAAAGGTCACCGGGGAAAACCTCTAGGGTGTGCACGTACCCCAGGGGCGTAAACCACTCCCTTCCAATGAATCTCTCTGCGATATCTGTGATAGCGGCTGGTTATAGAGAAGGCGCCGCAATCCTTAAGGTTACAGCAGCAGTTGCAACCTTCAACATAGGATCCAGGTAAATCGTGTGTATAGACCAAATCAAGACAAATGTCGTCTGCCTTTGGTTGTATTTACTACCGTAGCCATGGAGCAGTTACATTTCGTTCTATTTGGGGCAATTCCTCCTCTTGGTCCTTTGCGTTTTACCACCACTGCATACTAGGAATATTTTCACTGAAAGGTGAATATAACAATACGGTCTACTCTAAAATTGCAGTTTATACACAATCAACAAATGGGAATTCACTGTGAATTGAAATTCATCAGGGAACGTGCATTCCTGAGACAGAAAAAGAACTATGAGCCAGCAGCTAATGTAAAGCACATTAGATTCCTTAGTATAGACTTCTTTCCAATGATAATTCCAATAGTAGATGGCATATTTTACGCTTTTACGAGGGCATATAAATCTTTTGATTCGCATGTGAAGTAGGACAAAATTGCGTGTAATTTTATCCGATACAAAGTTCTTGAAATTTAATTAAGGGTAGGGGTAGGACAGGAAAATGATCTATATTGATGTGAATGGCTTTTCAACGCTTCCCCCTCAGGGTTCCAAATGGCGCATGTAGTTCGTTAATGAACGATGCGAACGGTCAGCGCTGTGGATATTTAAAAAGTCCACCACACAGTGAGGAAATTAGTGTGCCTTCAATGACGTGACAGTGACCATCCATTACTGAGGCGTTAGCCGCCTCCCCTGCTAGTTAGACCCCTGGTAGGGGCCCTGGTGGTAGATGTACATGCTGACGGTGGGCCGGGCCAGGCCGGCCGTAATGCCAGTAGTATATAAAGGATGGCTAATGGACTTTGCACCAGGCACACTGTGAATGATAGATACTACCCGTGTGTTGAAGGTTTCTATAGTCCGGCAGGGGGGCATGTTGTCCTGATAGCCCCGTTCCTCACTCCTCTCACCAAACGCAGATCAATATATAACTCCTCTCCCACCCTCCAAGCCCGCTTGAGAAATACAGTTTGATTTTCGTTAAGGCTTTGTGGTACTAGCCCCTCTAAAATGATTCTTCCTGTTCTAGGAATAAAGCTTCATGATTCCATCTTACCAAAATATTATCTACGATTTAAACCCTGCTACCTACTAAATAAAAGCGTAGAAATAGTTTATTATGCCTGGGCTGCCATCCTTTCCTTTGAACCCCTTTGAACCTTCAATAAGTGCTCGTGTAAAGAGGGGTGGGGATGGGTTTGTGGGGCTGCAGTGGGCGTTGCTGCAGTGGCATAGTCGCAAACCCTCGCATGATGGCGGAACGGGGAAGAGGTGGTTGAGTGCGAACATGTTAGCGTGATGCTTCAGAATGTAAATGGTGTGTGATCATTGCAGGTAGTCGAAAATGTAAATGGCCAGCTTGCGTTTGTCTCCTGGACAATGTTGAAATATGTTAGATTCAGGCTTATTGTATGATTATCTTGGCTTTGAGGTAGAGGGAAAGTTTTTTTATTATCTAAATGTAATGGATCAGTCAATCGTTATCATATATTGAAGGTAAAAAGATGTGGATGCTCTATGTGAGAAGTCTACTTTTAGGTGCTTATAAATAGGTTTGCAGTATTATAGGGCGTTAATAAGTTAAGTGTTATGTGCTGTTGTGTTTAGCACCTTGGGGTGGCTGTTTCACAGTCACAGTGTTACTGCGCACTGACAACGGTGGCTTTTCCATTTGCCTACATGCCAATGCTGGAATATGGATGTTAATAACCACCGATGTTGCTTCAGAGCTAATAAACACTATATGTTTGGCGTTTATTGGTACTTGACACTTTTAGAGAGGATATCCATAGCAGTAGATACCTGTATCTCGGATGTTGTTTATAAATTGATTTACGATGCAAGGTCAAGCTACCCACGGATACTAAAGCTAAATACTAGACCAAATAGGTTCCTACTTATAAAGGTATATATCTCCACGGGGCCCTATAAGTGGCGCGTTATTAGACATTTTTTCTCTCTCATTGTCTCACCCCTGGTATTTTTCCTCCATAGACATAACATTGGGAACTCGTATCTAACGCCCATTAGATATTTAGGAAAAATATCCACGGGGGATTATGTTACAGATATTAGCCTATCAGTCAATGTGAAGGATGAGATACATTCAGAAACCTATTCAAGTGTAGGGTCAGACCTCGAAGCAATCCCATTTGAATCGCTACATAATTCACGCGTCTTCGCCTTGTGAATTACAACTAAGAGATTCAAAATCGATGGGATACGACCTCTGACCCTAAACTTGAATAGATTTCTTTTATAGTACGGACGTCCTTATATTCTACTTGCATTATAATTTCATTATACGCTTATCAATGGAATGGCTTAGCTCGAAACTGTTGCTATTGTACGCTATAGGCATTTAACATGCCAGACTAGTACTTCTGTGTTGTTCTGACAATTGAACCGGAAGCCACCAGACCAAAACCTCAAGTGGCGCGCCCTGGCGACGCCTGTCGTCGACACACAGTAAGCCAGACAGACCACGAGATCAGTATGGCAAATGAGGCCCATAGTTGAGTATATAGTCTAGTCCTGTGTCCCCACGGGTGGGCGTAGGGGGTGAGACTGCCATATGTTTTATTTGCCGCTATAGATGTGCATGTGTGCACGCACATGTTGCCTCTGCTCCCTTCTCCAGACAAACTTGTAGCATGCTGCCACAGCCATGTTCCGGTGGCGATATTTAGTTGCAGCCCATGCAGTCTATCGTTCTGCTTGCACTACCGATCAGTACAACTTCTATACTCCCTTTTCTACTCCCCATTTCTAAATACAAAAACCTCAAACCAGCTTGTATTACTCAAACTTTATCCAGTTTTAAACGTTTGGTACATATTCCTAGAGCACAAAATTAGCAATGTTGGGAAGCCTTAGCACGTCATCCATTGATGTTGTGCTCATGCACACGGTTAATTATCAAACGATCAGCGTCATCTGAAATTCACGATGTCATGTAATAGAGTTTGACGTTTGACGTGCAAACTTGTTAGATGCAAAGCTTTCTATTGTTACAGATAATATGGTAGGTGGAGAATGGAAAGAAAGTCGTATCTCACTGATTCCCACTCACTGAAAGAGTGAGCTGCTCGCTTTGTCTGTCGGCCAGGCTAGATCAGCTCTGACACACTACTTGAAACTAAACATTCGTTCCACCATCATCAGTAGCCGTATGGGCGATTACCGGATCCTGAAATATTTAATAAATACATTTTGTCCGCCTCTACGACCTCTCCACCTGTCCGTCTGGTTGATATTATACGTGCAGTACATCAAAGTGAATATAGGTTCACTTTCCGGGCACGTATAATGATAATGGGACAGCCACTGTCATTTCTGATTGATCTAATATGGACATTACATCATACGTATCAGGGCGTTCAATAATGCACGGTCTTTTAATTCATTAACATAATGAGCGATGTAACATTTCAACGTAATAATCCCTCCTGACCGGTTCATACGACTCTTCACTTATGAGTTATATGTCAGAGGTGAAATGAACATATTCAACTTCTCAGTATGCTGTATTTAGTTTGAGGCTGTTAATAACAATAACAATAGATGTTCAATTCCAACCATTTCACCTTTCGAAATTAATCGTTGTCCCTTTATAAATATGGCGGACAACTTCCTGAGCCTTAGGTATATCTGAAAACCTGATACAATAAACTAGGCAAACAAAAGTATCTCATTGTCGAATATTGTTGGCCCTTGTTGACCAGTAAAGGAGAAACTCTGCAAGATCTTGCTTTTTCATCACGTTCGTTTAAGCGCTATTGAGCAGCCCGCCTGATGAGACTGTCAAGGCAGATTAGATGATCTAATTTAACACGTCACGGCTATCAGTTGGCGTCACCAACCGCCACTACCATTAGGGTATCTTAATTAGTTATATAACCCAGGTTTCTGTGGTGCCATTACAACGTTTTCCTCAAATGACTTTCCATTTTACTTATCAGGGTTTTCCATTGTTCTTTCAGGTACGTATATCCTACTTCCAGGAAGGGGGATGTTACTAGGAACCCTGTAGCCCATAGTCGGTGGCTGTCGAAAGTGAGTATAGATATGTACAAAGGTCGATGTTGAATACACACTTAATATACCTTCCCCGAAATTAAATATGCTAGCAAATGTTGTTATACAATAGCTATTCAGTTGTCATATCTGGACTGAGTGAGGTCTGCAGACGATCGGAAATGTTGTATGCCGATAATGTACCCACTCGGTCCCATAGGACATGTACCACTTAGGAAACCAAACGATCGACCAATTAGCAGTATTGTATTGTATGAGAGCCTCCCGACCTGTAAGGATATCATATCGAAAATTCACTATAATATCGAGGATATAAAGTCATAATAATCATCTGTTTCTATTGGTGAAATCCTCACACATCTAGCATTGTCCATTGAGAGCAATTATATAAATGAAACTAATAACCTAGCTCATGGTAGTTATAAAATATCAAGCATTAGAAGGTGTATAATGAGGAAAATTCGAGCAAAAACCCACGAAGGGAAGTGGTGGAAGCCAGGTAGCTAGAGCGTCGGTGAGTGCATTCCTAGAGACTTCCGTATATTATCATATTTCCATATACATGTGCAAATTTGTTTCGTTATTCGGACAATTATACAATATTCTTCATATCTTATCTAATCCCTCATCAATATGACAGCGACCTGGTTTTAAGAACTGTTAATTGCCAATCCTTTATCTTTTCGATTATGATTACCCAGATTGTATATTGCACCTGTCAGTTGTAATTACTATTCTATTTCAGTTGATGCAATTTATACATGTTATGGAATCTGTATTCTTGCCTGTTCAAAACATTCCGGCTGTGACATTTTATCATATTTTTATTCCAGTTGGATTAAATGGCACGCAATATACCCAGTGGCATTGAATGTGTAACTAATTCATGTTTTCCTACCGGATTATACTTTAACGCCAGGAAAACATTGCCTTTGCAGCCTCTATTGCAATCAACCATCATGCAGCTTGATAGCCCTTTGAAGACACTGATTATTGAGGAACGGTTCTCTCCCCACCCATATAATTCAAGGTGTTTTCGTTATCTTTACCTCGGCATATTATTTGTGAACAGCGGAAGGCTCTGAAGATTACATTCAATGTAGAATTCATGATATGAAATGGCAATTATTGATTCAGATGTTGCAGTCTTGATTAGAACACAGTCTATGCAGAGAATCCCACAACGTGTCAGATGACTGCCATTAGGGTCAAATTGCCTACCATGTCAGTTTGAAACACTAATGCTCCAGACCCCAGGTGGCAAAGGCAGCCATACTAATGATTTAATGCATTGTTCACATCGGCGACTGAAAGTGATAGTGATGTAGAAAAATGTGTTAATGGAAGGTCCCCGTCTAAGCTGGGCGGGATATTTTTATCTTTACTTTCTGAACTTAAAATATGATAGCTAATTAAGGAGTGGTATTTATAGTATGAAACTCCCTGCGCAGGTTAATGGTCTTCCGTATGCGACGGAAGCTCTAGTGCAATAAGATTGGGATGATTTCACATACAGCAGTTGGTTACCTTCTAAAAGATCACCAAACCCGTTTTTACAAAAGTATCTGATAGTTCAGGGAAGAATGATGGTGAAAGCTTGGGATATATCCATTAATTTTGATATTTACATTATCCGACACATATTAGTGCTATATGTATGGTTAGGTAAGATTTCATCGGGTTTTGAAATGTTTTTTAGCATAAAAGCCACGGCACATTGTATCTGAGATGAAGATGACATGCAGCAGTGTAACAGAGCAGCATGAGAAAGACCAACGAGTCAGCATATTATCTACTGACAACGCTGTTATTCCTACGTGTTAGTCGGAGTAGATATATTCTATCAAATAAATATCTTATATATATAGTCAGAACATGCAGGATATAGATTAGCTCTATTCGATATTGTTCAGAGAATGTCTAACATGGCAGCACTTAAATACATGTAGTTCCTAAAATCAATACCACTAGTATGTCTTGTATAGAATAGCAAGATGTGCTATCATTGTATAACCAAAGTTAAGTTTTTGACTTATGTTTTTGTTATGATTTTTCTAGCTTGGAAATGTATGCTAGACTATCGAGTCACAATGATAACATCCCCTGGAACTTATAACCTCTACTGATAGGTGTAATTCAAACATACAAATTACATCTGCTGTCAGGGGTCGACTTCAACATCGGAATAACTATACTGTGCTTTAGATAACAAATGACCAGCATTGGATAGACTATATTGCACGCAAATGATCTGACTAAATAAACCATACATTAATACCACATGGCGCGTCTGGTCACCATAGATCAGCAATCCAGCACATAGAAAACCCACAGTCGTGCGACAGTCTGGGGTGACCTTCAAGTGTTACAAATCACTGGCCGTGCAGCTCTAACCACCGGGTCCCGGGGCGTTAGTTTCATTAGCTCGCCCTCTGAGCTGCTCGGCCGACCTGATAATACACTGAGCAGAGCGCCCGGCGACTGCGATGGGCCGAGGCCGCCTCATCTGTCAGCCGAGCAGCTCACCGTGCCCCCGGGGCTCCAGGTACAAAGTGAGCTGCTCTGAGCGGCCTCACTACGTCCTTTGATGAGTGACTCGGCCACCTGTGATCATCCAGTGAGCCTGCGTCCCCACGAGCAAGCCACCCACAACCGTGAGCTGATAGTGAGCCATAGAGGTGAGTTACTGATGGATCCAGGGGTGGTGGGCCGTTCATTAAGAGAGTGGCTCCGTCGGTTATCTTCCGCAGCAAACCGGCGACATTGACTCCGGATAAATAGCACCTACTGTATAATATGCCTCTTATCTAAGGGTCCAGTGTTGACCAGTAGTCAAGTCATTTCTGACTGGAGGCACTTGAGTTGGTTATGAGTTAATAATAAGTTAGTATAGATGGAGAGTGCACAAAGCTGACATGTGCTGATGTTATTCTCGTCGGAAGAGGCAATAAGTAAGTCAACCAATGGGAAGCTAACACGCTTACTCTAACTACGAATAACCAGTGACGTATACGATAGATCCCTGATTAATCGAGAGCTGTGGATAGGGGCGGCGGAATATAGTTTATGGGGAAAGTGGCGTAGTGTATTGCTTCGTAGTCCCTGGAGCGGGTATTCATACGTTCTCTAATATCGCCTGTTAATTAGCCGACTGGTGCCTAGGAATACCCCGGGGTTGCACACCCCTCTATATTTTTGTAATTCACGAGAGAATACTTATAGTCATGCATACCACTTTTACCCCTGCCCACGTTTAGTTCAGTCAGGAATATTCATTGAGGTGTAGGTCAATTTCAATATAAACTATTGCTAACAATATAGCCGAAATACATACAGAATCTATGCGCACACACAGGATTTATGATCATGTCTTCATGCATATATATGTGTGTATATATGTATATATGTAAATACTTGGGTGTGTATACATGATCATATAATCATATCATTGTATCATATTTATCATATAACAGCAATATATATGGTACGTATACATGTGCTTGGTGACCTTTATATGGTATTTATAGTTATACGAATCTGTCCATATTCACCACTGCCTTCGGAAGTATCCAACTGGAGGCGCAGTCTTTGGGATGCTTTGAAACCTTTCATATATTATCTTGGTGACCTGGTTGGCTTAACTGTAGGATTCTCCCAGGAGTTATAAATCACTGTTGCCATGGTCCCGAAGCAATGCACAACGCCCGATGTGGCGGACATGCCCTGAGGTATGCCATATATACACCTGACCAACGCCTTTCTGACGCCATCCTGACGCCATCTGGCGCTTATACATATATAACCTATATGACATGATACCATCATTCTTGTAGAAATACACAATTTCATCCATGAGCTTTTGTACACAAGCCAGGAAGAGGATAATTATACGATATATACAGGAACAATGAGGATGACATCACACTGTCTCCAAGGATTTATGTTCTATATTCTCTGGAGCTTCAAAAGTTTTTGTTATAGACCATGATAAAAATAGAGATTGAATGTCCCCGCTCATAAATACTACTAGTTTCCGCCGTCTTACATCTAGAATGATGGGCAGGTCTTTTGGGAGAGTTTTTGCACCTCCACCTAGGGAAGGTCATGGCCTACAGGTCATAATCTACAAGCTCATATAAAAGTATTAACGAGGGAATAAGGGCAATGTGATGCTCTTTTATTCCATTACCGGACAAGGAATAATAGGAGTATGATATATTGGTTAATGCTGTATGATTATCTCTGATAATGTACTTTGGAATTATCTAAAGACTAGATTTGCCGTCCCAAGAAGAAGGGCAATAGGGCAATTATGCAGTAATTGGGTTGTCAAAATCACACAGACATACAGAGGATCATCCTGCCAGAAATATGACATCGGTATGGCAAATCCGGTGGCGGCTCATGTTATAGAATTCGGTAAAAAAATAACCAGATATTCCAAGTCTATGGCAATCCAGGGGCTTTGATTGACAGACTGACCAAGTATTTAAACTGGTATACGTTGGTCAACCATGTGTATGGTACTTGAGGTTTTTAAGCCATTCACACCGACTAGAGCGACTAGAGTGGAATAACTTCTGATCGGTATTTCTATAAGGTTTTATCAATGACCTAGTCGTCTTGGCGGTAGATTAAAAGGACATCCTCTTGACCAAACAGACATATATAGAGGACTACCGGCATCCCTTTCTTCTAACAGCTGGTGTGGCCCAATCACGTCACCGGTTTTTACTCACATTCTACTAAGCCACTCCCCTTCTGACATGAAAGTCGCCAAATCGGAGCTAAGAGATACATGGTAGGCTTTGGTATGACCTCCATGACCTTACTTTGACACTCGGGGTGTAATGCTTCATAGATGGGCTCCTGTCCCCGAGTTGCTCCAAGAAAAAAGAATTACTATATACGCATGCCGTATATACTGTAAATACGCACCGTTTTGGCATATGACGTAAAAATACTGTACGGACCACCTTGCCATACACGTTTATTAACATATTGGTTGTTAAAAATTAAATTAAAGGTTTTTTTTTAAATTTTGGGTATATAGTACATATATAACGTCCAACCATACTTGTACAAGTCACAGAACTCGATGATAATTTACGGTTTGTACGGAACTCGGCATAAATGCCTCGGTCCGTACAAACCGTAAATTACCATCTCGTTCTGCGAATTGTACAGCATGGTCAGGACGTTCTATATAATTACTGCAATGTGTAGATATCAGTATCACCATCTGATCTTGAAGATGCCAGGTTGCAGAAAGCCCATAAAAGCAAATGTAAAAAGACATTTCTATATTGCAGGCTGAAATTGTAGGCCCGTAATTACTTCCTATACTTTGAGG
The DNA here is from genome assembly GCA_950022655.1 of Alentia gelatinosa. Lineage (NCBI taxonomy): Eukaryota > Metazoa > Annelida > Polychaeta > Phyllodocida > Polynoidae > Alentia > Alentia gelatinosa. The sequence continues at coordinate 43,622,990 of OX465582.1, forward strand.
CCTAACATCGACATATTCAAGAAGAAACTGATCAGTCAATATGATTCACTGTTGTGAAGCATGGAAACTATTTTGCTCATACCATTCTGACTGAAGTGTTCAAACTTTAAAGTAAAGTTCAAATGATAAGTTGAAAAGATTGCTTTGTTTTGTTTTAGTATGCCTTTTTTACTGATTACAGTCAGCTTAGAGGGTTGTCTTTTTCCAGTCGAGCAGTTACAACTCTTTACAATCATGCATCGCAGTTTGTTATTCTGACTTTTCAGAGATATCTTGTTTCACTTAATGTTAGTCCCAATATCAGAGTATCAAGGACGTCTTTTGTGTACGCTTTGGGCGTGGCCATCAATTATTGATCAGCCTTAGGATATATTCTTCTTGTTTCTACCAGGAAGTGATCACATTTGGAGATAGTGCTCACCTGTTATTTCTAAGAATGAACACGTAGGGTAGTTATTTATTACCAAACGCAACAATGATGTATTTATAAATACATATGTGTGCCTATTACCATGTGCACAAACAATATAAGTGTTTTATCATATGAAATACATCCAATCTAACACCAACGTATATGCCATTTTATAGACATACATATATAAATATATACATAGCTATCTCCAAATACAGAGGCTACCTTCACTGGTCTATCAAAGGAACTATATAGCTTGGTTGATAATTAAGATAGATCGTTCTATACTGAACTATCCAAAGTTGTTTAATTCTTTTTCCAAGATGTACAAAGACAAGAAGTATTGTGAATTTAGTGTATTTACAACAAGTTACATTTATTGAGGTTCAAAGCTCCTGCCCTTATTCAGCATTAATGAACCTCCAGCTCACAGGCAAATGGATCTCTCCCTAAACTGTCACTGTGTCTTGGCGATGCCTGGGAGCTACGTCAGTCTAACCACAGACCAAATGACCACAAACAGCTCGGCATCACACTCTCACCACCGAGCTATTACGTCCCCTGCCAGAGCTACTCCTCCGGGCGCAGCTGCCTGAATCGCCACCCCACACGATGGAGCCCGTAGGAGTCAGCCATTTAGGTGTTTGTGTCTTTCGGGTGTTTCCACGCTGACTGTAATTACGACGGGAAAGTAGACAGGTCCCATTCCTATGGCAAGGCTGCACCGGATTGTGGCCACTGAAACTTGGTGGTCTCCACGTGGCTTGTTTCGCCTGACATACCTGTGGTTCTGATATCCCCAGTGCGCCAGACACGTCCTGCTCCCCCGCTCTTACCTGTCTGAGCAGCTCACTTATACTTATACAAGCTACTTAGCAATCAATACTTCTAGGCGCTGTCACCGCCAGTAGCCAAAATAGTAACTTATTTGGAGATAGTATTGGTTGTATTTTAGTTGCGCTAGTTTGTAGATATAAATAATGGGTATTTAGTACAACATTAAAGCAGGGAATGGCGGGATGTAGATTTCTTTTGATTGTCTCTTAAAGGCATAGATTCAGTTAAATCGACTTTAAAAGCGCCAATGGGGATATGTGAGGGCATATTTCGTTTATGCTGTTGCAATATTCATGGTCAGACCGCGGCATCATCATCAAGAAAATCAGGGAAGGACAGAAAAAGTATTGAAGCTAAAGTCACCACATACGCTTAAACCTAATATCTTGAGATATATCTCTATCCCTTCAGAATCCCATATTTTGTAACTTACCAAGCTGACCTACCGCTAGTGGGGTAAGAGGAACTACAAATCATGCATGTAAAAACATTTGAGTCAGTGGCGCCCTCTTCTGTATGTGATAGAAATCAATGTACTCAAAAGCTCAGCTATATATCTTTACATTGATACATAATGTATAGCATGATTTGTTTGTATGATCATATATATGCTCCCCAACTGATGCAAGAGTTTATGGCTAAGATTTAATGCATAGTATATACTGTATTTAAAAGGGGATGTAAACTATAGAGAGTGACATATTTCTCATTTAAATTATTCCTTATTAGTAGAGACGGCTTTAATATAATTTGCAGACACTGAAAATATAGCTTGTGCTTTGGTGCAGTATTTTTCAGACACGGAAATATGGCTGGTGTTTTGTTGCAGCAGAACACAACATAGCCATCGCACTTCGGAATATTTAAACATAGCATAGTTAGCTGGGCACGTGTCTCTGTGAAACTGAACCTGGCACAGTGTATTTCAAACAGCGTGTCTCTAAAATTTCAAGAGGCTATGTCGGGACCATTTACATATTACATATATCCATACGCTGCAACATGGATAACGCATCGCTCTAGATTTAATATTGAAACCTCGCACCTTATTAATGTGAAATAATATTTTATATCTTCTCATGAAAGACATCCCATATGTTTCAACCAAATTACTGTTCCGAAATCATTATATACGTATTACATTGGTCCAGGGTGAAGTACAAAAGTCAATGAATTCTCATTATAAGCCTCACTTAGATAAACCAGGAAAGTTGAATATTTCAATAAAGACAAGGTTCATAATCTATTTATTTTTATGTTATATATTCGGAGTTGGGCAGGGTTTAAACAATCAAAGTGGGGATGTTAAGCAGTATTACATATGATCCATTGCTGTTACCAATATTGTACTAATTCTGTCGATTCATATGAAGCTATTCTAAACACTTGATGATAAAGTAGAACTCTTTATCCTACCCCTAATAAAAAACGCCATAGGCTTAACATGGGATTTGTTTATTTCACGGGCGTGACATAAAGTGTTGTTTTTGCCACTACTTTCTGATACTGAAAAAAATATGGAAACGGGGTAGGATAAAATCTAGACGCCACTCGTTTGAGTTTGAGCTTATTTATGTCACACATTTTGTTGGCTCCATAATGTCACTCGTCTTCGATTCGTGAAATTATGGAGCCAACAAAATGCGTGGCATAAATAAACTCAGACTCAAACTCGTGACGTCTCTTGATAATCTTTATATTCATGGAACTTACTGTAAGATGAATGTTTTCTGCCACGTTTGTTTACAATTCACTCGGGGTATTGATTATGATGACGTGCCGATGTGGCGTGGTTATATATTCATGACTATACATGAACTACAGTCACGTAGAACGAGCGGTGCAGTGACGATCCCTTGTGCGCAGGCGCACAGCTTTTGATCCAATTAGCGGCCTTCTGGGGACTGTCACGTGACTTATACTTTGTGTATATGTCATGTTTGACGTCGTTTTCGACACAGTTTCAAATTTGGTCGTCATAGACATGAGATATGAAGTAGGTCAGTGGCAGAATGGAAGTTTAGCAATAGCAATTGTTACGGTCATAATACATCGGATGAGGTGAAAAAATATGTGTCTCGATAGCAAACTAGGTGGATGTCGTAAATGAGAGTACCGCACACGATCCACTGTACCATGGCGCACCCTGCTTTCCAACTACCACCCCGCTTTGAGCGAGGTTGGGGAGAGAAGGCTGGTGATTCGTCAACCTACCACCCACATGTCTGGGCCGGCCAGCGATCGGAAGCCATTAGACGTGGAAACCGTGATTGATACGTGCTTCTGTACGGCCCGCGGGGATGATTACAAAGGGAAAGCGGCGCCGACAACGGGCCGCGTCGCGATCGTCAGTGCATCCCGCGGGCGACCTCGGCCGTCAGTCAGTCAGTGAGTCGCGCAGACGACAAACAGACGAGACCTACACCCCTTCCGGCTCGTGGACCTATGGAGGAACACCGTGCGGTTTAATCCGTCCGTCCGCCATTCTCTACAGGTATTAGAGGGCGAGGGGCGGGTAGGGATTTCCTCTCCATTGCACGTCTTAAATGAAAACTCCTCAGTAACAATCAGACCTGAAGTGTATACGGCACAACAATATGTATACATGTACGCAAGGATATATGACTGAACAAAGGGACAACAGGTCTGCTAATATTTATGTCTACACCGTCGTAATGCATATTGTTGCACGAGAGAGCCACTTTAACAGATCTGTAGAGATATGAAAGCCAATTGCTCAGGTAACCTTATGGCCATTCAGCCAAAGCCAGGAAGATAGACGATCAGGGGTCCAGACAATAGAGAGTCTGGGCGCCTGCAGCTGGCACATGACAAACGATTGGCGAAGATAAGCTGTTGGTTGACCATTTCTTCCTCAGTGTCTGTGCATGATGGGGAATATGTCAACTGGGTGTTGGAATAATAGATAAATTAAGTTCTATATGCATCAGAACTTAGTATCATGCATTGCTAGAACCCTGACTGAACATTACAATAGTAATGTAGAATTTGGCTTAGTTATCCAAATATTTGAGATGAGGTTGACTTGCGATCGGTGCCTAACTGTGGTCAGGATTCCAAGTTTGGACCTTGTACAACTCAGTCCCGTTCTCTCTGTACTGCGCCAAAGTGCCAGCACGAATCGTGGAGACGGTGTTAGCTGTAACGTATACAGTGAAGTAACGCGACCACCCACCACCGCCCCTCGTCCAGGACACCGTGCAGAGGAGACGTGTGATGTCGCAGCTACATTAGCCCTGTCCCTCAGGAAGTCTCCACTTACTCCCACAGCGTCTGCCACTCACTGGACGAAGCCAAACCCAACTCCCCATACTCCCCCTTGTTTTTCTCCCCATCCCTGAGGGCATCACAGAGATACGCCGCCGGTCAGTAACCTTCTGGATAAAAGGGCGTAGCCATCATGGGAATTAGCCGGGTGCCTTATGTTTGACTAGAGGGTGGGATGTATCAAGTAGAAAGGGATATCATGACGAGATCAGGAGGTAGTGTCTCGCCCTTTGCAGTGAAAAGCATATAGGGTGGATAAGAATAAGCTACGTGTATCAGTCGCTTTACCAAGGATCAAGTAGTAATATAAATGTGTCTACTTTAACCCTTACATTAACTGACTTACTGTACATTTGGTACATCCTACTGTAACCTTATAGAGAACATACGATAACTATTATCTAATTTTAAGTTGCTCAATGCATGTAGTATATCTCATATTGACATGCTTTCGCAAACTAACTCTGAGTTTTGGAACCCGCCGATGCAGAAATTCAGACGATGCAAACTTACACCAATTTAATTCATTGCAATTGTACGTCGTGGAGTTTGTCGTAAGAAGCTTCGGTGTGCATACATGTATGCTATCTTTGCTTATCCCAACATATCAAACAATATTCATAACCATATTGCTGTGACCGAAGAAGACCCTCTGGATAAAAACTATTATACTCTATTAAGAATTATGTATGTATATATCTAGTGATTACTTCACAAACAACTACTGTATAAAATCAAAATAAAACCTATGTTACACAACACGAAAATTTGGGTTTATTTACCACGACCCCGACCATGATCCCAACCATGACCCCAATCCCGAATCCGCCCCAGCTGCATGTAACCACGGACAGTGCTTTACAAATAATACTAGGCTGAACCAGGGAGAACAATCGTGTTTTGAAAGTAAAAACTATTAAAAAACTTTATGAAAAACAAAGAATTGATAGGTTTAGTATATATACATATTATAACAATAAACCATTGCGTTTAAGAAGGAGTTTCTAATAAATATTGGTAATATAAGATTGGATATTTCATATAACACGGACTTAGATGATAAATCGTAAATGAAATCAAATGAACAGTGGTGTCCCCTAAGTACAGAAATGCTTACTACTCATGGAAGGACTGCCCTGTGGAATAATTTTTTTAAAGAGAGAAATGTTCTGACAGTGGCGTAAATGGGCCTATATATAACCCCAACTACGTGAACAGAAGCAGGCGTATATATATGATGCGAAATAGGACGAACATAATTATTTACGCCCGAAGAGACATATTACGCGGAAACTAAACATACGGAAATTAAATTTGTCGTGCTGTGTTACCTATTCCCCTGCATTTCAATTTTGCCTCCTCTTCACGCCGTCCCTGCTCTCCTGTGACTCTCGTTCTGCTTCTAGATCCCTCTATCCTTCATACAAGCCTGTGTTACTACAGTGGACCGCCGGCTTATACGTCGACATCCCTTGTCATATTTCTGTTTCACACTGACAGTAGGAACCTCATCTGACAGGACTGCCACAACAGTTCTGTCTGCGTCCTAGCTGTAGTCTGTGACATGCTCGTGAGAAAGGATGTGCTTTGCAGCTGCTCAGCTAGAGCAATTCGCAGCTTGAGCCAATGTGGTTACTATGACGCGATATCTTTGCCTTTGGCAAACTGCAGCTAGACTTAGATGGTGTCCGAAAGAGGTGGATGAGGACGAGCGAGGGATGATACAACGTGTGATATACGTGCAATGGAATGTACAGCAAAATGAATGCTATCAAACGTTTACATTCAGCACCCGTCAATGCACTCATGCTTTGCAGAATCCCAATGCATGTCAAATATCATATTGGCTTTTCTTACTTAACAAGGTAATGAAAAAACAACAAACATCGCATCCTACATATATATCATATGTAGCTGATGGTATCAATTTCAAGATATGTAAATTCCAAAATGAAGAAAAAAGTTAAAAGGAATTACCATTTATTAACCATCGTATACAGAGACCCCGTTGAAAATGTATGGGGATTCAGTAAACCACTACCCATTTTATAAAATCTGTCAGATAGCATAAATGTGGTATACGGATTTAAAGCTGTGGTATACGGCCTCGAAACCATGGTATACGGGGAAAATATTCTGTTTGTGCTATAGAGCAAAGAAATAGTCTCTATTGTTATATCATTTACTATGGCAATAACTGGATTTGATTTATTCGAAAAAAGGGATAATAAATACAACAAACGATGGTTATGTGGACAGGCCGCTCTGTAAATCACTCCAGGTTGACGTCATAATATACTCGCTGGCTTTCGTGTATTACTGCGCGTCAACCTCTCGTGGTTTACGGCCGCCTGTCCACAAAACCATCGCTTATTGTCTATATGTGTATGTCATAGATTATTTCTAACGAATAGACGAATATGATATCACAAATGACATATATAAGGATACTCGTATGAAATCATAATATTTTATAAAATGGTCACTGTTGCATATTCATTCCAAATAACGTCAGATCTATGGGGAATTTTGGTGGGTTTTTTTCAAATGGGAGTAGATCCCACTGTGTCAGGTGACCTTACCTGGGAGTGTGCTACTGTCCCCGTGATAGATGGCAAGTTGCAGACCTATTGTGGAAGCACTGGGGCTGGCTAGGCATGTCAGTCTGGCTAGCTGTGCAACGAATGCCCTGAGCAATGGCTATATATCTTCTCCGGTGGAACCTTAGACCTGAACGCATCTGAACAAAGGATGAATTTGATAAACCACCGTGGTGTCGGCGGGAGAGGATGGGGAAAGAGCAACGTGTGTTTTAGTGTCTGGGCAGAATGGGACTTGGAATTGAAAAGTAATTCAGACCATCCCTCGTCGATGTCCCACTCTTTATGACTAACCTGCTGATGACTGATATGATAACTGACTGATCTGCCGAGTCTGCATCAGGCTCTGGATGTCTTTGCCGTGTGGAGAAGGGTGTATACAACTCCATGTACAAAAACCATCGATGGTTGTATTTTTCACCCTTGGTCATTGACAATAATATCAGTCCATAAAGATTTTGATAATGGGTTTGGAAAACCATGAGTGCGGATAACGGCAACTGATAAACAATGGGTAGTGGTTCACTGTGGCTCCTTACATTTTCAATGGGGACTTCGTAACCTAGGGGTAAGAAAAGCCCGTAGCATATATCGGTTATGCTGATTATTATGAGAGCGGACTCATTCTGAGAAGATAGTGACTTGAGATTTTACTTATCAACGTCCTTGTATTATCAGTATGAACTGATAGGTATCCTGATAATGAGATTTGATACCTTTCGTATATAAATATATGTGTAGAAGCACTCATTGTGAAATTTCTTTTCACAATGAACCTTACACAGAATACCCATATATATGTACACTGTCAATACCTCCATTATTCAGCATTTCAGATATGTTTATCTTCAATCGTTCTCGATTCCAAGTGGTTAATCCCAAAAATGTATGGTTCATTCAGATTATTATCTAAATGGATGAAAAGAAAAATATGAAAAAAATAATTGCAATGAATAACCTCCAAGTCGTTCAGGTAACAGGTCCTAGGTGGCAGATCAGTTTACTGTTAACCTGCGACGTTCAACGCTCGTCTCCGGACAGAGGTTGTAATTTCGCTGACCGGAGGTTCGTTTGTTGATCTCAGATGGTGGCTTGGTGGTTTCAAATGCTTGCAATATGGTGTGAAATTGGAAAATGCTCTTCGTGACTAATGACCCTAATCTGTGTCTCATGGGCGAGTAATGACCAAGAGAGAATGCCGCCCATGTGATGCGTATCAATGAAGAGAGACAGGGTTCATAATTAAACCGAATTCTTTTGACGGAATGAATTTTTGCTTTGTAGAAATCATTAACATATAAGTCTTTTATCGAGCCTGTTTTACGGGTCAAACTTATTTGTTTCTTAGTTTCGTTCATTGAATCTGCTGAGACATACCAACTCATTAGCTGACAAGTTCTAGATTGCATACGTCGACCTAATATATTAAATCATGTGTACACCGTATGGATATTGTCAATAAACACACTTCACACTTTAAGTGCAATATAAGTAGTAGGTCGGTATTACTTACGCCAAGGTTGCCAATCCTATGTTCCTAGCTACAATCTAGTCTGGGTTCATTGCTAGGACTTAACTACAACGTTTGGTATGTTCCTCGGCACTTGAAAGATATGATTTTAAAATTTACAGCATATACATATCGGTTTATGACAAGTAGACTATGACTTTGTCGGTGCCCCCATGGTACTCTGGCATACCATTAAGGTGTTGAGTTAGGGTATTCTTAAGATAGGGCAAGTAGTAGTTCAGTGCTTCACGTGATTTATCGACTCTGACAGAAAAACGTGCAGTCTGTATACTATAGTCCCGCAGTCAAGTCTCAGTTATTGTAAGAGCGATACGCATTATCACATGTTCTATGTAGGTAATGCCACGGACTTCAATGTCTGTGATAGTATTTTATATGATGTCTTGACTGTAAAATCTGGAATGAGGCAGTTGGCACGTCGCCCGGAGTGTATGACGAGTGGGGATTGAAGATGTTTCATTGATAAAATAAGATAACTCTTAGAACCTGTCTAGTGGAGTACTACAAGGTGGATTTTATCACTTGCTCAATGGATACATGTATGGAGGGCCCATAGGTAAGTACCGTATATACATATTCTTTTGATCGCCGTCTTTTGTCCATGTATAATTCGATAAACACAATTATGACGTCATACATTCGCCTATATAATACGCCAATACCGCGGTCGAAATGTTTATTTTTCTTTCAAAAGCTATTTCAGTCATATCATTCTGCCATATAAGCTTCTGTTGGAGCTTACCGCTCTAGACTGGATATGAAGTTAATCGGCACAGATTTAGTCACTTGGAGTTCTCTATATTTGCTTTAAGTGCGTCTCTATCCCAAAACATTAAGTGTGTAGACACACGCCTTCCTGTTACACTATATAACATGCAGACATGCCCTGCGGGACACCTGTCCCTGTCAACCCGGAGATGATTGTGTGTGCTCCGGTCATCAACGTCCCCAGACACAGTAGTTAACACGTAACCCACCGGAGGTCGTGTCAGTGCTACGCCGATGACAGAGCCCACTGTCAAGTTGCGGTGGTGTACACCAGAGGTCGTGCACCCAACACCCCGGAGTCTGTTGTCAAGGTGAGGCGATTAATATGACGTCTGACCCTGTCATGGTTCGGAAGGAGCAGTTCTGGTCTGAACAACTCCAAACAGACACGCTAGTCCTGAGTACGATTGAGCATCACTTTGTTTTGTCCATTGTGTGCCATATAAGGTACGATGTTGCTATCAGAACACATATTTTTTTCTGATTCAAGTTGTAATCCAGAGGTAGAAAATGAGTACCCGAGCTCATATATTATTGAAAAAATTCTATTATTTCCATTGCCGATATGATCAACAGGTATGTTTGTTTCTCATACTCTTTATTGAATGGACACAAGTTCACCATCAAAGATCATATCATCCAATTGCTACTTGGTGTTATATCAAATAATTTTTTTATTGTGTCCAGCCTGTCAATTATGCCGCACACAAGATATATATTTTAGATCGCTTATATTTGGCAGCTTTTAGAGCTTGAGTTATTTTATTCATGCTCCAAGTCAGACTGGGTCCCATATTCCGATGGTAAAAAGATGAGTATGTACTTACTACAGAATATTGGACTGTGAGTAATTAGAATACGGATCATCCTTGTTGAAGTCATAAAGGAAATGAGAAGCTGTGTCTACCGGACAGCGTCACTTTACTCGAAACCTTTTCTCGATTTTATGAACAGACTTCAGACTTACAAAAGAATGTCAAGTGCGGCAGTTTTGGATACATTACGAGGCCCAGAGCAATATACAGAATATCAAGTATTTACACCAGTGGTCTGAGTGCAAAACCAGGCTTCCGATCCTTCGAGGCAGCAATAACCACTTGACCGATATCTCCTGACAATTGGATTACACATTATGTTCCTTTTTAATGTTACGATTTATGTGTTACAAAGGTTACTGAATATTATTGAATCTACTCTTTGTGATGTGTAATATTACTTCATGGTATGGCAGCCCCACTTCTTCACAGCAACGCTTTCCATAAACATATATTGAGCAACAGATATCTGGAATTATTTTGCTTATTTTTGCATTGATACTAGAGAGTTTATTATGATATAATATGATTATATTAAAACGACACATTGTGATACATTATCCCGTTCATTACCGGGTCCGGCAGCAGGTTCAGATCGATAAATGCATACCCGTGGTATCTGACCAACTCTGTCGTCCAGACCTATTTTAAAATTGTTGAGAAAGTTCATTGGTTACCCGTCATATTTGAATTTATCTGTCAACCGTTTCCATAGTGGTAAATGAAGAAAAAACATTAATCATCACTGTAAAGTTGTTTATGTAATCTCAGGCAAGATATATAAAGATCTATATCGATTCAGCTGAAATAAATAATATTCTAACAAAAATGGAAAAATTATGCCTCAATTTGCACAACCCTCGGGAATGCCTTGAGGAATTACGTATATTATTCTCGGGAGAGCCTTCAGGCATCAACGCTAAGGAAAGGGTTAACTTCAAATATTAACCTCAGTCTGTTTTCGTCGGGGTTGTTGCCCATCATATATAAACGTATAAAGTCGTATATTCGAAATAGGGCTAACTCCCTGTGTCCGTAAACACATCTGGCGGTTTTTGTCACTTATATGGAGCGGTGGAATTCGGATATAGTTGTGTTAATACAACATAGAGCGATCGACACACGACTCCATTGCTTCTTGCCATCGGGTATTTTAAACGATTCCGAATATATATTATATAATTCCGTTTATATAAAAATAAATTATTAACCAATACCTTTCACAGGTTTATTCACTGCGGTTTTTCATTTGTTGTTTAGCGTCACAAATACTTTCCAGGTTACCCGGTTACCTGGTGCGGTAACCGGAGGTTTCTTGGTGACGCTTATTTGGTTTAAACAACATTCCGCTCTTAACTGCTCACCCGAGCAGTCGATTTCTATATATATAATTTCTTTTTAATAGAAGTGTTAATTGACTCAAAACATTCGTCAAGTAATTTAAGGGTCTTCCATGCTTTCGTCAGTACATATGTGCAGGACATACAGATACAACAGGACATCAGGACATTACATCACATTCATACACAACAGTTGTACTAACACAGGCAATATGTCTACACTCTAAGCAAGAAATTCTTTATCTTTTCTTTAAACTGATTTCCATATTCATTGTTTCCATATATATATATATATATATATATATATATATATATATATATATATATATATATATCTAATTGAGCTATCTTTGAATCATAAAGTAGAATATGCCGTCATGGTAAATGCAGGTGATAAAAGACACTCAGCAAAATATATTGACGAATCAATTATGGGCAAGAATATCAAGGTGGCGTACTAAAACCTCTTATATATGCTGCTTTTGATGGTGTTTTAGGGGTTTCACACAGAGGTAACGTCCATGGGGAACTGATAAGGGAATCCAGGAGCCCGTTTAATGATCTAAGACCGTACATGTAGACCTTTTTCTGAATACCATAGAGGTCCAGGGACGAAGTTGGTCGAATCATTCAACACTAATGGATCACCTTACGGACGGCTAATACTATATTGGGTTAAATATCATTAACTTGAACGAGTCACAGAAACGGGTCTTCATCTGCGATCCTGTATTATTAAACGGACCCCGAATCCGGCTTTTTCGTCACAGAACCAAATGTGCATTAGGTGAATATAACTTTACAAGTGTCGCAGCTCTGAGAGATGCGTGCACAAAGTTCTAAATGAATCCCCTCTGAGTAGCTCATTGGTATGAATCGCCCTCTGCCAACAGAGCAATGTTACCTCTAATCTCTCCTCTCGTTGGACACGTGGATTACTTGGTACCCGTGTCAGTTTTAATTACCCCTCTCAACTGGCCATTTTCTGCTGCCGTGCATCCAATAACTGCACCACGGGATGTGCTACGGTGCATGTGATTGCGCACTCCTTGTAATAAGGACGACAATTCTACCATGAAATGACACTCCTCAGAAGACGTGCAGTGGACGGAGCGTGTCTTCAGTAGATGCTCCGTGAACTACTCTAGACTCAGTCCTCTTGGTTTTAACTGGCTATGAGCAGCTGAGAATTCCACGTGGATACACAAGAGATTCCTCGCATGGTACAAAATCGTGGTAAACTGTTGACGGGATTTATGTACATTAAGAAGAGGTTATTCATTAACGAGAGCACATGGTTGTATCTATTGCTTTATATTTTGAAAACTATTTATTACATCAATATTTACGATTTACGGAATATGAATTAAAAGTGAAATCACAAGCAAAACTACAGTAATATTACATTTCTCAAATATTTGAATTTTTAGAGGCTCCTATACGTAAGAGGATCCTATCCTCAACGCCGAAGTATTGCGTTGGATCTACTTGAAAGGGACTTGCGCTCAAGGGGAACTGATCATTTATATGTACATATTCATCCTTGACTCTTCAAGTAATCTGCCTGGAGGTGAGGGACCGTATGCCATTCGTTTTTTTACCAAACAAATGTGATTCTTTTGCATGGGACCGATTTAAATAATATTCCCCTGCAGAGGGTTCGATCAATATGACAGTAATATGAAGGCGACGAAATATATGAGAAAAAGCTCTCTAGTGTGAATAGGAACCTATGAGGTGTTTCACAGTCCCACAATTTTTAGCGTGTGACACACACGCATATATACGTTGCCCAGGCTAGGTGAGGTTATATAAACTTTCAGGGTGCTGCTAAAGCTATCCCTGCGTGCCACCTCTGTGACATTGGGAAAGGTGCAGATGGCCAGTGTCTCAGTGTCATAAGAGACGTGCCCAGCTGACCATGACCAATCACTAGCGACCGAAATACCTCATTGACCCATTGGTGCTTAGTATATTTCGATTCTAGAAAGGCAGTTGTAGAAAGAGCAAAGTTTGTTGGGTGCAAGTGGGTTACAGAAAATGACCCATACTCTGATTTATCCCAAACCTTTTGTTTGTTATTTTCTTGTAATCCCACACTCGTTCATCTAGGATGAACCTACCATTTGTTCCCAGAAAAACGATTTGCCACGTAATCCAATGAAAAGTGATTAAACATAGCGGTGCAAAATAGTACATATTGCCTTGTAAAAGGACTTCTTATAGCCCTTGAATCGTTGTAGCAATTGCACTGGGTGTGTGCCATGCAAAAGGTTGGGGGAACTCCGTTAGGGCGAACTGGGATTCGAAGCCCGGCAGCTTTCACGCCAACATCGGCCGACAACAGTGCCAACCCACCACCCTCTCTCTCGCACATTTTACCCCACGTCGCCCTTCCTCTCCAACATTTCCGCAGTCCAAATAGAGTGGTTTGAGTGGACGGGACGCGGATCCAGGGCATGCGACCTGCTAACCCCCCTCGCGTCTCTGACGGTGCGCCGCATCTTTCCCGGTCGCATGTGTAGCACCACTGCAGGGCATACATGTGTGTCTCACCTGACACCTGGATCAGTTCCGGTATTACCCGGCACGAGTCCGGCTTACGAACGCACTGATCAGATGCACGTGTGCATGGAAAGACGTTCATACAGCTCCAAACAGGCGTGGGTGGCAAGCATATGTTTACATATATATGCATGCCCAGCTGTCAGCAAGTCAGAGACGGGAGAGTGAAGTGGCACACGCGGCCGTAGCATATTTATCCTACCTGACTTACAGTTACACCTGGGATTGAAGGATACCCCCTTGCATGATGACTTGCATACGGCCACACGGTCACGGCGACTTGGCCAGTGACCCGACCCTGCGGAATTAGGTTAGTGCAATATTGTGTTATTATTAGCCTCTGGACATAAACTTAGACCCGTATCTACCGCCAGCACATGGCCCAGTTAGTTCCATCGTGTTACCTCATTATTCCATATCGGTTATGGAGTGGGCTGGAGTAAATGTCCTCCTTACCACTGTGACTCTTGGTTAGATTACACACGCGTGATATGCATCGACGGTCGTGCGAGTGAAGTGGTTGTTGTTTCCTATCACGATCAGGACTAGGAAGTGCAACATTCATTTCAAAATGTCATGGTTTTGCGATTTATGACTACCAAGTATCCAAGCATATATGCAAGGAAAGATTTTTAAAACATTGCACCTTCCCTCTGATTGTTAAAGGGCTAGGAATTCTACAGGTTAAGACAAGACCTGTATAGTTTACACTTGGATTTACAGTGGTGAGAAAAACATTGGGTTGACCCCCCTCCCCCGCTCCCCCGGCAGTTTTGACCTCCGATAATTTACTGAGGTTATATCTCGGGGTGACTAGGCTGGAATCAATTCCCATTTGCTCTCTTATGCCCCCTGATGCCGCTGAGGTGAATAAACTCGCTGCATATACGTCCTCTACTTACCCTCATCATTTCCTATATATAGATATAATTGTGTGACCATATTTCTTTTTAGTTTATAGTTCATGTTTATAAATGCATAAGGTCATGTAGACAAGACGGTCACTTAAGTCGTAATAGGTTGTATTCATGCTGGCTAGCTATATTCATTAAACTTCATAAATGGCAATTACACCAGTGAGATTTGGCAAATTGTGTCTCATTTAACCTTAAACGCTTTTCTATGTAGTTATATATGTAGCTATGAAGTTCGATTAAATCGTCTTATATTTGTAAAAAGGGAAGGGAAGTAATGATTATAATGACATCCAGAAAGGGAAAGTCGATAGACACGGGAATGGTCGCAGGATACGTACACGCACACAGATACTGTCAGGATACTGTTCCAAATATAGTTCGCGCCCTTCGAATACCTACCGAATAGTTCTCAGTTAACCCCATGGCCAAGGCGCTAGAGCACACAAGTAAGTTAGATATCAGCATGTTGACCTCTTTCAGAAGAAGTGGGAGTAAACATACATTCACGTCATATTTTGCCAAAGGAAACTTCCATTGGCGAGGACGTTGAATCGGATTGTTGGATCTATTTTGCCCACACTACTGCCATATGTAAATGTTTCCCTACTACTTGTAATGTTTTCCTTTGATTTTTGAACATTTCTACGCTGATCAGCACACATGTTATTAAACGGAATACCTGCCAAAGATACTTGGACTGTACTAAACTACTTCTTCATAACTGATCTAGTTATTTCCAGTGCTGCCAACTTGGAAATGGTCACGATATTATAGGCTGGTACAAACCAACGATTGTTATCCCCTGTCCGACATATACATGTATACACCACTACTCACCAGCGGACAAGACGATGGACATCGCTTTCTTGTTAACACACTGACCTTGTACTAATATTTGCATTTTCCTGTATTGACTTTCATGTGTATAGAGCAGTGCATCTCTTATTTGTGTTCCCCCAATTTGATTGCTGTTTTGTTCATATTTAGGTTGGAAGAACGTGGCAATGCATGCATTGGAATTTTCTTACAGTATGTAAGACTTGTTGTCAGCAAAAAATCTGCCCACTCATACTTGGTAATCTCAAGATTAACCTAAAAACTAGTTATCTTATAAAGATGTTTCCTCATCATCATTTCTAGCTGAGGTAGTTAATATCTATTAGGCAGTAGTGTATTATTTGGTATCGAATGCCCCTTCATATGTCTGATTATAGTTACCATATATCTTTTGTTAGGTGGCAGTATGCTCGATCTAATAATTGCACCGTTGCAACAATATATGCAGAGTAAACGTCTTTTTTCCCCCTAATTTCTCCCAGCTCACAAGGAAGGTAAAATGTTGTTACGGATGTTTTCTATATTCATTATCAACTCTTATTGCAGGTCTAGGATTATTTAACACTCTTCAACAAACATGGATTTCCTGGGTAACTATGCGGACCTACAGGCTCCAGAACTAACTAAGCATATGCATTATCTTTATAATACCATTTCCAGTTCTTCCATGCACTTTGATATCATTTTGATTGTTTACTTAGGCATTTCTTTCTTCTCTGGGCTGTGTTTCAGGAGTGAGTTACTAATGTAAATTCCACCGAGTACAGTCCTTCCGATTGAAGAGAGCGTGGGTAGACACATCGACGCAAGTGCCATCTAGTGTGAACAAAGAACATCATGGCGGCTTTTATAGCAAAGCAGATGGTGGGCGACAAGCTCAACTCCGTTAAAGGTACCGGCAGAAATTCTGTGCTTACCTTTCAAGTAACTAATGTCAAGGTCTGCGAACAGGAAACTGTGGTTTTTGTTTGTGTTTTACCTGAGCACATACTTAGTTGCTAGATGGAAGCTTCTGTAATGCATCTACACGAACATCTATGCGCCTCAGGTGATATTTGGATTGAATTCCATCTGACATTAAAATGAAGTTCTAGTTTCTTTATTGCTACTTCTTGGTTTGATTAGCATCTGGTGGAGACATCTTTTTGATCATTTTCTGTTATTTCCATAGTGAATAGCTGAACGTAACGAAGTTGGATTCTAACTATGCTCTTTCATGTTTTTTTAAATTTTTTATTTTGATCAACGTTAGGCTAGGATCAACAGTTTATTTCTTTTTTCTTGTCATAGCTTAAATGTATCTGAAAGGACTTGATCTTCCTATCGTAATTGATTCCTCTGGGAATTCTATATTAATTAATTATATGAATACTTGTCATCGCGATATCTTTAGGTAACTCTCTCCCTTCATAATTGATATTTTACCATATTATTGCAAAAAAAGACAAGACCTGGTCCATGATTGATTCACGGGCTACTCCTTTCATAGCCGCCAAATTTTTACCACTGTTTCAGTTAAAATAAGATGCAAAATACTCTTGTTTACCAGTATGATATAAGTTAAGTTGTCACAAAACAGAAACCATGATTTGAAATAAGAAAAAAAAACCTTTGAGAATGAAGTAAAGTTTCCCAACTTCCGTCCAAGATTTGAAACAATGCCTGGAATCTGAGAAATCAAAATCTTAATTGCAACTCTCTCATGAGATTACGTTCCTTCGTGTTTGATGTCTGGTTCTTTTATTTTTGGTCCATTGTCAATAGGTAATTACTCCACCAGTTTCTGCGATTGTCATTCTCCTTATTTTGACAGCAGTCGTCCAACAAATCTGTCGTGACTTGTCAATCAGAATTTTGTAAGAATCATCCCTTCTCTGATGTGGTGGAAAATGTGTCTGACCACTCAAGTTTTTCAGGAACCGTGCAGGTTTTCTCATTCCAAACGCCGATCTCTGACAACTTTGACATGGAATGCCTGGCTTTGGGAACATTCAGCATCACCTTGTTTATTCATCATGTCCTCGACTTCTAGACTATGGAGAATGGGTCCCATAAAACCTAGATCTTGAAGGCTCCAACATGGAAATTGAATTTTAATATCTTTGAAGCCTTTCTCGAAATCCAAAAAATTTCAAAATGTTTATCGAGATGGGCAATGGCAAGAAATTTGTTATTAGTTAGTCGATCACTGATTTGGATTATTTCAATGTCCACTTTTATGACGAAGATCATTAGAAAACATTCCACCTATGTTAGTAGACAGACTCAATACTTGTGGAATTTACATTTTAAGACTATATAGGACAGGAATTTCCGCATGAAACAATTATTGGTCCTAACTCCCATGTATATTTTACTTATTTATTCTAATAGACCTTTGAATGCTTAACATTTCATAATCCCAGTTAAAGTGGAGCTGTGATAATTTCCAGACTAGCACATTTTCCCTTCTTCTAACTGCTCGTATTTACCATGTATGACTATATACACATGTAATAAATGCCATTACTAGTTTGCATACGATTTCAATATCAAGAAAACAGAACTGAGTTGAATGGAATAGCAATTTCGTTCCAAAATTGTGTTTTTTTAATGGTTATCCTTATTGATCTAGTATTTGTCAACTTCTTTTACAAGATACTACATCGTTGATAAAATCCGACTAGAAAACGGTGGAGAGAAATTTTTCACATTAATGTAAATCAAGGGAATCTTGAATTATCCCAAAGCCGTCAACCTGCATTCCTTACTCATTAGCTCATCTCTGTCTCGTGTTAGGGTGATAGAACATTTTATTATCTGTTCCATCTTACTCCTTTAATCTCTAGTCTTCTCTATAAATTGCTTCTAAATGCAACAGATCAGAGAGTTACCGATTCATTTACCATCAAAATGATTTATATTTTACCCTTATACACAGTTGTACCATGCATATGGAACTTCATTCGTTTTACTAACCCTTCATTCCTTGGGGACTATAGACCTAGTTTTACCTTGTTGTTTACCGTCTACGTCGATGACAAAGTCATTGTGGTCAGATACTCCACTAATACATCATAATCGTGGATCCTTGTCGACCTAGTAAAAGTGGGATCGGAGTGGTTGGGTTCATATCATCAAATTAATTTGTATCATAAAAACTACAAAAACGAAAAATATAGACTTTTATGTGATTCTACAGTCTGATAGATATTTAACCATTGAATTTTGGCCTCATAGGTTAGATGAACAGTAAATGTATCGGTTTCAAACCAGTCCTACCTACCAGATATATCAGTGGTAAATTCCACAAAAAAAAATTAATCTGTGTTCTGATGCAACCTAACTATGAATTAATAAATCAGGTCACAAGTTTAATGATTCCAATTGACTATGAGTTGTAGCTGACGTGGTTTATGATTGTGTATTGACAAAACGCCTCCTGGGGCACGTTCCTCTAAACAGGAGCAATGGGCGATAAGGAGGACGGAGACGGTGAGAAGAAGGAGGAAACTGAAGATGGAGAGGACCCGGAAATTGCCGAGGCGCGTCGTGAGGCCGAGGAGCGGAGGAAGGAGAAGTTCCGTAAGATGGAGGAGGAGAGGGAGACGATGAGGCAAGGGATAAGAGACAAGGTGCGCCAAGTCACTTTCCTCCTATTGTGATTGTTAGTGAAGTGTCTATTCTCTCACCGATGATATTTTCCTACGCCTACAATCATAGCAGTGGGTTTAGGGTATATTTGGGTCTCTAAGTCGTAATAGTACTGAAGTGTGGAGGGGTCATAGGACAAGCTGAACTGATTAAATCTGATAAAAGATTAAAGGAAAAGAGGAGAAACTCCCATATTAGTTTTTGATTATGTAAGACATAATGGATGCAGTAGGCATCTTTTCTTATTGTTTTAGCCCGCTCGTAATTAAAATCGCAGGAATAGAATGATTCTTGATACTCAAATATTGTATTTCTGAAATCGAACTCGGATTCCCTTATGGGTGTTTCCTAATCGCTTTATAAACGTTAATCCACATGTAGGAAGAAAATGTTTGAAGCGTTTTAGTTTGATAGACCTCACAATAGTACTGCTATCACCAAGATTTCGTTCAGGGCTCTTTCTTCGGGGTCTTTGACGTCTGTTTTCTCTTGAAGGACAAGCAGGATATGCATGAGCAACCACGAAGTATATTTAAGTGATTTATCAATTATCAATCCCAATTGTAAAATAGAGTTGACCTCCCTTATACTAAGATATAAAGCTTTAATCAAATAATTATGTTTTGTCACGGGGCTTTGCTGGGTGAGCTCCTTTCCTACCGCGTAGCTCAAATAATTACCCTCAAAATAACAAATAATTAGCAACCGAATTCTTTTCTTCAAGCTAATACATATTTCTTCCCAAGTGAGTATAATTATTTTATGTGTCTTGTAGTACGGACTCAAGAAGAAAGTCCCCGAGTCGGAGATGGTGGAGCAAGAAGATCCCGCTCTGGAGGGCCGGCTGGGCAGGAAAAAGAAGACCCCAGCCGAGTTGGCCGCAGAGGCCAATGCGGATTCGGACGATGAACAAAGTAAATTCTCCTCTTTGTGTTGTTGCATGAGCTTTGTATGAAAAAGGTTTCCAGGCAGGAGAGGTATAGAGCACAACCAGTGAAATGAAAAGTTTTGTCTGTATTACGACCGCATACCGCCATTAACATGTTGGTCAATCGTTAAAAAGAGTTTTCTCGTTTAAAGTAAATTGCATTTAGAGTGTCATGTGAAATGAGTGAGAATATATATACACATATATATAAGATTATATATACATATATGATAAAATGGGAATATATGATATTTATTACAAAATACAGCATGATCAAATTCGTCTTATGATGCTTACATAGAGGGCTCAGTTTAATTTCTGATCCCAAAATAGGGATTACGTGCTGCGAGACTAATATATTCTTCAAATTTCTATTTTTTGACAATTTTATCTATTTTAAATAATTCATAGAAAGTATATAGGCTAGTGAGTAAGTCATAGATCTAAAGTAGTAAAGAGAAGATGTAGTATTATGCCAACTATAATGAGATATGAATTGCTTATTCTGCATATAAATACTATATATTTTCTGTATATACTTGACAACCTTCTTTGCAAAATATATAAAAAAAATCTTTTTCACATACAGTATACATTAAAAATTCTTCAATAAATTCTAAGGGTGATCGACCTCACTTCCAGTAGGCAGAAATAAGTTTCGTTTCCTTTGTTTGATCTCATGGCATTTTGATGAAATAAACTTTCTTTTATTTCCGTTTTCCACTGTAAACCCTGTTCATGTCCACATACCCACATGGTGTTCCGAAGTATCGACCATGTCATCAGCAAGCTCCTAAGCCTTCCGCGATTTCTGAATTAAATGTATTCGCCGGCTTGCATGATCTAAAATATAGAAACTGTAACTACCTCAAAGCATCGCTACACGTTTGTAAATGTTGGACCCCTGCCTATCGGTCTCTGACAGAGCAGGTCTTCTGAAAAATCCTTTACATAGAGAACCTCACTGCTAACTGATGTAAAGGGCCATTTCCTGGCTGCTCTGAACTGTGAAATGAAGGACTATTTGTTTGGAAGAATATATCTACAGAGAATGAAAGACCATGGGGAATAAGCTCCCCAGCTAAGAGAAATGTGCTCACTCTCTATGCCTGTGTTCCATGTCGCACCCCAGTACCTGCAGGTGCTGGTCTTTATTATAGATTGTTTTTCTTTCTATATGATAGACGTGTTTACTTGTCCGTTTGGGATCATGTGTCACGTTATATTCAGGGTACAGCTTTTAGCACAATTATTGAATGTTACATTACAATCATTGCGATCAAGATGTTATTTCTGGTAGTTACTGCATTTATTGCAATTAGCAGTAGATTTCAACACCTTTTGGACATATTATAGATATAGTCTCAGCAGCAATTCTTCGCAAACTAAGTTGCTATTTTGGATTATCAGTGTGCATAACACAACATAGTAATGTTGTCCAGTAAACACATTGTGTAAACTACAGGATTAACAAAAAAAATATGAAAAAAATGTGAAATTTGTGAGAGTGATGGAGGTTTTGTGTTAGCATATGATAATATGTCGTGTATGACCAGGTTATAAATTTAGCATTCTCTTTAAAATCATGTAGATGTAGAATATTCTAAAAGTTATTTGTTACATCAGTATATCCCTCTTCGTGGAACTATCCGAATGGTATCATTAAATCCTCCTCCACCGTAGATTCAAAGACACAAATTGTAAAACTCAAAATGTCAATACTGTTCAAGTACACTTACTGAAAAGCTGCATTTTAAAAAGATTTATATATTTAAGTTCTGCTTTATTGTCATTTACGTTGATGTTTACTTTCATGGTGATATTGTCCATGTCAAGAACTATTTCCAAATACCAAGGTTACTCTGATGCGTGGCTAATGTGCACTTAGCTCTGTCATATACATATGTATCTGGTGCATCAGTGGGAAAGAATAGGCGAAAAACACAGACGTATTCTGATGTTGGCCCACGAAACAACATAGATACATATATGTGGCTGTTGGTGATGCACGAAGTGATGCACTGAGTGATGCAATGGTCGACCTGCCCCTAGCCACGTGACTAACCCACCGGATGTAGCGTGACGTCATGCAGCGTTCTCACTGGCTCGGCCACGTATTGAGCAGCACAGCTGAACCTCCATCCACCATTGAGACTGTTCCATTCTTTGGGTCTAACTTGGAGGTGGCCAATGTGTCTTTTTCAGATGCCGGTTTCAGTTTTGATGAAATCAAGAACAAGATGACAGAACTCCCCGGCAGTGTAGCAACCAGCGTAGGCGAGGTCACGGAAAAGTGTGTCTTGCAGTGATCTCAAGGCCTTGCCATATTAAAAATAAAACGTAAGTTTCCTCACCGCCGATCACTGACTAACACAAGTTATCATATAAGTATCTAGCTACTTGATTTCTCATTTTGATTCTTTCTAACCGAGTTGCTCTCCACCCTCAGACCACTGCTGCTCGATTGTTGTTCCGTTCTGTTCTCACACGATAGGTGTGTTTTTACAAACCTTTACTTTCATGTATGAGTCCTTCAGTTTCCCTATTGGACTTTCTAGCTCTTGGAGGTTCCTCCTAGAACCACTAGGTGGCGTCAGTAGAAAGATCCCGATAGTTAGACGAACCTGTAGCTACCCCACAATGCATTTGGTGCAACGGTTAGCGTTCATGGACTCGTCTGTCGTTCATTTCCGGTAACATGATTCCCAATCACAATTTGCTTTCTGTAGTATCTGTCCTGTTGGGGCAGTTATTAAGTCCTGCTTTTTTGCCAATGGATTTTTGCACATAGTTTGAACAGTTAACACAAATTGAAAAAAGCACGCAATCGACTCTAGTGAAAAGTCCACCAATGATAAGTCTCAATTGGTTTTAAGGTTGCACATTCTGCCGGTACCCAAATGACATCTACAAAGTATCACCTTGTAGTTGAAATCGTCCTTCAGCATGAAGACCAATTTCTTTATTATATCTTTTTTCACATATATTATAAACCATTCCATAACATTCCTCTCCAAGCATTTTCTGTACTTGGAAATAAACTTTCGCGTGTCGATCCCTCTTTATCTCTTCTGAAATTTCACGTTGCAAAAGTATGTTTAATCTAAAACAATGATTTCCTAGTTTTGTGCGCGTGGAAATTCAGCAGAGAATCACCCTTAGTTCCTTCTATATAGTCATCAATTCACACTCTCATCCACCTTTGTTTTCTGAAATGAGCACGTGAATTTTCGATATTTTCTTTTCAAAACTAGAGGTTGGCTGGCTGTAAACTATATGTAGGAACTGTTTCCTTTTCAGATTAATATGTTTTAGATTAGGTTAAATAGTCAAAAGCTAGTGACACAACTGGTTGAAATCCTCAATAATAAAACAATAGAGAACACTTGTAGATTTCGTGACTGTAGTCGTAAGTACTAATTAATGCTCTTGCCCTGAACGTTTGAAGATCCGATAGAATATAAACATACCATCTACATGTTATGATATAAAACATGCGTATAAATAGATTATTAAAGGTATGATAATTCCATAAAGTAATTCTCTGAATGTTGCCTTTCAACTTTAACTATACCATATAGAGCTATTATTCCAAATACTCCTAACCCTGCCACTATTTCTATATATTTCCAATATTGTGTGGAAACGATATTGGAGTCTAGTTGGTTACGAAAGGCAGCGTCAATGTCTGGCCTGGTATTTAGATTAAACGTCGTGTCCCATGCATGAACCTGATATTGTCTACGTGAATGGTAGTTCTAGATATTGCTGTCTTTAGTATTGACCACAAGTTTGCTGAAACCGCAATAAAAAACTATATTTGCCACCGTTTATAAATCGATTCACATTCCTTTGAAATACAGACAGTGCCTACATGGACTACCCTTGGCCAGCATCATCTTCAACTCTACATTTTTTCCAATTATCTATTTTTTTTTCTAGAATACTTAACAATTATCAGTGTTTTATCATCATAATCATTCTAATTTGATAGGTGTGTATTCTCTTGGTCATTACTAGATTCGTTAGTGCAAAACTGTATGGTGAAATGTGTTGTGAACCAGCTCAACTGTTTGCAAAGGACCGGCCGTTCGAAATGAGAGTCTGGTTGGTGTGTGTGTCATATTCATGTCATACGGATGACACACGTTTGTGCTTTTAAGCAGATGCCGCAAAGAAAAGAAATCTCTTAATCTCTTTCTATTGTCAATCAAGTTAACCTTTATTATATGGCACATATTAAATATGTAGTTTATTCTAACATAGTTGATATCCCAGTGGAGATTGTTGAAAACACATCTGGCGCAGGTATACACCCTTCACCCTTGTCACAGACACACGGATACCTGTTGATTACAAACGCACCTCCTGCCTTTCCCCTGTAATTACCAATCCCATTTCAAATATGCATATGTTGAAGCGTTTGATATATCATGTCGGCATGTATTCTTACCATTCACAATTGTTGCTGCTTTCTTTCCCCGTCTTCTTTAATCACAGACATTTGGGATCAGAGTAGATGTAGTAAATGTGGCATCTTTCCCCTGCTGTCGCCTTCTCGCCTCTGCAACGATGGGTGTCGTATCTCTCCTTCATTGCTACAATAATCCTGCTGCGCAAACCTACAGGAGTTCCTCTAATGAGGAAGTACAGGACGTGTCTAAATATCGTTACCTTTGTCTCACCTGTGTATACATTCCTCTCTATCACCTACCAACCTGATGCAAGCAAAGCAAAACCAAACTGTTGTCATACACCCCAACCTACCATATATATATGCCCTCTGCCGTATGCCCTTTCCGTCCTACCCTCCTCAGTTTCACCCCCTTTTCTTTCTGTTTCAAGGCAGACTTGACAGCAGTGACTGCTGCGGGAACTGAAAACTATACTGGCTCCAACAGCTCAGATTGTCAAGGCAAACTAAAGAAATACAGCACCGCTACTTATAGAAAACCTTTCCCCAAACGTTAAGAGGTAACCAGAGTCTCAGCAGCTATCAAGTCAATAAGAAGTTATGTTGGACCCCGCTCCCAGCCAGCCAACTCAGCCTGACGTTTGGTCATTCAGAACGCCTTAAACGGATTCACAAGTCCACCAAAATTCCTTAAAACGCCTAGAAAGAAGGTTTATGTAGCTATTGCGTGGCTCAATCATCATGATAATAATATCTATGATAAAACTTGTATTTTTCCCATTAACGAATGTCATCATTTAAACACAACATGGCAAGAACTACGCTATTTTGTCACTCAGTCGCCTCAGCTGTTCGCTCTATTTCCAAGAAAACAACTACAATCTCTACAACTACATGAATACCAAAACATTGATCTTGAATATTTCTACCAGGTCTGACATAGAAAAAAACAGTAAAGAGTCTGTCTCTCCGGTTAGTGTCAAGAATTGGATGAACCCATCCGGAGACTGTGAATGACAAAATGGCGTCCAACGCTTAACATGTTTCTTGCCTCGATAAAAACAAAGAAGCTTCACATTCTACTCGTGATATGACGTCAGAAGTGATGGTCACATGATTGTCACCTTGACCCACTGCCTTCTCTGACCTCAGAGGTCAAGGGGTCAAGGTTGCTGTACTC
The DNA here is from genome assembly GCA_950022655.1 of Alentia gelatinosa. Lineage (NCBI taxonomy): Eukaryota > Metazoa > Annelida > Polychaeta > Phyllodocida > Polynoidae > Alentia > Alentia gelatinosa. The sequence goes on from OX465582.1 coordinate 43,649,055, forward strand.
CTAGGTGTCTGTACTCGAGGTGTGGCTCTTGGACCATCAGGCCCTGTCTACAACTCCTAGTGTATATTATTCTAGACTGGTGCAAATTGTAGTCATTCTGAGGACTCATGTGACGTCATGTCGACCCATGTGACGTCATGGCTCGACGACCAATGCTCTGACCCCAGAGCAGAAACACAGACATGACGTGTACAACTGCTAGGTAAAACTTCACAAACGTTTCACTTACTATACTGTAGTTATGTCGGTGTGTCAGTTGGCAGATGTAGATACTTGGTGGTGCTTTTTGCCCTTGTACCATTGCTTACACCCTCAGTTGCTGTTATGTATTCGATTATTAAAACAATCATTAAAAGATAAGGAGAGTTTGTAAATTAGTTGAGTTTGAGGCTCGTCTCGCAAGGCCTCCAGGTTTTATGGTTTTACTGTAGTCCCGGAGCCTCGTGTTTCACTTCGTGTGTCGTTCCATTTGTGTTTTTTTAATATGAATATAATAATGTTGACCCAGTGAGTTTGTCGGGCAGCCTTACCTGAGAGCAGTACTCCTATGTATCATAGTGTTTTTTTTCTTCATCAGTTTCATTTTGGTTGCTTTGTTGTTTTCACGTTATGGAAGATATTTTCCCTAGTCTCCCATTTTTACCAAAGGACCGCGTTGCCATGGCAGCTCACCTATGTTGTAATGGGAACCAGTACGGCCGTAGGTCTACAGGTGGCATTGTGGTATGGCCTCGTCCTCCGTTTGGTTCGCTTCTGGTTAGACCGGCAGATAGCTCTGCACAGTTAACAAATCTATTGGTTGTACTGTGGCATCAAAGTATAATACTGTGGAACATTCCATGTTGTTCGAAATGAGGTGAACCTTATTCGATGTCTTGTGTTTATTCTTTCACGTTGAGTTTTCCCTTTACGAAGGTTTTTTTATTAACTTCCCCAGGAGAGCTCTAAACCGTCCTTTTGACTTTTGTTGTTGCGTTGATCGTGTTTTTTGGATGCTCTTTCCATTCTGGCAGTAGTGGTCACTCTAATCCCCCCAGCTGTAACTTGAGCCTTTTACCCTGAACCCCTTGAACGAAAATCTATTCTCTTTTAATAGAAGGAAGATTTAACGTGTGGTGAAAACAGTAATTCGTGCGGTTGACTGAAACAATCTTTGATCACTCTATGAATGCTTGTGCTCAAACCATCAGAGGAGTGTAGGAGATCTTCAATTTATCCGCAGTTTTTTTCCTAAACGCTCACGAATCGTTGGGCTTTCCTCAGATGAACAGAAACCAACCTGCTCATGGTGTTCCTATATCTATGTGTACGCTGTAGATACAAGCCACTGTCAATGGTGTTATGGAATATGGAGTATGATTTGTAAACTGATATGCAAATTGTAAAATAGACAAATGAAATTTGGAAAGTGCCAGTGAGAAAGTTGCATGAAGATAAGCGAGTTCCTGCATCGAGAGAGACATGACCAGCGGTTCCAATAATGAGCAACACTGCTTCAGTTTTATGCTTTAAAAGCCCTATATATGTATATATCGTCCAGTTTCTAAATGACCAACCATTCACGGTTTATAAATGGAGCTATATACACAGGACAGGGCCCAGTTAGATCGCTGCCTCTCCAAAAGACCATCTGGGTGGGAATCGACCAAACCTTGAAACCTGACACCATAAATGATACGATATGAACTAACCATCGGTACCGTAAAGAAGAAAAAAAATCCAAAATGGTCTTCCCGCCTGTGCTGACGTCTGGTGGAGGATTTGCACATCATAGCGGAATATGTCGTTTGTAGGCTGTAAGACATTCTCGCTCCCCAAAGAGAGGCAGGGGCCTCTGGCCTGTGGTGGGTGTCATTTAGCCGTCGAGTGCCGTGAAACTGGCAATATGTTCGTTAAGAGGGTGATCAGCTTTATTGTCGCTGAGTTATTTCTAACTCCTTTGTGATTCGTTCTTTAGTGGACGGCAATAGTCATGTCTCCTTTCTGCAGCAGAGAACTCTTGGGTTGAGAAGCTGACAAAACACTACGACGAGAGCAAGTGAGAAATAAAAGAAGCTTTCGTCTTACTGTTTGTGGGGGAGCTGAGGGTTGACCGCACCCCCAGCGCCCCCGTGTTGGCAGTTTGGTAACTATAAGACAAGGTTCAGTCCTCTGACCAAAAATACAATTCACAGAAATCTCGAGGTCCTGCCGAAAGTGAACTACATCTGTGGTATATGCATATGTTACTATTACTACTGTTACTACTACTATCTATACAACATGGCCTGGTTTTTGTACGGCTGAGGGCAGGCACCTTCTTGTAATGATTATCTCGTATTTCACACGTTAAAAAAGACATTCCAGTTACAGTGTAGTCATTATTGTCAGCGCTCTCTGTTTACGAAGCACTACCCTTCCGCCAGGCCCTGGGCCTGTTCGCTCTTCAGACTGAGTCGAGAGGAAACGATAACTATATGTGTTCCTGTGTAAGTTGTGTCAAAATACAACATACACGGCCGTTGGAGCCCTTTTCAACTGTAAGATAGACTTTAATGTACATCTCGCTGTATGCTGTTGATAGAGCTGGGTGGACCGCTAGCCTGTACAATACGGTTGTATTTAAGTATTACCATTTATTTTCCGTTGTTATTGATTATCACTTCATTGATTAGTAGTAATTAATAGTTTCCTAATGTATATTTGCGATCGAGTCTATGTAAGATAAAGGAAACCCTTCGTAGATGGATGGTCACTGTAGAATAAAATTGCACCCTAGCGTTTGTCTAAAAATTGAAAGGAATTATTATTTCAGTTATTGCCACAGATCATGTAACCATGTGGACCAGTGATAAAATGTGCAATATACATACTTATATAAATGTGCAGAGAAACGTAGAACTCAATGCGTGTTAGATTGTGATGTGTGAATTTCTTAGAATATATTCGCCCACCGATCGTTGTCAGTGTGCCCACAGTATGATATACGTACGAAGAGATGCATATCTACTTCTATTACGATACATTCATTCCAGGTTATGATGAAAATTACGATTGACTGTTATTTCCGTCATTCTAAGGTAAGTCTGACTAGGGTGTACGTGGTGAGGCAGAATCTCCCACTCAATGTAAGACAGAAGCCTCATGCAAATAAAAAACATGGCAACGATAAGTTTCAAGTCTTATTTTTTCATAATCTATACTCCCATTCAATGTACGTTTATAGATAGCTTTATGAGAGTTGATCAGCAACACTTTCTATAGTCAAAGGCCCTTTTTATGATAGATTCATATTCCAATAGATGTACATATTTTAGACAAATCCTTCCTGAATTCTCACAATTCATCATGAATAACTGCTGTCCAATGTAACATTTAAAAATGTTCATGATATAGCGATAGTATATATGTAGATCTCGCAACTAGTCTCATGATAACTGTATTGGCCTACCTTAATTCAGACCCGCCCCTCTTCGAGAAGTCCCATATGCCTACGTTTTTGGCGAATCAAAAAGGAGACCAGTGAGATATATGTGATAAACAGATATCTAGTTTACCGGGCCTCACAAAATGAAATATGTTTACTAAATTTCTGAAGGAATGGTTTATGGCGAAAGGCAATACGACAGAATGCTCCGCCGCAATGGGTACTCTGGCGATAGGGAGGATATTTCATCTTCTTGGAGATATCACGGAGCAGCTGTTTTCAGGTGAGAAAATTCAGGTAGGTGACAGGTGATACACTTGCACGTGTGTAACGTGCGTGCCTTTTTATCCTCTACCACCAATAACAGTCAGGTCTCATTAGACTTGTCATCATCATTTGTATAGGGTTCCTTAATAACAAGATTTGTCATAAAACACAAGATCATGTTTAGAATATCATTTACAGGATGCACTTGAATGTCCTCTTTGTTACCATCGTTTTCTTCCTTAGAGGATAAAAGGTAGAGATAAATCTGACTATATTGTGCTGATTTCTTCAAGTTGATATTTCAAATACTGACAATTAATAGGTTACCAATCTGATCTAGAGACCTTGTACTGTATTATCGGTGGTTATCATATACATATACTATATTATACAGATAGACTGGTTAACTCAAAAAGGCCCGAACGGAAGACCGGCTCGAAGCCGAGTTCGGAGATTTGTATAATGATTGAACCCTAATAAAATCCATCAAATGTTAAATAGATATTCCTATAAGGATCTCATAATTCTGAATGGGCATGCAGTAAAAATTTGATATTGAACAACCTCTTTCGTAAATATGAAAACTCATGAGATAATATAAACTTTCTATAATGCTCTACTGTATATCAGGCAATATTTGAAAATAGCATAACATTTACGCACATATCTTCAACTAAGATGAAATAAAACTAGAATTTTAATGAGCAGATAGCAACCAACGTTTATTAGCTTATAGAATCAACTAAAAACTTTACATCAGTCTAGCCATACTCACGACAATTTTCTTTTAGTACTTAATTTCTGCTGTATTCTATCTTTAGATCCCAACCAAGGCATGCCAACACCCCCTCCTCCTTCCGTCACTTCTTATCTAGTTCTGAGCGAGTGGCTTTACATAAGACCCCGTGGCCGAAATTATGATAAAACTCAGGCAGCTTATGAAGGTCCTGTTACTCTCACAGTGGAGTAGCCGCGGTAGGACCTCCGCTACCTCCACCATGGGACCTCTACTAGCCTTCGTCGGACTGTGTGCTGTCCTCGGGGTCCAGGCTCAGGGGCCTAGCCCGACGCCGCGTAAGCTTGGAGAGATTGCCGTTGAGCTGGCCGGCTTCACCAGCTGGTTCGTGCATCCTCAAAACACTGACCCACGAGAGAAGTTCACCCTTCTGCTGTCCACCTTCTCCCCGATCCCGTTCACCAGGGACACCACATATGCCTACCGCTATATCGGCAAATACCTGAACAACCTGGGCGACATCGAGCGTCTACCCGTCAATGAAGATCTTACTTGGCCACGTGAGCCAGGCCAGGCTCCAGGTGAGACATCAGGGCGAATATTCTTCATATACACTATGGCTCGATGGAAATTTCGTTCTCTTTCGAATGCTTTTCATTTTACAACATTTAGTGAAAATAGAGATATTTTTTTAACTTACCGCTATGTATATAAGATGGAACTGGTCCCTTCTGGAAAGACTTTACATTCCAGGTGTTGGTGTTGTGTCAATGATTTGCTATAAAAGAATACATTTTTCATAAAGGGTTGTTTGCCAGTTCATTGGGTTAACAGTTAGATATACAGATATCCAGAAAGTGGGAGGGGCACTACGATATAGAGTGCATAACTGAACATTCATTTTCTTCGTTGTTCAGCTACACTACACCTCTTTTCAATTTTTCACCTTCTTCACAATCAAACATATTCGCCATTTGAAGCCACATAGTCCTTTAACACTTTCTAGAGTATATCTGGTGGAATGGGCGATATTTCTGCCTATTAACATGGCTACCACAGATATGATATCAGGAAGGTACGGTGTAATGAGAGCTATATAATTAGTTAGATACATTACGTGACGAACGGAAGTTGTAAGAAACGCAGTTTATCCCATCCCTAATACTTTCCGCTATAGAGTGAAAAAGTAAGTCGCCCTGTTTGGCATACTTTGCGGTAGGTGCCATTTCCGTTGAATACCTTTACCTCATGAAGTACCGAACAATATATTGTGGCCAGGATAGGTGGTCGTAGCCATCAACAACATGAGGGATGGGATCTGTTTAGTCCAATTGCTTTCGCGAGATGATGTAACGCTTCGTTAATATAACTGTGAAATAAATGACACCGGAATGTGTATATTATGAAAGATTTTTGATGAAGGATTACAAGGCTATATATAGTTCTACTTTATAGTAGATTTAGCAAAGAATTCTTTTTAAAAAAAAAGAGGCAGCGGGAACACTGTGCCCGTGCTGGCTGTGGAATGCCCCTGTCCACTTACTCGACTCTCCAGGTAAAGGTCAAATCCCGAAGGCCCTCCAGCAGGTAGAACGCAGGGTAACGGATAACGAATGATTAAGGGGGTCGCTGTGCGTTAATGGGCGCCCTTGGCATTCTCTGGGCGATAATGGGGGACTTTGGCACGTATTCCTTCCCTAGGCGACCGTGACAACACTTGCTCATAGGTGCTCGTGCCCAGGTGAGACTCTTACTAATGGCTAGAGCTGCATCATTAACATTGCAAGTGGCCTCCAGCAACGGGAACTGTGCTGCCTGCCCATGGCGGTAATTAGAGCTAATCGTTGAAGTGTAGGTCACAGAACCTCTTAGTGAGAATTGTGGTAAAACAGCGGGTTTCTTTTTATTAAGGAAACGTCTCTCAGTATGCTGAGTTTTTCATATACCCGTCGGTATCGGTTTATGCAACACAATGAGGTAGTTTGTTGTGATATATCGAGATCAAGTCATTTAAGATTGCCAATAGACAGGAGATTAAATATGTGTAAAATTAAATGAGTTCGGTTTCTGCAATTTCTATTGGCAGGATAGAATCGTTTTGCCGAAATCTAGTTTGGTCGGTACCTATTGAACTAGTGCAGGTAATGAGTCCAAGGCTTTCACACAAGGGTAGTAGGACGAGTTGAGTACCGAACTGCACTTTGTAGTATCTGTTTTAAAGTTAATCTTGTCACCAAATCTCGTGATGCATATCATGACATTATCGAACCAGTCTCCGGTAGAAGTAGTTCTTTCTTGCGCCGCTTCCAGAGAGGTTCAATACCGCTGATAGAGTTGGGCAATCATTTGGGTCCTAATTGGCATATTTAGAATAGAACGTAGGCCCCCGTCATGTATTTTCTCTAGTGACGATCGGGTTTTTTTTAGACTGTCAAAAAGAAAGAACAATACTCAATAAGAGAGTAATATTAGAAACATAAACTTGCTCTGCCGCATCAGGTGTTAAGTTTCTGCGTAATTTGCTGAATTTAAACAGATGTCTACTTTGTTTTTAGCATAGCATGGTTGGATCATGTTAGACCACTGTCAACCTTGCACAGAATTATTTCTATTGGGTGTATTGATTTATAGTACATGTGTTACCATGGAGGTAGGTCTTTAGGTCAGGACCAAACCACATAACTTTAGTTCTTGTAACCTTTACCGTTTGCCTCACACCATTCACAGTGGGAGTTTACATCATCTTGCAACATAGTAGCTGCCATAGACGAATCATTATGGAAAACATACAGGACAAGGTCATCAGCAAATTGAATGTAGCAGGAATTTCTGATACAGTCACCCAGGTCGTTGACAAATAGAACGAAAAGAAGTGGTCCCAAGACCAAGCCCTGGGCCACTCCGAACAAATTATTGGCCATTTGAGAGTTTTTATTATTAGCGAAAATATATATTGGCTACGGTTGGCAAGATAATACTCAATCCAGCTAAGGATACCTGTGGGCATTCCAAGCAGCTTTTGTAATTCTAAGATGAACAATTTGTTGTGTATGCTGTCAAACGCCTTCTTAAAATCAACGAAGCAACAGGTGGTGATATTACATGTGCTACTCACTGCATATATAAGTCTTTCAACTAAAGGAAAGTTGCGTCTCCGATACTTCAGTAAAGGCAGAATCCGAACTGGAGATCTTTAAAGATATTGGCATTTAAGTTTATCATATAAGGCAGTATGCACACTTCTTTTTAAAAATTTGCTCGGAATAGCCAATGAAGAGATGGACCGCCATTTTTCAGTCGATCATAGGTTACTACTCAAAGGGATTGGCACCACTTGGGCCGTTTCCCACTTATCTAGGAATTTCTTGGCCACTATAGTGATGTATTCATCAGAGCTACTACTTGGTGAACTAGCAATGTTACTCCCTTGACCAATATACTGGTTCTCATATGGAGGCTGCCACTTTATTGCGACATTTGTGCCTTTAAGCTCCTTAATTATAAACGATCGATCTGCAGCCTTTGATCAAAGACATATTCAAATACATTGTCAGTAAAACAATTCACGTCGGCAAAAAGGTTAATTATTGTTTCATCTTTTACATCTTTTCTTCTTTTGGCCAGGACACAACGACCCTCGCTTAACCCTCCAACCATTTAAAGTATCCTGTTTAAAAAAGGTTTAAATCTTGTTCATACAGATGATGTCTTCAATATGCCAGCGGTCACCCAACCTGACGGTTTCCTGGTGCCCTTCAAGGATGATGGTACAATCCGTGTGATTGACGTGACCGACTGGGAGGACCCAGTGTCTTACGACATCGCCAAGCGGCCTACTGACACGACTTTGTGGTTCTATCACCGTGTCATCTGGAAGGACATGGATGGAGACGGACTCAAAGATGCCGTCACCAACCGCGCCAACAGGGACCCAATAACTGGTGTGTAGCATATATAGGTTTACAGTCACTGGTATGTCGCCTAGATAAATATATCTTAAAAGGAATGTGCAGTTTATAAATACAGATATACAATTTAGTATGCATTTATTTAGTAACATGGAGACTAAACATATTAACACTAAATATAGTCTAGAGATATTATACTGTCACCAGTATGTAGCATAAACAAGTACATGCATGATCACAGCATATATATACTGTATACAAGTATACCATCACTGATAAGTAACCTTTAAAAGAGGAAATCTTAACAAGTATATAGCTACAGTACAATAAAGAACACTACTTCACATACTAACGATATATTCAGAACATACTAACCATGAAAGTAAATAAAACTAAAATCATGTAATTTTGGTACATATCAGAGACTCAAATAATAAAATACTTTTCCCATTTTGCTTAATGATAACCTAGGGATAATTAATACCTAGAGTTACCGGTCAGAACAAGTACCAATAAAGTTAATAAAGAAATGCAAAATCAATCGATTGGATGAGCGAAAGGATGCACATATCCTTAATGCGGCTTACAAAAGGAGTAAAGAGCATGACTATTGATATAGCCAAAGGAAACACAAAGTATTGATAGTGGCTACCTCACAGTGATGTGCTCGCTAGTACATACATATCTCCAAGCATTTGTGCAAAGCTAAGATTCCTATCATAGGTATAACTTTATATCTTTTCCGAATGGTAGTTACCTAAGAACAAACACAGCAGGTGATGATGTTTATGTTGTTTGGCACTAGGTGGTGCCATCGTCATGTTTGCTGTTGTATCTGTCTCAAGGAGGATTTACATAAAGCTTACAAGTAGGAGATGAATATTTCCCGACCAACATCTACCAAGAATCATAACATCGTGATAAAAGTTGACTGGCATAAGAATCATGTGAGGCCTGCCTGTTTGCCTCTCTGCTACAAAGTTGTCTTAATGCAAATTATGAACTACTATGGTCCTGACCGTCCTATCGATTCTTGTCTCGGACCGATGACATTTGCAGGGCTTTGCAAGGGAGAGCGATGCAAATGCTATGGGCAACCGGAGATATGGCATGTCATGAATAGCTAGAACGCAAACTTATCAAATGTACAGGTCGTACATGTGTAGTATTTCAAATAGGTGACATCTCATCATTTCTCATATGAACCTGTTTGCTATAGCCTTTTCTTTTTCTATATATCACATTATATACCATTTCATATATGTAAACCTCATACCACACAAGCTAGCCATATCTATGAATGTAAGCTATAGTGCAACTTTATATTCTGTAATCGTGAAGGATGGAGTTGTGCACCATCTTAACCTTTAAAAGTATCAGTATTGGTGAAGTTTGTTGAATTAAAAAAGAGATGTACATTACCGTTTATTCCTTAATGAAAAATAATGATAACGATTTCTGATCCCGATGAGATATATAGCCGTCATTGAATGTGAATATCGACCAATAAAATCAGTATGAGAGGAATGTATAATAAGCAGGAAGATAGAAACCTAATCTATCAATATGTCAGCGCCCCTAATTCTTGCCTAGACCGTAAATTAATTTCTCTACATTTCCTCGTTAAAGCGGAGACCAAATCCGAATTCCTGTGGTTCAAACACCCTGCCACGGACCCTCTTAACAAGAAATGGAAGCCAAACCTGATCAACAAAGACATCGGGGACACGTTCATCATTGAGGCTGACCTGCCCGCTGGGGATACGACTATCAACTGTCTGCTAACTATTGGATACTTCAGCAAGAAGCTCGCTATTCACTGGTCAGAGGATCCCAAGGGCCTGTGGAACGACCCATCTAAGGTAGGTTTCCCAAGTTCTGTGTGTTGAATGCTAGTGGGGATGATACTGCATAACCACCAGTGATTGACCTACACATGCAAAACAAACCGCGTCGATTCATGCAATACCTGCATTTCTTTACACAATTAAGACAAGACGATCAGTGGCAGCTTAGGGAATGTTTTGATGACATGGTTTTAAAACCTTCATGTTGAGAACCGTAAAAGTAGCGAACCGTAAAGGTAGCGAGCAATCTGATGTACTTTAGGGTTAGGAAAGCCAGCGCTGGAATATTCTGAGACAGTTATTGACAATTATTCATAAAATAGTGTGAGTGGGTGGGTAATTTCAATAGACTCAAGAGGCCATGAATCCTGAACACGCGTGGTGTGGTGATGTTATGGAGTCGGTGGTAAGCAGACGAGTGGCTGCCGTAATCTGCAATGGTGTGGTAACAGCCACTGGTGGAGCGTTCAATAACGTTCGTGTACTCGCCATAAACCTTGAGATATGTGACACGCAAAACTACAGATGTCTTCCACATTATCTTATTACCTTATATTTTGTGCTGTAAGGTAACGGCTTACCACGGTGTTCAAATACTTTGTGCAAAGTAACGCATAATAAAGTTGCAAGGAAGACTGTATGAGAAATGATTTACAATAATTTATGTCTCAGTCCATTTTCGTAAATGCATTTACTAATTCATCTACTGTACCTATGTTTTTTTGTTGTGCACTTATAATGTTCCTGATAATACTGCGTATGTAAAGACAAAATTAGCTAGTAAAACTTGTCAAGATTTGTATTCAGGGGAATACTATAAATAAAAGAGATCGTTGTCTTCTCTAACAGATACGTACCCGTGTTGTGGACAACTTCGGCAAGTACTTTGACCTCGACCTTTACGACATGAACATGGACGGGCGGAAGGACCTTGTCGTCGCCGTCAACAGTGAGACGAACGGAACGCTGCACATCTACCGCATGCCCACTGACTTCCGGTATGTATTGCTGCTTTCGCCCACTGACTTCCGGTGTATCATCTCCGGTTCGTTATGGCGCCCTTGAAAGGTCATTTCCGTTGTATATCATTGGACTAGTAATAGGTGTTTATAATATTTCAATCAGTTAATGATAGATCATGAGTGCAACTGGAATCCGTACATTTTGTGTCATTGATTATTAGTACCTCATTTTGGTGTGAAATCTAAACGGAGAACCCCATTCTAATCAGGACTGCTGTAGAACAGTAACCATGACGTTTTGAACCGGTGGCCTGTCCGTATTTAATAGTAATATCCTATCTTAATGTTGTAATGCAACCTAACTTCTACCCTAAAAAATACAGTATGATACGAGGGTTGCTTTGGGATGGGATAGCAATGAATTGATGCATCATGTGCTAACATGCATTCACCTGTGTGCCATTTCTCTACAGGACGGGCACGTTTGAAAACATCATCATTGCCTCAGGTTTCTCAGCTCGGAGCGGCCTACAGGGAGCTGGTTCACCAGGTTCTTTCTCAGCCTTCTACCCCAGCGATGCGTAAGTCCAGTGATTATTCTACAGGTTATTTTAATGAAACCAAAATTTCAGTTGTACATTTTTTATTAGCTTGGGAGGCTCTGAGGCATAAAAGTTGATGACATGCATCTCTGTTAGCATCATGCCATTGAAAGTGGTGAGGTAAATCCAGAACTGCACTCGAATGGGATAAATAAAGAAACTTAACGAAAAAGAAAATTGTACACAATACTACACTCGTTTGGATGCACTGTAATCGTCACTCGGCCTCGCCTTGATGACGATTGCGGCCCTTCCAAACTTGTGAAGTATTGTGAATTTATCCGGTTCTCGATGCAGTTCTTTATAATTATTTACAAACATTTGAATTGATATGTTTGGTTGTCAGTGATGGCTATCAGGGGTCTCTTATGCGTGTTTATTCAACATTACACAGAGTGAAGGCCTCGGGCGTCAAACCGTGGCTGTTGTTGTCCGGTGATGACGATGGCAGACAATACGTCTTCACTCCAGCCAGCGAGGATTCCAACTCTTGGTCCTACAGGAAGGTCAGTCTTATATTCCTACCTATTTCCCACAACTTCTAGCATCATCATTATCGTGCCTATTACTATTCCTGTAAGGATATTACGTATTGACATGACTATTAGAAACAAAAACTATAACCAGGAAGTTACAGGTAAAATCATATTCATTCAGTCAACGGAAAACTTTACTGATTATAACATAATAAGTGACTGCTTAATAGTTTTCCCGTTAGAATCTCTAAGTTAGACAAAATCCTATCAATGAATACAACGACATCAATTAATTGCATTTCTTGAGAATCCTCCAATCATTTCTTCTTACGTGGTCTCTTCTACAGACGACAATTCTGGACGAGGGTGAGGGCAATATTGTCGGGAAGCCCGCCGTTGCTGACGTAGATGGTGATGGATATGCTGACCTCTTCATCCCATCATGGGCTGAAGGCAAAATCTACGTCTACACATACAAGCCATAATAACTGTTATATAAACAGATAGTAAACTGTCCTTTGTAAGAATATATCGGGTTTTTTCTAAGCCGGAGTGATGTATGCTTTGTGTTTGTAAATTGAATTCGTATATGAAATAAATTATAATATATTCTTTATCATATGTGTCGATGATGCGTTGGGTATTGGGTCTTCTGGAATGTGTATCTACATGTATAAGGGCTATGGTCAATTTTGAAATAAGACAACAATACTCTTTAAGGAAGGAACCATATATACTCCTTAACGAGTGTGCACTAGAGTACTAAACCACCTGTTAATTCTTGATGTATTCAATATCATCGTTGGAAAGAAAAAGTTAATAAAACCTTAATCTGATACTAAAGCAAATAATATATGAAGCCATAATATGTCTTGTCCACGGGTAGGATTCTATATGAATTATCAATCATTGGCAGGTCTCCTGGGTATTTGGGGTCTTTCTATTTGGTATCAAAGGATCTGTATCGCAATTCCTCCACTTTGTCCGATGTTCACCAGCGGCTACTTACTGCTCTCAGCTGACGCCTCGCGCAGGCAGGCGACCTGGGGCCCGGTTCTTAATCGAATCGAATCAGTTTGGGTTTTCTAATAATAAACTAGTAATAAACAGTAACAAATCTAAATTACTCTGGTTCCCTCCACGCAAGCCCCCTGATGAGCTACCAACTTGCATAATTCACAACAGATTTCTAGAACAAGTGACAAAGTATAGCTATTTAGGTGTACTATTCGATTCAAAACTGACCTTTAAGGCCTATTTTGATAAACTTCACCATGATGTATCCCTTAGGCTCTTCCGCTTTCGTAAATTACGTCCGTACATGAATATCCAGACAGCCATAATCCTGGCAAAGTCCATGATTCTAACAAATTTGGAATACAGTGATTTCATTGCGGTGATCCTGATGGATGCCCAGCGCTCTCAATTGCAAGTTTTGATGAATGCGGCCTGAGATGCTGCTTCAATGTTAAACGCAGGGACCGAGTGCCCATCAAGGGCCTTCTCACAAGAGCAAATCTCGACAGCCTCAAACTTAGACGATCGCGCCATCTTTTGGCCCTAATACACTGGTGGTCTACGGATGATAACAATCTGGTTGTTGAATGAACCCGAGCTACGAGAAGTGCTAATAAAATAAAGATTAAGCTTAGGCGCCCGCTAAAAGACTTATACAAACGTTCCCCCCTGTACCATGGAGTACAACTCTGGGATGCCCTTGGTAGTGATACACAAATGATTCAGGAACGCAGTGTTTTTAAATCAAAACTGAAGTCTGTCGTGTGTGACAACCAAAATTTCCCCGTCATTCTGAGATAATGCATGAAGTTCGTTGGTATTCTGTGTGACTTATCTGTGCTCCCTCTCCTACCCCTGACAGTCATAGTTTATGTTGAACGTTATTATGTATTATGTGTTAATTGTCATTTGTGTTGTCGTTGTGCCTAGTGGAACGAGTTTTCCATTACTCTCCCCAAATAGACTAGTGAAAAACAACATTTATTGCATACCTGTAAGAACATCAGTGTTTATATTTTTTGCCCAGATGATGTGTAACAATCACTATGCTTCGTATGGCCTGTGTATTATCTCCTTTGTACGACGGATTCGAGTGGAACATCACGACACCGTATATTGTGAACTCCTTTTTCGTCTAATAAAATTTTTTTTTTTTTTAATCTAAGATCGTACATGTAGACGCTTTTCTGTAAGCCATAGAAACCCAGGGACGATGTGGGTTAATTTTAATCAACACTCATGGATGACCTTATGGATGATTAATACTGTCTTAGCGAACAGACTTAAGCGACAGAACCACTAAGGCAATTTTTCATGCGAATTTGGGTTTGCAGACGTCCGCAGACATTCACAGGCGTTCGCATGGACATGCGAATGCCTTGCAACAATATTAAATATATTGAATATCATTGCATGGGATTCGCACAGTCGCATGGATTGCAGACGCATTCGCTTGGTCGCCTTAGTGGATCTGGCACTTAAGTTATTATTAAATGATAACCTTTATATATGGTGCAGAAAGGGGTCTTCATGTACGATCCTAGAATATGAAACGGGCCCCTGGCCGTTGCGCGATAAACACTAGTTAACACTTACCAACTCTCGTTCAGTAGTCAAGTTGAAATTAGTGCCACACAGAATTGGTGACCTGATGTTAATCAAATTTGTTTATTGGGGGTAATTATACATCATGAAAGTGGTTTTTTTTCAAGAATGAAGGTTGTCATGTGGGACAGAGGGACGTATGAATATTCTTACCTCACAAAGTGACGAACAGAAAATGTTCTTCTGGTCAGTTATTATATAGAACGTCCTAACGTGCTGTACAAGCTACAAAACGAGAAGACAATTTATGGTTTATACGGAACAAGGCGTCCACGCCGAGTTCCGTACAAACCGTAAATTATTATCGAGATTTAAGGGTTGTACAAGCATGGTATGGCGTTCTATATTTACTATGTACTCACTAGTTATGGAGTAGAGCACCAGCGGATGCGTACTACCTGCACGTAGAGATGTACACCTTTTGTACTATGCTCATACTCTTAGTAAGCAAGAACACCTGATTGACAACCGACAACTCCCCATGCGTAATAAACAAGGACTCAGACTCTTGCAACCACCCCTTAAAAATGCGGTCTTCAATAAAAGTTTTTTCTATCGAGCGATTTCCCAATGGAATTGTCTCAAAGAAGTGTACACTACTGTGAATGACCTAAAGAAATTTAGATTACTTACTAAGATTAATTACCAAAACTGTTACCTGTAATGTTAGCACACTATACTATAGATTGTGTTGGGCAATATATACACCGATTGCGATTGCAACAGTGTAAATGACCTGCATTGCAATTATGTTATTCATGTTACTGCTAAGATATCCCCTGTCTCAAAAGTATACATTGAGATGTTCATCCACATAACCATAAGCAAAAGTTGTTGCTATGTTTTGATATTGATAAGGAAAAGTGTTAATGTTGCTGAGTTTACTATCCAGACATTTTGCTCACGTGCTGTAATAAAAGTACTGATGTACTTATTGATCCTCTACTATAAAGACTGGTCCGACCTCCCCTACCTCCCCCCCCCCCCCCCCCCCATCATTTCATCTCATCTTTGATTGTAGTTGTGAACCCCTTCTAAAAAACGAATCATGCTGTAATAAGTATAGTGATAAGCGAGGTTTACGTGAGAGCTCACTACTGCTCCTATGTACAAAGCTGTACCTAATTGCGATTACTGAGGGACCAGGCGGCAGAACGTCCCAGGCCGAGCCTGGAGACAAAAAATGTGTAATGTATGTCTTTCCTAAATAAACGTGATAAAAAAAACCTAAAAAAACCTCGAAATTGATGAATAAATAGGCTAACGATTAATATCTTATTCAACGTGTAGGGGGAAGTGGTCCGTATTTTACCATGCGGAACAGTGTTCCGTCGTGCTTTTTTACGTTATTAGTCATTATAGTTATATGTTTTATAGTAAATACGGCAAGGGCATATGATAGAAGTAAGACATTCACCCATGGGTATATGACAATAGGTGGAGCGCTCTCCTTTACCACAAAGGCCTTAGTCTACATTCCATGGAAACTCATCTACTGACTCACTAAGTCAGACGAGCTGGATCACAGACCTATCCAACCGAAAAAGGAGATTTGACTATTGGCTCTCAAACTGAAGATGGAGTAAATGATCAAGCAACTGATACATCTGGGCAGATAGAGTATGTCGACCCTTTGACACAGACCAATGTCAAATCACCAGCAAAGTACATCGGGAAACCTGAATGTAGTTCTTCCTTGAAGAGAATTGCACATCATTCATGTAAAAAACAAACATTGAATAAAACATGGTAAGACATTTAAAACTCAGGTGAATCTTTGTATAGTGATCATACAATCTGGCACAAGTTGACACTGTGGTAATGATTACATGTACTAGGTGATCTTGTAATAATTTAAACCTTAAAATCACATTAACCCAGGAAAAATTTCGTTTTGGCTCAATACATTATTGACAAGTAAATAATTTTCAGCTGGATTTGTTATAAGATTCCAGGGATACTTGAAGCAATCAGAATATGGTCATAGTTAAGTTAATTCTTTATGTTTTAGAAGGTCACATGTATCTGGTGCTACTCAGATATCGCCTCAATCAAAGAAGTTGACTGACATTCATTTAATGTATTTATAGGTGCTTGTATTACAAGTGATATCAAAGTGATACATGTCGCATAACTTTTGATAAATCAAGTGATGTTATCCAACTTCATCAGCTTCATAAATTGTTCATTTTATACAGAGCATGCATTTAGAACATTTATATATGGAACTACTATATATGTTTTAATCTCGTTTAAGTAGATGGGAAATCGTTACTTTTAGGTGAGTATAACTAAAACACATTCCAATGGAGAAAAGACTTCTATGAACAGACGACAGTTTGTATATTTACATAAAAAGTGATCCCTAACATTCTTGCTTTGGCATTTGATTAATAGGTTTGGCAAAAAACTGTAGGTGTCCAGTCAATTTCTATAGATGTTGATTATAGTTAGCAGCTTTACATTTTCCTGGATATGAAAACTAGACTTGATAATATCATGAAATATTTGTTCATATCTAGCACATACTTTTTTCATGAAAAGTCTGTAGCATTGTTTTTGTTGTTTTTTCTTTAAGTTATATTTGTTGTGTTCCAGAAAAGAAAGCGAAAGATCTTTCAATTTGTTTAATAAAAACCTTTGAACCAATTCCATCTTATGAATATTTATTCGTAGATATCACAACATATTAGAAGCAGGCATCATCAGTAAAGACATATCACTCTTTGAATATAATCATAGTCTCTTGTTTAAACAGATACATGTAGATTAGGAGAGCCAGTACATGAAACCTTTGACAAGCATCATGGATATGAGCAACATGGTATACATAACCTATCTGTTATATGAACAATGTGAGCGACGGTTTCATCTAACATTGTCAAATTTCCAAATGAGGCCGAGTTATGC
Organism: Alentia gelatinosa; assembly: GCA_950022655.1. Classification (NCBI taxonomy): domain Eukaryota; kingdom Metazoa; phylum Annelida; class Polychaeta; order Phyllodocida; family Polynoidae; genus Alentia; species Alentia gelatinosa. The sequence goes on from OX465582.1 coordinate 43,666,791, forward strand.
TGAAGAAAAATTATATTAACAAGCAATACATTTTTGACAAATAACTGGTTTCCTTTTATTTATCATCGATGATATTACAGATCTGGAATTACATTGTCTGAAAGATAAGCTTTTTTAATACAAATAAAACCTTATAAAAAAGCTGTAAGACCCACATGTATCAGTAGTCGCTCAAGCTGATCACTTGTCATACACATATGCTTTATTAATGCAATTGAAGGTTTTTCTTTATATAACAATATTTACAACCGTAATTCGCAAATGAAAAAAGGGAAATTATGCAGCGCAATCAATGTTTTCATACATTTACACTTGAAAATTGCTGTGGAACATGCTCTTCCTCGAACACACCACCATTGTTCTCGTCGTCCACATAGTATATCCCATGGTAGTTGCAAATATTAAGCAAACATGCACAAGCTGTTTCGAGCATATCCTTTTCCCCCTCAGTAGTTGGGAGTAGGGGATACTTCGCTTTTGTGATGGGGGGTGAGCTGACTCGTATTTGAGATACGTGTTTCTGTCCGATGGCTTAACGTACAGATCGGTGATGAGAGTGTTGTCAGTGTCTCTAATGACACGAGTGTCCAGGAATGGGATCTCCTTTTTGGAGGTTTCCATCGTGAATTTGATGGTTTCGTGGTAAGCATTTAGCCACTTCAACCACCTTTCGAGTTCGGTTGGCCCGTGTTCCCATATGAAGAAGATGTCATCAATGTACCTCCACCAGACTTTCGGCTGGTGTTCATATTTGGGTAACTTATCTTCCTCTAGGCGCTCCATGAATAGGTTGGCATAAGATGGTGCCAACCTTGTCCCCATGGCTGTGCCTCCAATCTGGAGGTAGTCGTCGCCATTGAATTGGACGTTGTTCTTTTTTAGAACAAGCTCGAGCATGTGCATCAAAGTGTCGTTTGTTGGCTTTAGTCCATTTGCTCTGTTTTTTGTCAGTTTGTCTCTGATTGCCCTTATACCCTCATACCCTTATGTTTGTATATAGGGCACTGACGTCTAGAGTGCCTAGGATGTCGTTATCTCCTAGTTTGTTGAGACCATTCATTTGTTGAAGAAAGTGATTTGTGTCCTTGATATAGGACTTCACATTCGGTACCCCTACTTTAAGGAAGCTGTCGACAAACGACAAGATTTTTTCCGTGGGGCAGCTGTTAGCTGCGACTACTGGTCTCCCCGGGGGTGGAACCACCCCCTTGTGTATTTTTGGTAAAAAATACACTTGGGGCGCCTTAGGTTTCTCGGTTGTTAGGGCTTTTCCCATTTTTTCCGATATCTCGCCTGTGGTTACTAAATCTAGAATGTACTTTTCAATCTCTCTGTGGTGTTCTTTTGTGGGGTCTTTTGTTAGTTTTCGGTACGTACAAGTGTCCCCTTGTTGTCATTCTGCCTCCGCTATATATGCGATGGTGTCCTGGATCACAACCCCTCCCCCCTTGTCTGCGGGTTTGATCGTGATCTCTTTGTCATTAACTAGATTGCGGACTGCTTCTCGTTCCCCACTACTTATATTTGAGGATTTCAATTTGTTCAAATTTTGTCTGGACAACTCCAGTTCATTTACTACAATGAACCCCTCAAGGCTGCTGGAGCCCTGTGGTGCAGACCTGGTGGATTTGCCTCCTAATTCTTTAATTAGGGTTAGGTCCTGAAAAGGTTCCCCTACTGTTCTGAATAGAGGTTTGGTCTGATTAGAATTATTCGTTTTCTTATTGAAAAACTGTTTAATTCTTAAATTTCTGTGGAAATGAGATTCGGTTGGACAAAAGTTAAGGCCTTTGTTGAGAATAGAGAATTCTGTTGGGGTTAACTTTTTCTTGGAGAGATTGATTACTGTACCTTGTATTTGTGCTGATTCTAGAGTTTTCGTATCGACTTTTTTGGTCTTAGGGTCCTTTACTGGACTGCACTCATTTTTGTTGGAATCATTCACACTGAGATTGATATAACAAACTGACTCTTTATTGACTACTGGTTTAGTGAAAAACTGGTCAATGGTTAGAGCATTTACTGTGTGGTCACGGTGTAGCTTGGCTGCTTCCATGGGTCTCGGTTGCCTTTCGGACCTGGATTCTGGCCTCGTCGGTTTCCACACGGACTTATATCTCTGGATAGGAAACGCGGGCCATTGCCGTGTTTGTTCTGTGATCTGTTCGCCTCGGCTACGCTTGACTGCGTTCACGGGTTGATCGCTAGTTTCCGTTTTTGCCGCTAGGCGGCACTACAGTTTACTGTAGTTTCAGTTTTCACCACAAGGAGTTGGGTTGGGTTTCCATATCTCAGCATGTAATAGGAGTAGAAATGTGATTTAAAATGCATATTAATCAGAACTATGATGCCTATGTGATGTTTATATAGTTTCAGTTGTGAATTAATATGGAATTAAAGGCATATCAGACAATTTGGACTGAAAATTAAAACCCCATGTCATTTCCCTGAAACTTGGATATATATAATGATCTCTAAGTATTATAGGGTACATATCTGACTTCAAAATCGGTGCTCACCATGCTAGCTTTTCATTTAGAGATCAATATTATTATAATTTTATATAAGAAAATATAGAAATTCTAAAAAGTTGTTTTTCACATACTAAAACCCATGTCATTTTCCTCAATTTTTCACAGAATATAGTGCATGTATGGTACTACTTACATTATTTAAGTTTTAAAAATCAAACATCATTGTCCTTGATTAATTGAATAACACCATATTTTTCAGTACATTTCATATGTAAATTAAGCAAATATAAATTGTCCTGTTTTATTTGTTAATATTGGCTAAATTGTACAAAACATCAGATATACTCATTTATAATTGGAATTAATCCCAAGATACTAGAAAAAATCTAGTGCACTTAGAACCCTAATTCCAACTGTCCCATATAGGTATATATCTGGAATCGACTGACAAATACTTCATTAAGGCCTAGGGACATGGGAATGGATGGAAATTATTTTTCCCCAAGACTGTCTGCCTGAAAATCAGGGAAATTTGCCCGCCGACACCAACTATTCTAAGACAAAATGTGCCGTAACTTTTAAAAAATCTAGTGCACTTAGGACCCTAATTCCAACTGTCCCATGTAGGTATATATCTGGAATCGACTGACAAATACTTCATTAAGGCCTAGGGGCATGGGAATAATTTCAGAATCTGGATTTTCTGGATTTTTCCCTTGAAAATCAGGGAATTTTGACTGCCGACCTGACCCAAACTGACACAAAATGTGCCGTAACTTTTTAAAAATCTAGTGCACTTAGAACCCTAATTCCAACTGTCCCATCAGTTGTCTTTATGACTCTAGGTGGTCTGTGAGTTTCCAAACAATTGGCACATATTGGGTGACCTTTTAGCTCTGAGCGCCCCTGAGAAATCAGTCATTTTCACATGGTCAGCCCCAGAAAGTCAAACTTTTAAAAATATTACCCATCTAACAGGCCTTAGTTAACTATTTGTTGGTCGATTCCAGCTATGTTCCTACACAGAACAGTTGTATTAATGGCCCTAGGTGGTCTGGAAGTTTCCAAACAATTGGCACAAATTGGGTGACTTTAGCTCTGAGCGCCCTTGAGAAATCAGTCATTTTCACATGGTCAGCCCCAGAAAGTCAAACTTTTAAAACTATTATAATACCCATCTAGCAGGCCTTAATTAACTATTTGTTGGTCGATTCCAGCTATGTTCCTACACAGAACAGTTGTACTTATGGCTCTAGGTGGTCTGGGAGTTTCCAAACAATTGGTACAAATTGGGTGACTTTAGCTCTCAGCGCCCTTGAGAAATCAGTCATTTTCACATGGTCAGCCACAGAAAGTCAAACTTTTAAAACTATTTCCCATCTAGCAGGCCTTAATTAACTATTTGTTGGTCGATTCCAGCTATGTTCCTACACAGAACAGTTGTCTTTATGGCTCTATGTCTGCTGGGGGTTTCCAAACAATTGGCACAAATTGGGTGACTTTAGCTCTGAGCGCCCTTGAGAAATCAGTCATTTTCACATGGTCAGCCACAGAAAGTCAAACTTTTAAAACTATTGCCCATCTAGCAGGCCTTAATTAACTATTTGTTGGTCGATTCCAGCTATGTTCCTACACAGAACAGTTGTACGTATGGCCCTATGTCTGCTGGGGGTTTCCAAACAATTGGCACAAATTGGGTGACTTTAGCTCTGAGCGCCCTTGAGAAATCAGTCATTTTCACATGGTCAGCCACAGAAAGTCAAACTTTTAAAACTATTGCCCATCTAGCAGGCCTTAATTAACTATTTGTTGGTCGATTCCAGCTATGTTACTACACAGAACAGTTGTACTTATGGCTCTATGTCTGCTGGGGGTTTCCAAACAATTGGCACAAATTGGGTGACTTTAGCTCTGAGCGCCCTTGAGAAATCAGTCATTTTCACATGGTCAGCCCCAGAAAGTCAAACTTTTAAAACTATATCCCATCTAGCAGGCCTTAATTAACTATTTGTTGGTCGATTCCAGCTATGTTCCTACACAGAACAGTTGTCTTTATGGCTCTAGGTGGTCTGGGAGTTTCCAAACAATTGGCACAAATTGGGTGACTTTAGCTCTGAGCGCCTTGAGAAATCAGTCATTTTCACAGGGTCAGCCGGAGAAAGTAAAACTTTTAAAACTATTACCCATCTAGCAGGCCTTAATTAACTATTTGTTGGTCGATTCCAGCTATGTTCCTACACAGAACAGTTGTACTTATGGCTCTAGGTGGTCTGGGAGTTTCCAAACAATTGGCACAAATTGGGTGACTTTAGCTCTGAGCGCCCTTGAGAAATCAGTCATTTTCACATGGTCAGCCACAGAAAGTCAAATTTTTAAAAATATTACCCATCTAGCAGGCCTTAATTTACTATTTGTTGGTCGATTCCAGCTATGTTCCTACACAGAACAGTTGTACTTATGGCCCTATGTCTGCTGGGGGTTTCCAAACAATTGGCACAAATTGGGTGACTTTAGCTCTGAGCGCCCTTGAGAAAGCAATCATTTTCACATGGTCAGCCACAGAAAGTCAAATTTTTAAAAATATTACCCATCTAGCAGGCCTTAATTAACTATTTGTTGGTCGATTCCAGCTATGTTCCTACACAGAACAGTTGTACTTATGGCCCTATGTCTGCTGGGGGTTTCCAAACAATTGGCACAAATTGGGTGACTTTAGCTCTCAGCGCCCCTGACAAATCAGTCATTTTCACATGCTCAGCCACAGAAAGTCAAACTTTTAAAAATATTACCCATCTAGCAGGCCTTAATTAACTATTTGTTGGTCGATTCCAGCTATGTTCCTACACAGAACAGTTGTCTTTATGGCTCTAGGTGGTCTGGGAGTTTCCAAACAATTGGCACAAATTGGGTGACTTTAGCTCTCAGCGCCCTTGAGAAATCAGTCATTTTCACATGGTCAGCCACAGAAAGTCAAATTTTTCAAAATATTGCCCATCTAGCAGGCCTTAATTAACTATTTGTTGGTCGATTCCAGCTATGTTCCTACACAGAACAGTTGTACTTATGGCCCTATGTCTGCTGGGAGTTTCCAAACAATTGGCACAAATTGGGTGACTTTTCCTCCAAACACCACTCAGCAATGGTATTTGAAATGGTCAGCAAAAAACTGTCAAAATATGGTTTTCTTTCCAGCAAGACTTGAAAAATCTGTTTCTGGTCTTTTCAAACTACATTCCAAATATGTTTATAAATATTATTGCACCTTTTAATGAGTTTTTAGTGGTTAAAGACAGAAAACACTCTGGAGCTGTGGTGGAGCCGCCCTGGTGGCAAAAACGGGAACTAGAGAACAATGCCGAGGCATAGATAGATAGGCCAGCACCCCTGTGTTGCCAATCCAGGTCTTCCAAGTCCGTGGTTTCCACGACCTCCTCGCCCGCGGTTCCTCCCCCTCTGTCTTCCCCCTGGTGGTGGGCAGTGGGACTGGGGGTTCTGAAAACCCGGATTAGGTTTTTCCGCGTTGGCGTCCTCATCCGCCGGTCCCGCTGCTGCGGCAGCAGGGGTCTTGCCTTTCTGCTTGACGAAGGTGCCCCTAGCAGTAAAGGGGTCAGCGTACTGTTCGTCAGTCGGGGCTCTGGTCTTGCGTTTCTCTATGCGGGCAGAGAATATTTTCTTCTCTAGTTCCCAATCACGCTTGGCAGTTAAGTCGGTGTGGGCTTTGGTCTTGGTCACCATCTGACCTGCATCATCACATGCAATGCCAGACGTGCGTACCATATTGTAAATCATAACGCACAACTGCTCTCTGCCAGCGAGCTCGATTTTCTGCTGCTCATGTAGGACCTCTGCTGTCATAGCTGTGATCCTTTTTGCTGATTCCCTTCTTCGGCAATAATGCGCTCACTCAGGTCAGCATGGACTTAGGCCGGCGTGGGGGCCAGTCCTGCCATCCAGGGCTCCACATGGCCTATGCGGGGGCAGTTTCTACAGGTATACTATCGATGTTAGGATTACCTATATCTATTTTGTGCAAAAGCCGGTCTTTACTGACTGGTTCTGAGTTTTTCTCTAAAGTGCGTAATGTACTGTCGAGTTCTAGGAGTATGGCCAAATTCAAACCATCATTTACAGATGTGTTTTGGTCATATGTGCTTCCTGTGAGTTCACTCAGTTGGTGTCTACAGGTTGGGTCACCTGGTGATGATTTGTCACCGGTAACCCTTGTCGTGTTTTTTGCACGATCGATTTTGCCCAGAACTGTAGTGTTGCCTACAGTTTTCTGGGGTTGCAGTTCTCTGTCTGTGTGCATTACACTGACATTGCTGCTTTTCATGGTGTGCATTACACCATGTGTGTGGTTCATTGTGTGCATAACACAATGTTGATGGTTTTGGCCATGACAGTTGTCATTGCACTCCATCCCAGTTCGATCTGATGTGAATCTTACTGGTTGTTTGTTTAGAACAACAGATCTATTGATTGTTGGTCTAAAAAAGTCAGTAATACATTTGTATTTACTGGCTTTTCTGGACACTGGTGGCTGTTTAGTCGGGTGTACAGTGTGACAGGCCCTGCTAGCGTACTTGGCGACCGCCTTGTCGGGCGGTCCCATGAGCGAGTCAGTGCCGGTGTCCCTACGAGCCGACCGACGTGACGCCGCACTGACGGGCCGATGTCAGTGCGGCGAGCGTCAGTCTCTGGCGTTCGATTGACAGTGTGTACAGCGTAATTGACAAAAGAGCAATGCGGTGACAACAATGTATCAAACGAACAACTAACCTCATCCGGTGATTGTTTCTTTGCACTCGGGATCTAGGCCAACGCCGTAGTCGGTAACTGGGTCACTCGGTGAAGTGGAGAGTGCGTCCTCTACCTGTTGGGATTGTAATGGGGTTTTCAGTGGGTAAGATAGCTTTTTGTGGTCATCTGATATACCGGCAGTTTCGATAATGTCTTATCTCGTCAGGCTAGGTTTGACTGATTGGAGAGAGGATTCCTTTCGATACTTTTGTGATGGCCGTCTCTCTGTTTAGTTGGGATTGTTGTTCTAGTCATATTTCTGGGTCACTTTGCAGATGGTGGTTGAGTGTGTGTGTGTGTAATGGTTTGATTAAAAACTTCTTTTCACTCTGATTCTCAAATTGCTGTCCCGTGTGGGGGGTTGCTTTGATTTGAGGAGACTGCGTTTTGGGCAGGTTCATGTGGAAAAAAATTCATGAGTCTTTGTAGGTTACATTTTTAAAGTTTCGCAACTTTACCTAGATACCTCAAGAGGTACACATAACTTTCCCTTAGGAAATGTCTCAAAACCAACGAATATCCTGTGATCATATGATCACTATTTCAATATGAACAAATACGTTTTGTAACTTATTTTAAACGTTATGTAACTTATTTTATTGAAAGAGTACGTTATGAAATATTCTTGTTCGTTCGTTCCATATTCTTTCATATTCTTTGACTTGTGTAACAAACTCCTAGTGAGTAGGACATTAGTTGGAAGATATCCAGGATTAGTACAGGGCATCCATGGTTCTTGCTAACTCCGCCTCGGATGCCCTGCATTGACCTATCTGCTTACGACTAGCCTTATCTGTTATTACTGGACACGGGGATGAAGAGATCGTGTTTGGGAATCATCTCACTTCGGATGTGCTCCTCTTCGCATACTAAAGGTGCATCTAATTGATAAGTAGGTAAGCTATTTTGATAATGACTGTCATTTGGTAGAATGTATCTACATAAAATTAATCAAATATTGCGTTTCACCAGCATGCCCGATATTGATGGAATAGGGATCATGGCTCTCGAAGAATATCGCCCAGTCAAACGATGCATGATGGGTATCGCAGAGACGCAAATATATACTGAAGTTGTAAAAAGCTCTGCAAAATTGCTAGATTCTCTAGATGGCTTTTCAACGTGATTAAATCCCTATTTTCTATTTCATGTTGTTCAGTGTTCAGCTGTCACGCCAGGCTAATTTAACCCCAACATGTCAATTATTGTAGTTGATTCATTATGTTACCATCAATAACGCAAGCTGCGGCTATCTGCTTCTATGTCACCCATGATTCCATTTTTATGTACATTCTGTTTCCATGATTTAACCTTTATATTTCGAATAAATCTATCCATAAAAATGGTATTTTCCTATGAATTATTAGTTAGTTTCATATTAGACTGTGCCGATAAGTGTTGTTTTTTAGGTATGAGTGCAACATCAGTAATGGCAGAACCGAAGGGCGTAGAGGCCAAACATCCTCTCAACAGTACCAAGGATAGCTCTGTGGACTTGGAAATTGAAGAGAAAACTAGGAAGAACGAACTTACCTTTACAGTAAATGAGAACCCACCAGTTCACATCGCAGCTTTCTATGCTTTCCAGGTATGATTCACTTAAGGGGGTATCCCACTAACACGATTTGCGCCACACTACTATACGGCATATATAGCCTATGAACCATGGGGGCGGCCATGACGCCCCCCGAGTAGGTGTTCTTCACTAATGGAGGTGAAAATGTAAGTGTTCTTCACTAAAGGAGGTGTGAAAAAAGTGAGTGATAATTGGGAAGGGGAACTCTAGCATTGCTGACAAATGTTTATAAAGTGTTCCATGTGAAAAAGCATCACGTCCTTGGTTTAATCATTATGTTATCTTGCTCTGGGATAAGTGTAGACAGTCAAGTGAACCACGGTAGAATATTGAAAGGCAGTTGAATTTTGTAAGAACAAAGAGCAGAATGCAGCTTCTGTCCCCCCAAGGGGCCCACCATACTGCTGGCCACCTTGTGACTGCTTTATGAACCAACAATGGCTCTGTCCCCTAAAGCCTTACGACAAGCGTTCTGATGAAAAAAAAATGTTGTCGGAAGGAACAGCTCTATAGTGGAAGTGGGACTTGTGTTACGATGAGTACTACGACACACTCCAATACTCTCCGATAGTGCTAGGATAGGAATGCTGTGTTGTAGGCCTTCTGACAAAATCGAACATGTTTGATTTGTCGGAGTGGTAAAATTTCATCGGAGTGTGTCGTAGCATGTTGGGAGGACATCGTAGAGTGCTACGATTGGAAACCATAGTGGACCCAGGCTTCCAACATGCTTCACAATAGCGTTCCCATATAAGGGCAAGGTTCAAGCATATAACCCCCCCCCCCCCCCCCCCTCACTCACTAGTCCTGACTCACCAGTCCTGACTGAGCAGTCAACACTCACCTGTCCTCACACACCAGTCCTCAATCACCAGTCCCCACTCACTAGTCCCCACTCAACAGTCCTCACTCACCAGTCCGCAATCAACAGTCTTCAATCAACAGTCCTCAAACAACAGTCCCCACTCAACAGTCCTCACTCAATAGTACTCACTCAACAGTAGCCACCAGTTCTCACCCACAAGTCCTCACTCACCAGTCCTCACTCACAAGTCCATACTCACCAGTGCTCACTCACCAGTACTCAATTACCAGTCCTCACTCACCAGTCCTGTGCACTCACCAGTCCACATTAAAAAGTCCTCACTCAACAGTCTTCAGTCACCAGTCCGAACTCAACAGTCCGAACTCAACAGTATGAACTCAACAGTCCGAACTAACTATTTCGCACTCAACAGTCCTCACCCAACACTACTCATTCACCAGTACCCACCAGTTATCATGCACCAGTCCTCACTGAGCAGTCTTCACTCACCAGATCACACTCAACAGTCCTCATTTAATAGTACATACTCAATAGTCCTTATTTAACAGTACACACTCACCAGTATCCACCAGTTCTCACGCAACAGTCCTCACTCAACAGTCCTTATAAAACAGTACTCACTCACCAGGATCCACCAGTCCTCTCTCAACAGACCACACTTAACAGTCCTCACTCACCAGTAATCACTCACCAGTACTCACTCAACAGTCCACACTCATTAGTACTCACTCACCAGGCTGCACTCACCAGTTCTCACTCAATAGTACTCACTTACCAGTACTTATATAGAACATCCTGACCATGCTGTACAAGCTACAAACCGAGATGGCAATTTATGGTTTATACGGAACGAGGCATTTACACTAAGTTCTGTATAAACCATAAATTGTAATCGAGTTATAACAGCGTTAGAATCGTGACGGTAATGCGGTAACATGGGTAACTTGGTTAGGTTGTGACCTGGACAGAGATATAATGCACTCTTAGGTAGCGTAACACAGTTAGAATGTAACATGGTTTGATCTGTAACGTTTTCTTAGGTAGCGTAACACGATTTCAGTGTAATGGAAAGCAACGCAATGTAATGCGAACGTGAATGGTTTTTTAAAGCAGGTTTTAATAGTTTGGACTTTTTTTTTTTTTTATAGTTATGAACATTTTGATAGTCATGGTCAAGACTGATGTCCATAAGTCTCAAACCAAGTCAGTTTTGATAGTTATGGACATTTTTTATAGATAGACCGCACAGGGGTTAATTGATACTACAGCAGCGTATTTCAGGACGTGTATTTGGTATTATGTAGTGTAACGAAAGGGTCAACAAGCCCGGGACCCAGCCCGTCGGCCCACCCAGTGGGGCAATTCTTGGCCCTCTTTGCATTTCGGACCGCATACCCAAGTCTCCCCTCTCATGACCAGGGAGTTCAAGCTTGTGTAGTCATTATTGATATATCCTTCCCAGCTGGTAATTCTGTGAATGACGGAAATCCAGAGGGACTCTACCTGGGAAATTCCACCAAGTATACCTTCCCTACCATCATCCCTGGATTACCTTTCCCAAATTAAAATTGCAGGGAGGGAGGGTGTGGCTCAGAGCCGCCAACCTGAGCAGGGCCTACCACCAGCAAAGACCGAACCCCTGCGATACCCCACCCGCATGTTTCATGGTAAAAGGCAGGTACTTTATCAACCTTTGCCCAGCCTTTGGCTGCAGAACTTCTTCTATCACATGTCAACGCGTGGCCAACACGGTCATTTACATGCTAGGGTATATCCTCCCTAGCCTACCCAGATGATGACGCCAGTATCGCCACCTCTCGGGAAAGAGCAAAATGTGACTACATGACCTTCCTGGATTTGTCATGTGACTTGGGCCTCCAGCTAGCAGAGGAAAAGTGCTCTGCCCCTGCTACATCGCTCATGTGGTTATGCTACTCGGTTGTGGGGATCTTATAGAGTGATGGCCTCTGCGGTTCCACTGGACCCCATCATCCTGGTCCGGGCGGGTACCCCTTCAATGCTGATGTATTCACCTGGATCCTAAGGCTTCTACTCATCCACCCTCGCCTACACCCCCTACTCCTTCCATTGTGGAGGCGCCCAGTATGCGACTAAGACAAAAGTCCCCATCCATGACATTTGTCACCGAGGCACTTGGTCATCGACCAAGTCCATGGCTCCATACAACTTGTATTACATATATTATTCATTCAAATACCATACTCTCTGTATAAATCTCATGTATTTCCTAATACTCAAGTATAAATCAATTCCTGTTCATGTTCATACCACCAATTTCATATTCACAATTTGTAATACTCCATTCCCTATTACTATACATTGTATTACTGTTCAATATAAAGTCTTATACTGAGGTATAAAATTTATCCAACGCATAATAAATCTCTATATACTCCAAGTCAGACTCTGACTAAGTCATTATACATTTTCTAGTATTCTTCCTTGTGAGCACTTTTTGTCCTTTGCGACTTTGCAATTACTATTATTTCTAATATCATGTATCTACAATTCGAACTGTCCATAGGTGTGATTTTGATCGTGTGCGTTATCAAAACCCTTCCCCTTATCTCAAAAGTAATCCGATTACCTATCATAATTTAGTTCTAATGGGGTCAAGGATGTTGTTGATGTGGGATATATCAGTTTCAGAAAGTCTACAATTAGTGTATGCTATACAATGTACTTGCTTTATAGTTCGGGGCCATCCATAAAGTATGTACGCACTGAGGGGGGGGGGGGTGGGGGGGGGGGTCAAAAATTTTGGAAATTTTGCGTATGCTCCCTCTTTGTTCTATTGCGTACAAGATTGGGAGAGGGGGTGGGGGGGGGGGGGTCCAAAATTTCTGAAATTCTGCGTACGTACTTTATGGATGGCCCCTTCCTGAAAAAATAAGGACCATTGCTGAAAGTTGGATTTATCACAAAGTCCAGCAAGAACACTGATACCTTAACCAATCAATTCTCTAGGTGTTTTAATCTATGTCAGTGTATCCTCTATTGCTCGTTGTTGTGTGTAATGCTATCATTAAAGGTGATGCTGGTGTAAATTCTGATGTTCCTCTTACAGATGGTAGTGTCTAACCTTCCTGGTAACGTCTCAGCTGTGTTCCTTATTCACGCTACGATTTGTGGGGGTCGCGACTATGTCTTTCTGGCCCAGCTTCTCTCCTCATCCATAGTTATCACCGGAGTGGCCAGCCTTCTGCAGGTCCTCCTGGGTATCAGGTCAGCTCAACATAATGTTATCTATCCCATGACGGTTAACTATCAATATGTGCGATCTATTTTCATATACCTACTTGTTATGGTACGGAAAAATTTCAAGCCTCTTGTCATACAGGCCTACATCGTATATGTCTCGAATGTTTTACATACCTTGATAAGTAGTACATCACATATTAATATTCAGAGTGATTATTAATTACATCGAAGTATCATATCATAAATACTGTCCTTGATAGAAGAAATGGTCTTCTAAAGTGGTCGCTTGACCAAATTCCAATCACTTCTAGACAATCACTGGGAAAAAGACTAATTACCAGATTTTAGTTTATCCAGCTGGAATAGACATGATATACCCATAAAAGAAAACAATACACATAACAACACAGACGAGAATAGAGACTTGAGACCTTTGACATATTCCCTGGCAAAAGAAAAAGGAAAAGTTGATTTTCATTCTTATGCTTTCTTAAAAATATCGTGATAATCGTTTTGCTCTTTGATTGGAAAATCTAATATTTTTACAGCTGTTGCTTGAGTAAACAACAGTTACGACATTACTCCCTGGAATGCTTACAAATGCGGGCCTCCGCCTACGACATCACGCTCTAATTTTTGTCGGTTTAATTTGATAGAGATTAAGTATCTGAATTGGTCATTCAAATTTCATCGATTATCAATCGATTCGATGCTATTCATCTCCATGCGTTCTGAGCATAGCTGAAAATAGCTGAGACAATATCTTTTCTCTGCAGACAATGCACTTTTCTTCGACTCTCAGACTCCAGACAATGAACTCAATATAACTAATAGAATGAAGATTAGCATGTAATTACATCTGTGTGTCCTCCTTGCAGGCTCCCTATAGCTCAAGGCAGTGCCTTCAGTTTCTTCCCACCTATAATAGCCCTGATGTCTAGTGAAGCCTGGAAGTGCCCACTAGAGGAGGTCGACAGTATTAACGGTAATACATTGTAACACTGCTAATAGTAAGATCTACGTACAAGGGTTATAGTTTAATGATATTTATGTCTGTTCGCTAAAACAGTATTAGCCGTCCATAAAGTCATCCATAATAATGTAAAATTAAGTTGGCCCACATCGTCTCTGGTCTCTATGGCATACACATAAGTGCCTACATGTACAACTATAGATTATTCAACGGACCCCTTCACGTTTGGACTTCTATAGATCTATCGTAGTTTTGACATAATGAGTAACGTAATTCGCATTCAATACCATACCACTATCTCCAATGCCAAATAATAATGAAGAGATACTTATATGCTGTACATTCTCATAGTGCCATTTCCGATTCAGTAATAAGCGCGGTTGATAAAACACAGACACGTTTTGTTAAAAGGCTGGTTTTATTTCAGTAACTGAAGTAATGACTGCACTGGAGGAGCCTTGGAAGGAAAGATTAAGGATGGTGAGGGGCATGTGCACAGATAAGAAACGTTCTATAGCCAGTTGTATTGTACAGCACAGTCGCACGTTCAATCGGAATGTATTCATCAAAAGTTATGACTAGGTTTTTCCATGGGAATTTAACTGACTTCCAGACTAAAATCTTTTTCTCAGGCAAAACCTGGTGTGTTGGTTAGCCATTCCGGTTATGACCCGTCCTGACCATGAACCAATCCGGCTATTGTCCAACCTGTGAGACTATTACCTGTTAGAGATCGACTAAAGAGTGTTCATAGCAGGAGTGTTTTTTTTTTGACAGATTAAGTTGCTGGAACATACTAGGGTATTATATTAATGAGTCTGGGCTGTCTGAACTTCAGAGTTGATAATTATCTTTAATGAGTCTGGGCTGTCTGAACTTCAGAGTTGATAATTATCTTGGTTCTAAGTTGGAAAAAGATGAGCATATTACAGCTAGCCCTGCCTGTATTCGTGTGTATCCAGTTCCGGTGTTAGACAGACATGAAAAACGCACCAACAGTGCAAGCAAGACCGGACAAAACAAAGTCTAATGTCTGGTTCTTATGAAACGGGACACACCATTTAGACGCCATCTAGACAAGTCAGGAAACTAGTGAAACAGGTCCCAGATCAGGTGCGCCATCGGCCTGTGGATACTGGGGTATACTTTCGGTTAGCCAATGACAACTCCCTTCATAAAGGTTGATACACGCTCCTGGGTATGAATTACCTGAATTACAGAGTCAATGCTTTCCCTCAAGAACACTTAACCAATATTGTATCACCTGATATAATTCTCGTTTTCAGAAATCGAGGAGATAATGTCTCTTTTTGTTCTTTTACAGATATCTGGAGGACTCATCCTGGCGTCATTAGTACAAGTAGTGCTTGGGCTGACAGGGCTGGTTGGGTTTCTTACCACGTTCATCGGGCCTATCACTATAGCTCCAGCTATTATGCTCATCGGTATATGTTTGTTTGGCTTCATCAAAGATGCCTCGAAACACCAGTGGGGGATTTCATTACTGTGAGCTTTGGTCTATTTTATTTGATGTTTATCATTGCTGGAGTGAATGGACGGTCTTGTTTATGTGTTTGTATTGATATTTCCCCTCCATATTGTACAGGAGCGTCCAATCCTTGAAGAACACGATATATGTGTGGTTAAAACGCTGGCGAATAAAAGAATTACTCCTTCTACATTTAGGCCCGGCGTCCACCTACTACAGTAGAAATTTCCGATACTCCACGACAAAACCAGGGCACACGTGCATATCGTGAAGTGTTATCTCCATCTTTAGACATACAAAACACTAAAATTGAGGAAATATCACATCATTAATCTTTACTAGGACACATAGAACAACAATGCATTTTTTCAGGCTCTAAAGGCTCTATTCCAAGTCAAACTAAGAAAGTATTGATTTGAGACACTTAACCATAATCTAAAAATACCAAATTTGCAGGGCATACGGACATATTTATCTACTATCTGATTCCAAAGTTTCATAATTCTCGTATCGGTATCTCACACGTGAGAATACTCTGCACTGTTCCCGATTAGCCAGGAAGAAATCACAGACCCCCATTTTTAATCAGAGCCTTATCGAAGAGATGTGTTCAACTGCCCCGGTGAGAGGGGAACTTTCGACGCGATTTGATTTTTTATCGGTAGGTCCATTGTAGGGCATATCAGAACGCATCCGGAGCTCAGTGGACGCCGGGCCTAAGTCTCTGATAATATATGGATGATAAACTATTGTATTGAACATTTCTTTTTGAATACATTCAAATTGCATTTAAGGAGGCACATGAAAATATGTAGTGTTAGTGCAATGTATCATGTGTAATCCGGAAACACTGGAAGTTGACCATACATAATACTCTTTACTATATACCTACTGCCGTAAGTGACATAATTACTACACCTTACTCCCCATGAAATATTGCACAGCTGTGCAGTATATCAGGGTTCATTTCATGGTCGTAACGGATATGATTACGACGTCGATATTTAAAAATGGCCGACGTGGTCTCCGCGTCGACATCGGTAACGTTAACGTGAGAGTACATGAAGAAGACTTACTGAAAAACGGTAAAATCAAAAATACATATATGAATTACAGAAAAACATTGAAGTACAGTAATAAAAACGTGAATAAATATGGCAAGCACCTTAAAAATGGGATGGCAATGAGAGAGCAGCCACTATGTTTTCTTCCCGCCGGTTTCCGGCTGGTTTCCAAGGCACAACAAATGTTGCTGTTAGTTGCTATGCGCGTTGCTATGCGATAACGTCACAGCCGCATTCCACGGACGAAGCGAAAGCTAGGGTTCATGTCGACCATTCTGTGCCCAAATTGGATTTAAAATGGCTCTTAAAACTTAAATAAGGTAAATATATGACTGTTTTTGAGGCATATAGTAAAGATAAAACGTTGTGCCTGTAAGCGTACAAATTTCTATCCTCACTCTGGCCTTTGGCACGTTTACAACTCGGTGTAAACACCTCGCTGTAAATGTGCCAAGGCCAGAGTTCAGATAGAAATTTGTACGTTTACAGGAACATCGTTTTATTACTTTACTTTATCATCCATCTATTAGGGAGTCTCCATACCAAACCTATACGGCCAACAGATCGCTACTGAGTAGAATACAGAGAGCCGTATTCTTCTCAGTAGAATACGGGGGAAAAAGTCAATAGCGTGAAAAGTAATCCGTCAGATTGCTATTTTGCCTTTCCCTTGATACCTTACTTTTCCTTGTAATTGACACTAAGCAAATATCCTTGTGTTCGCTAGGATATTGCTAGTCGTCAACTACGCAGAAAATAAGACCATGCAGAACCATGGTTAATATCATGACACAAGATGATGTGTAATCGTTGCATTTATATTCTAGTACTGCAGCGTTGATGATTATCTTCTCAGTGGTATGCGGGAAGTTGACCCTCCCTGTCCCGCTATGGAGTAGACAAAGAGGCTTCCATACAAAACGATACCCACTCATCAGAATGTTTTCTGTAAGTAATCCTGTCTTATTTTGTCCGAAAGTTCCCCATTTGCGGTCATTTAGGGCTATGGGAACCCAGCCACTATTAGCTACATGTACTTATGTATGTGGACTAACGTGCCTACTGTAGTATCAAGGAGATTTGTGCCTGAGGAAAAGGGCTAGGCGATAAGATCGGGGTAGGTTTATAAACATTTTCTCGAGAAAATGGGATGAAGCCAGTCGTGTAACAGATAATTCTTAGACAGTAACCCCTACATTAATCGTGCACCCCTCTCATAAGATCTCACACTCTCTAAGTCGTATTCTGTACTCTCACTACGCTCTATGGAGAAGAATTCTTAACGAACTAGGCTTAGAGCCTTGAGAATCCACTGACCTGCCTCCCGTGCTAAAGATGTACATAAATGCAACCATTTGAAGATTCCTATAATCTCAATAATGCCACCTAGCGTGAATACTGGGTGCCAGTGGATTCTCAGGGCTTAAAGCCTAGTTCGTTAAGAATTCTTCTCCCATAGAGCGCAGTGAGAACCTTGTATAGATTACGATTTGAGTGTGAGATCTTATGAGAGGGTTGCATAATATACCAACCACATCGGAAATTAGTGACAAACAATGTAATCGTACAGAGTTTCACGAGTGAGCTCCTGCGGGTGTTTGTCACTAGACCTGCACAAAATAACAATGTGCATGGTAACACAGTAAATAATCAAACATGAGATAAGGATCACATAGAAAATCAAGCGATGTGATTGATATAATTGATTTGAACATACATCGGTGTCTAATCGAATGATACTTTAATTGAGATTAGATCACTACTCAGACTATTATTGTCCCGTGTTTAATAAGGATCACAACTCATCAAGGATTGACAATGGACTATGAGGTCTCACGCAAGACACGGGATGATTCATAAATATGTACATGAAAATTAAACCAAATAATGCCAAATATCAGAAATATTAATAAGAAAGGCAGTTCACCAAACAAATTGTGATTTCAATAACCAAAAAAATCCTTTCAAATCTTTTTCTTGCTTTTGATATCTAGAATATGTCAGTGGAGAACAATTAATGCATCCAACATGTTCTCTAACCTTAAACAAGACTTTATTCGATAAACAATACGTTTGTTCCACAGAACATTCTGGCTCTAGGTGTCTGCTGGTTCCTGAGCTTTATTCTCACGGTCACGGGTTGTTTTACCGATGATACATCCGCCATCGGGTACCTCGCCAGAACGGATGCCAAGTTGGATGCAATCACCAAGATGAGCTGGTTCTATTTTCCCTACCCGGGTGAGGATTGTTGCAATAAGCGACATTGAGTCTACTCTTGTAAGCGGAGAGGGATGCCTTTCCGTGCTTTGCCAGAAGTATACGTCATTTGGCGGGTCATTCAGCTTCACAGCGCAGTAACAACAGCTTCCTATAACACCACACACAATGACCTTCCCCTTTAGTACATTTAGCTAAACCGTAGGCCTTCACTACACATACAGATCACTCTACATCAAA
Organism: Alentia gelatinosa; assembly: GCA_950022655.1. Classification (NCBI taxonomy): domain Eukaryota; kingdom Metazoa; phylum Annelida; class Polychaeta; order Phyllodocida; family Polynoidae; genus Alentia; species Alentia gelatinosa. Next base: position 43,685,675 of record OX465582.1, read on the forward strand.
CCTTATTATCTTTTCTGCTCACCCGACACCTCAATTTCATTGTACTTCACTTATTCATTCTCAGGGCTTTATCATGTATTAACAACGTCTTTATTTTGTCTATGATAAAACAACTATTTCTTAAACAAATACATTTATATACAATGCATTGTGTACTTAAGTACTCCATGTGGTACTCTGTGTACCATTTCACGTCCCACTGTGACTCAATGAGCTAGAACATCGCGGTCGCCTCGGTGGGCACTGATCCGAAGAAGAAATCCTCTTGCTGGCAACCGTCCTAGAACCACAATAGTCACATAATCTGCTACACCATAGGAGAATCTCCGTGTGAATTGTTCGAACTCTGATCTTCATGGAATATATGGGATCTGCCTGTGGAATATATGGGACCTGTCTGAGCACATAAAACCCATTGATATCAAACCCTCCTTAAAGATAACTCTCAAGAGGCATTTCGCTTAATCTAATTTACACTGTGCAATTAGGAAAAAGAAGACAGAAAGCCTACGTGGTATAGTTGAAATGTGGTGTCAGGTGATTTTGGAAATGATAATGGATTTGCACTGTGTTTTCTTTCTTTTTGACTTGTCTGTATATCCATTCATATACTACGATACTCATCTCAAACATGGTAGGAGTTATGTTACACATCATTTGTGTAAAGCCATGCAAGACCCATCATAATTATTTATTACCCATTGTCATGAATGCGATAGTTACTGTCTTATTTGATTGTTATATAGCATTCGCATGGCTCGGAACTATCATTTTTGTAACCAAGAGAGTATGATGTACACTTATGGCCATGAAAACTCATGGATGTGTGGAAGATCGCGACAACCATATGCAAACTTGCCCGAAATCAAGAAAAAAAGAAAAGTTTTGTGTCTCATTCAGTGTTGTACCTGTCTATTGCAGGGCAGTTTGGTGCACCGACTATTAAAGGAGTGGGCATCTTTCTGGGAATGTTAGCAGCCACCCTGAGTTCTGTGATAGAGTCTGTTGGTGACTACTACGCGACAGCTCGGATCTGTGGTTTATCAGTACCTCCGAAACACGCTCTTAACAGAGGTATCGCCATGGAGGGCACAGCCTCGGTCCTGGCCGGATTTGTTGGAACGTGTCATGGTACAACCTCCCTTAGTCAGATGGTGGGATTTATAGCATATACAGGGGTAGGTATAGCAAGTGGCTCATTGGGAGTGTATGTGTCTATGGATATATATGCATTTATATATATATATATATATATATATATATATATATATATATATATATATATATATATATATATATATGATGTGTCATAAATATATAAAGTATAAGATTACATCACTAGTCCTTTCAATGTTAGAATGGTTACACACTATCTTAAAATCATATATATTTCAGATGCTATGTTGATATCTGGCTTCTGTGATGACGTTCATTATGTTAATCAGCCTTTACAATTAATGATATATTGCATACCTTTATATACGTTTCTGTGTAGCTTCAGCATTCATTTCAAATTAATGACACTTCAATAATTCCGATAAACGTTTTAGATACAAAAAATTATGAAATTAACTCATGAAAATGCATCCATCTGTAACTTTACTTGCAGGTGGCTTCCCGCATGACATGGGTCCTCATGTCGGTCATGTTGATTTTCGTGGGTATTTTCGGGAAGTTCACAGGGGCGCTGGCCACGGTACCGGATCCGGTGATCGGTGGGGCGTGTCTTCTCTCCCTGGGGCTCGTCATCAGTGTGGGCATATCTCAGCTGCAGGCTGTGGACATGGAGGCTACCCGCAACCAGATGGCTCTGGGCATGGCTCTGATGCTCGGTGTGATGATTCCGCAATATATCCAAGAGGATCCTACTGTAATAAATACGGGTCGGTATATAGTGTAATGTTCTATATGAGGAACGGGTGTTTCAAAATCTTATGCTTGCAATTGTATCTTTGATATACTATGGAAATACGCCATGCTCACCTACGTAAAATTACAGTACTACTTCATGGTCGTGGCGGAGAATCCGCAAAATCATATGCAAAATCATATGCGACTAGCGAATCAGCGACTAGGAACTAGTCGAACTATTTCCTGTCGTTAGACCTCGCCGACCTACGGCGTTGTTTACTTCCGCTAGAGTTTTAGCGGCATCGCACAGACACAAGAGAAACTCGAATAATTTTATGTTCTTAACTGGATTAGGTTGAGTAATTCTAATAAATCTGATACTTTGATGATATTCTAATGTCTGTGGACGGGGTGAGATAAAACAGAACAGTTTTCGAATCATACTTTTAACCACTACGCCACGAGTTTGGATGCGTAGTAATCGTCACTCGGCTACGCCTCGTGGTGATTATGGAGCATCCAAACTCGTGGCATAGTGGTTAAAAGTCTGATTCTCAAACCAGTTCTGCTTAAGTCTGTTATCCGTCAAATGGGAGAGTGATAATTCTCTTAATATTGTTATCTGGCGAATATGATTATGTTGGCTAAAATGATTATGTCGACAGAGTCTTCAATAACAAAACCCACAAGTTGCTAAACCAGTCTTTATGTATCCCACCAGCCAACGTGTTCACATGACTCGATGCTGTCTTGTCTGACCGTTGATTTGGCTTTTCACCATCGGGGTATTTGAGTGCATTCATTAAGTGATCTGGGTGGGTTTGTACTGATAAGAAAGTGTGATCTTTAAATCGCAAATGTCGAGGGGTAGTTTAACTGTGGAAAAGAATGTAGATATATATTTGACATCAATGTCACCTGTTGTCTTTTTACAGGTAGCGCAGAATGGGACCAAGTGTGTCTTGTGTTTCTTAGCACTGGGCCATTCATTGGTGGTTTTGTCGGCTGTGTCTTCGACAATATCCTACCCGGTAAAGGGCTATTGTTAGATCTGTGATACAAATGGCTGCATCGATATATCCATATAAATATTCCTGGACACCATCGAAATATACAATCGTTCTGCTTAAACAATTATATTCGTCAGTGTATCATGAATTCTTGTTACCCTAGGAGTTAATAGTTTATTTACTTGTATCATTCATAAAAGGGAGAGAGATCGAGAGACTAAATAACTGTCCAGAAATATATAACTAGTTGTACAAGTTACTAAAGAATCATTTCCAATCAGAATATATGTATAAGCTTTTTAGGAAATGTTACGCCTTAGGTATATTTTCCTGTTGATATTTTCCACCTAAATATAAAATATTTACCTTTCAGGCACCAAGAAAGAACGAGGTATGGATGTCTCTAGCTCTCATGAGAAAATTGGTATCAATGATGACCAGTCATCTATATATGATCTGCCTTTCTGTACACATAGGCTCCGACGATATGCAATATTTTCTTGGATACCATGTCTCCCATGTTACATTCCCAGACATATTAATTATTTACGTTGCGCTAGAGGGTCAAGGGATCTAGACAATGACATGTCGCATGTTCTCTGAAGCATTAAATATTTTCCCAGGGGGGAATTCATGTGTTCAAATGCAGAGACCCAGACCTGGCATACAAAAATATGACGACGTGGACTCTTGTCACATAGAACTGATCAATTCAAAGAAAATATGTTATCACCATTCCGAAAATGCAACTTACAGTCTAAGAATCCTGGCATCCATGACAATAAGGACAAGATCAAGTGCGTATTCCAGGTAACTACATCAGGGGCGTACCCAGGATTTCGTTTCGGAGCAGGAGGGGCTACCTTGGACGATTGGCTCCAGGGAGCGAAGCCTCCAGCAGCACTTAGAAGTTGTAGATTATACAAGCTGTACCCAGTATATGAAAGGCTAGTCACACACCTGAGGATATCTATTGCCAGAGGTCCAACAGTGCTCAAAGCCAATCCTGTAGGTCCAGGAGGCAAGCCTGATCATCTAGGATTTTCGATCTAGGATGGATTTGTGATGGATAATCTTACCATTCGCTCATTACCATGTAACGAAATGGAGATACATATTTGATTAATCATATCCGTTATTACATTGACAATGGAAAACTATTGATTGTACATACCTTATATACACTGCATAATACCATCAAACCGAGAAACCCAAGAGAAATGAAATAATTGTAATAATACTGGTCGGGCATCAAAACCAGCTGTTATCAAGCTGAGCATTGGCCAGCCTAAATAATAGTTTGGAAAAAAGAGGGAGGATACACCTGGGACTACCAGGAAGCTTGCCGGAAATCCAGCAGCAAAGCCCCTGCAAGGGGTCTAGGGGGCTCACTTGGGTTTCAGATGTTATACAAGCTATAGTGGTCAAGTGGCAAAACCTTTCTATGGGGCGCAGGGGGTGAAGGTTGAGGACGCATTTAGAATTTACATATAATAAAGGCTGTTCCCCGGATTTTTGTTTGCATGGGTGGAGGGAGGGGGTGCATACCTGAGACAACATTAGTAGATCTGTGGTGGTCTAGAAGCTAAGGTCAAGGTTGCAAAGTCGACAGAATCATTATAATTCCATAGATTATACAAGCTGTTCCCAGGATATTGCTTTAGATGGGGGGCACACTTAGAGAGATAAGCAGGGGTTCCAGCAACAAATCTCCTTCTGGGAGTCCAGGAGGTGAAGCCCCTGAAAGCAATTGGATTTATGGATTGCTAGAGGTCCTGTGATGTGACCCCTCCTTTGGGTCCAGGGGGGAAGGCCCAGTATCTAATTTCAGGGATGGGGAAGGTCACCTCCCCCCGCCCAGGGAGTCCAGCAGAAAAGCCAATTCTGGGGGTTTAGAGGGCAAAACCCTGGAAGCACTAGCATTTTGCCAGTTATTTCGAGGGAAAGGGTCTTTACACACATGAAACTACATGGAAAGATTGCCAGGGGTCCAGTTGCAAAACAAATGGGCGGGGGGGGGGGAGAGTTCAGGGGGCAGAACCCCCAGAAGCACTTGAATTTTGTACATTGTAGAAGCTGTTTCCAGGATTGCATCTCAGGGAGGGGGAACTACATATCTGAGACTACATTGGAAGATCAGTGGGTATCCAGTAAAGCCACAGAAGCACATTATATAAACTGTGTTTAGGATTTAGTTTCAAGGAGCAGGATGGTCACTGATCTGAGATTACTTAGGGAGATTGCAATGGGTCCAGGGGCAAATAGTCTCTGTAAGGATTCATAGGGCAAAGCTCCAGGGTGCACTTGTATGTTAGAAACTAAGCAAGCTATATCCAGGATTTAATTTCACGGTAGGGAGATCACACAATCGAGGCTATCTTAGAATATAGCAAGGGGTCAAACAGCAAACCCATCCTCAGGGTCGACTTGCATTTTACTATACCTAGGTATTTGCTTTCGAAAATGTGCTTTACACGCCCTAAACACGATGAGAAGATGGGGTCCAGTGGCAAATCTATCTGGGATCCAGGGGGCAAAGCTCACAGGAGCCTCCTGAAGAGCATTATCTTTTTCGGGGATATAACTGCTTTGACGAATGACCTGGTAACAAGGGCATGTCGAGATATCTGTATTTTTAGATAAAGGTGGGGCACACCTGGTAATACCTTGCCTGTATCCCTCAAGTATGTGCTCCCTAACTCTCCTAAAAAAAGGGTGGAGAATTTTCAGTTTGGCAATTGTGATATTCCAGGGGGCCCGGTGCCCCCCCCCCCCCCCCCCCCCCCACTGGGTACGCCCCTGCAGCTACATGGTCATTTGTCACATAACGATTTGATATGAAAGGTCCCGGTATGGACACATTCATTGTATCAGCAAGGTATCCGGTATTATTCCATTGCATGTCAGATATTCCTTTCTGCTTGCTAAGTAACCCTGTAACCACCTAATACTATGGGTTGGTTAGTACTTCGAACTCATGCCTCAATGTATCTATAATAAGGGATAGTTAAATACCATCAACACCTTCATCACAACAATTGCGTCTCAATCTAATGTAACTTCACGTCATAGTGTAGAAAGGATTGTATTATATATCAGGACAACTGTATTCAAACGGGTATTTTTCGTCAATTCTCAAGGGATATTTCCTTTTAGTAGGCGTTATTTGTCAAACCTGAACACCAGTAGGGGGCACTGTGCAGTAGGCCTGACCGCAGATAAAGGTCATGTGGTCCAGGTCCTCAGAGACTAGGACCTCTCTGTAGATAATCCTGTCGGACATCTATACAACAAAGATTACTAAAAGGATGAACGCACTACACCCGAGGCAATGAGTGCGTTCTCTTTCTGTGGCTGTTCAAAGGATCAGGTTGGTTTTATGAGCTAGTCATTTATGTTTCTCCCCCAGGAGAGAATAACTTCCTGTTGAAAGATGCAGCTCATATACGCTCATCGTTACAAAGGTGAAGTCCTCTAGCTCGTTACCTTATAAAGTAAAGTATGGCAGGATTGTTGAGTTCAGTGCTTCCTTTATCTAAATTTGCCATAATATATCTCTGAACATGACATTAAGTAGAAGATTCAAACTAGGCTAAGTGGCACTTTAGTAAGCATGACCTCATATTTTGGGCTATTAATTCTTGGCCCAGTGGGTCCGGGTTTCGATTTCTTTTTTTTTTTTTTTTTTTTTACCTCATATTTTACTTGGATTATCAAGTGTTCTCCGACGCCAACTTTTAGTATTTACAAATATCTTTGATGCAAGTGAAAAGTTGGCAACCGGCACAAACCTTTTAAACGGATAGGTAAAAGTGCTCTGACGTCAATATACCACATTATCACATGTTTTTCTAAACTCTGCAACACGATGATTAAAAAGTTAGATTAAAACATGAAGTACAATATAGACCTTTACTTAGTTGATATTCGTTTCATTCAATCGAATATGTAAGTATCAACTCTTTAGATCATTGTTTATATCAAGAGATCACCCTTATGAATGACGTTTTTCATCTGATAAATGCTGTTACTTGCTTCATATACAGTTGTTCTTTATTACTCTATCAAATAGTGCAAAGGCCCTTGTGATTTCAATGCAGTTCGTTTCCACCTGATGTTTACTGTTGTGATATGGGATCATTTGGCGAAGTTCCATGGTAACAAAAAGACAAACGTGTATCTATCTAATGCTTCTGACTTCTTTATGCTAAGAACGATAGACAATGAAGTGCTTCTTGGCATTTAATTCAAACAGAAATCGGTACACGTTGGAAGTGCACACCGTCACTTTTATTATTTCATTTTAAATTAGATATTAGTTAACAGTAAATAGGATTGTATGGCTTTCATAAAAACATACACCCAACAGAACAGAACGGAGGTGTTTCTGCCGTTGAACAAAAAAAAGTAAGAGGAATCGATTCAGATATGACGATAAGGTTTTGATTGTTCTGTACCCCCTATTAACTGCCAGTGTCATATCACTGCCACATCTTTTTCATTGTTATTGACACACAACGGTTCTTACAATAGTGAAATCTTCCAGCGAGGGTATCAAAAGGGTGGGATCTCAGGTAACAAAATACAATCTTTTACAATGTATGTGGTAGCTGCTGTGTATTCTTTTCAAAACAAAAATTATTCTTACTCCTGGTCTTTCTTTCTCTATAGTCTATATTTTCTGGATATTTCGATTGTTTTAATATGATATTTAATGTTTGCATAGTTTGCAAACCTTCTATATTTTGATATCTATTCCAAAGTCTCCTAATTGTTCTTACAGCTCTATATTTCTTGTTCGATATGAATCTTATTAGCACCATCGATAAAAAAAGAACAGTATTCTAGTCTTAGCCTGATAATGGATATATTAATTTGTCTAACAGTATTTTTATCTATTAGATTACCTATTTTGCCAAGTATGGTTAAGGACGAGGTCATATTGAAGATAGGTAAGATTTATTACTGTCTAAAATGTACTATTAATGAATAAATTGAACGGGATAGGCTTCAGGGTGAACATTGAATCAACCAGAATAGTGTGATAGACAAGGCGGACATGTAACATAACGGTTCCAGACAGCATACCACCAAGAAGCTTAAGATGCGCACATTATGGTTTGCATCTAGTGAATGGTGTGAAACTAAAGATGACACGTCGTTATTTATAAAGTCCCGTGCCGCAGCGTCCATGTAGATTCAATTGATCCTCCTAGCAGGCACCATTAGCAATCAATGCTGTCTTCTATAGAACTGGTGGTTTTAGTCAGACATGGGCACTCCGTAGCATTTGTCTTCGCTGTATCTAGAGTTGCTAGGGCATTATATAAACTGTATTTTATCTGTAACGGAATGAACGAAACAATTCACATGGAAATCATCCCTGAACGTGTATCTTTATTACTCTACGATGCCACCTACTGTGAGAAAGACAGTAGAAACACAGTGTTGGGTTGATAAAATCATTTCAATTACTTGATAAATTTGGTTTTCTTTACAATAATAAAGTTATTGATGAAATATGAAGGAATATCATGAGATGAAATGAATGTAGGTGATGTAACAAATAATTCTAGAAAGGAGAAAAATGTGTCGCCTACAGTAGCTAAGGCCTAATCTTATAGATAGCTAACAGAGAGATAAAAAAAGAGAATTTTGAATACCTTCTATACTTAAATGAAGGGAACAGTTAACCATACAGAGATATGTATTTATAAAATATATTATAACAAAGTACACAGTTACATAATTCCCATCAACATACAATCGCTTTCTCTTCTGTTGAGATCATATGATACAAGTCCTCATGCTTATAGCAGTACCCACAGCCTATCACTTTCTGTTATTGTCCAATGTCTCCTTGACATGTGGTTATAGATGATCCAAAGCAGTGGGATAGGGTGGTAGTAGTAATCAATGTCTGTTCCTCCAGTGCTGGGATGATAGCAGTTTGCGGAGAAGCCCAATCCTCAGTAAAGGCCTCTGTAGCCTAGAGTCATATTGTGTTTCAGCCCCTTCACTTTAGTGATGGTAATGCTTAGCAGCCTGGAGATGTTCGCTCCTCGGACCTTTTAGGAGGCACCCAGTGTTATTCTCAATACATACATCACAAATGACATATTATTTAATGGAATGATAACACGAGAGATAAAAAAAATGGTATTGGGTAGGTGAGTAAAAATGACAAGGGATAAGCATGGTTGTGTCTTAAGGATTTAAACCATACCTTAGGAATTCCTCCTGTTCTGAATGGGCTTCAGTGTATATGTGTTAGACCCTTGTTATGATGCTGCCGTGATATTATATGAGATCTAAATTTATGGTTTTGATTTATTATTATTACCTTCCCAGCAAATAACGACCTTCACCCTGACCTCCTTAAATAGTGCTAATAGCACCTTGGGACGGTTCTACAGTCTATTGTTGACCTGAATCTGGTGGGCCAAAACCGGTCCCTGAAGTTGTGTGTAGGAGGTTGAGCTCCTTGGTAGGGTATTGCAATAATTGTTGAAGCATAAGCATGAAATTTTTGTCACTACTGTCGGAATATTAGGTTTTTCCCGTAGGAGGTACGTTATGTTGCTAATTCATTCACTGAATAAACTATTAAGGATCTACAGGTGCTATATGGAAAATAATTTAAGTTGCGTCCATACCCTTTCTCGATTATCTCTGATTATTCTGATGTCCAGTTAAAACATGCCATGCCATGCTTTGTAAAGGAAATTTAGGGGATATAAGACACAGATAATTGTGTGAAGCAGTCAGAATTACTTCGTTTCTTTTTTTATTGTAAATTCCAAATTCTACAAAGGTAGTTCTTCCACTTGAAACATAGAAATAGTGAAAATAGGAAAGAAAGGTATCGAATAACAGAGTACACAGCCGTCATTCTTCTAGCAAGGTATTACATGCTCCAAGATAAGTTATGATTAGTCTACTTCAGCCTCATCACGAACACCCTCATCTCAGTGGCAGGTTAAGATACACAATTAGTTCACCAGTCTCCCATTAAGAGCGCCACTGTCGATACTTACTTACCTGGAGACCAGAGCTGGAATGGGCAGGAGGAGCAACACGTTGTACGAGAGACAGGTGAGACTCCAGTGGAGGGCTACAGGGGTGAAAACCTTCAACGCGACCAGCTGGGGCACTCCGGGCGTGAAGGTAAGGGGATCAGATAACCTATGGTTTGTTCAAATATATAGATAGTTAACTGATTCATAAACTGTATTCGAAAACACTGCAGTAAGCATTTAATTCTGAGCCCGCCATGCCAGACGGTATATATACCAAATGTATAAATATTTTGCCTCTCGACTCTAGCTCAGCACATTTCTTTCAGGAAGATGACATTGTTCATAATCATATTCCGAAAATACAACGGTGAGAAGGGAAATCATATAAATGCGCAGTAAATAAATATTTTAGATACATGTAATACCTTTTGTGTGCGCAACTATTATTTCGATGATGCGTATCTGGATAATGCTGAAATAATAACGTACTGGTCATTGGTACATGTACCGGCAATCCAGAAAAACATATTCATTTCCATAATCTAACTGTACGTCTTGAGTTGTTAGATGGCAATTCCTGTCGCCTAGAATATTGGGCGAACAACAGTTTTTATTTTGTTTTCGAGCCGAGTTTTCCCGGGTCTTTCCCACGTTCACGCTGCCGAGTCTGTATGGTTGTAAGCGTACCCCTCGGATATTCTCCAGCTTGTAAGGCAGGGAGGAGGGTAGTAAGATCAAATGTATATACCTTACTGGTACGTACTCGCGTATCACGTTTCTTTCAATGAAAATATTCCATGAGCTCGCAGAGAGAGTGGAATATTTTTATTGAAAGAAACAAGGTGCACCAGTACATACGAGTAAGGTAATAGATTTTTATTTTACCATATACCTTCAAATATAAGTATTTGATGAATCACAGCGGAATAGTCTAGGAGCACATTTTGTACTTTTATATTTCTTCAACTCCCATGATCCTTTGAACATATGAATTAGCAGAGTGCTGCAAGTCACTGTCAGTATGTCATAAGTAGGTCAGTGCGATTTTTTTCAGCCAATACAAATGTGTTTTCAAAGTACGGTGGTACATCATTTTATACCACCATACTCTGCTGGTATTCATTACCAATACCCTAGCAAAGGTTGGTATTTGTGTAATATACTGGCACAGGTATAAAATTCATCTCACCTCTTATACAAATTTAGATATAGGATTAAGCTTGGAAATAACTACTCAACGATTATCAAGTGACAATACTACGCCAAGGCCGTGGCGTGAATGTGAGATGACATCATACGCTATTGACCAACTGGATTTGCTAAGTAATCTGATTTTTTCTGATATTGTGATGCAAAATACGTCATTGAAAGGGGGAAAATAAATCCTGAACCGCATTTGAACGTAAAATAAACAATACTGCAAGAGCTTGGATGCTGTCATTGTGACTCGGCTTCGCCTCGATGACAATTGAGATGCATCCAAACTCATGGAGTATTGTGTACTCATACGAGGTTTTGATTTAGTTCTATATCAATGAATGCAAGTCACAGATACATTAATGCAAAATTTAACAACTTCTGTTCTGATTATGATATCGGAAAACGGTTCTCAGATCCATCATCGCCTGTCCTTGCTACAAATTAATATATAATGCCTGTAGGACGAGAGAATACACACAAATCCTAATTTATCACAAACCTAATACAAAAACGCAAAAGGCTGAACATGGAGTGACGGTTTGCGATGGGGCGTGGCACAACGTGATTTTTATGCAACTAGAGTAATAAAAAAAAACATCAGCGACCAGAACGTGAGTTTCTATGAAATAGGTTCCGATTGCACTTGAAGCACCCTTTAAATGTTTGCTAACCTAATACAGAATATTACGAGGGATTCATAAAAGAGAGCCCTCCTCGAACGTCATTCTGATATCAAGAATAAGTATAATACATTTAAGTAAATAAAGTTATAATCACGTTATTTGCCATTTTTACATCTTGTTGACACTCGCCGATTGAGACTCCGGCAGTAAAATTCTGCCCAAAGTACCCGAACTGTCTGAACACTTAGCAGCTCTCAGATGCAGCCTATTTATGTTGACGGCGTCTGTTGCTGTAAAAGCGGCGCTGATGCCACCGTTAAAAAATCAATTGAAACAGTTTTTGGCTGGCAATGGCCAGCAATGCATTGCAGGCGGCACTGTACAATTTAGCAATCGTAACTGCCGGCCAGCCGGCCGGCTTGGTGGAGGAGAGGCAAAATCAGCTGTAAGCCAGGCCAGTGCCCACACAGGTGTCTGCCATGGCTGGCACCTGCTTGGTGGAACATTTGCTTGTAGTTTTAAAATCATGCCTAGACGCCCAGTATTCGCTGGGATATTAAAGATTGATGCTAGCAGCTGGTCTTCTTCTTCCGCCGTTGGGCTATAAAAGTAGAGATTCTGCATTTAATTTTGGATAGGTATTGGCTTCCGATGGTCCCACTTACGCACTGCTCCTCTGCTATCAGAATCTCATGGATTTGATATTGATGTAAAATTACCCTAATAAACAATTAACACCCATTCTATTTCATCATCCTTTAGGGGTGAAACTAAAGCCTTCAACATGCCTTTGCTTTAAACACTTTCTGAGATTATGCAACCAATAATCCAGCGCGCATTCCATGTTCAGGCATTGCAATGAACATATTTTTCTCGGGCGACCCTCGTAACAGAAGTATGGTGTACACTGGTATGATAAATCAAACCGAACTAGGGGTATGGCTTGAAATAAAACTTGCTATGTATTCCAAAAACACTAAACTATATCTTTATCCTTGCTCTAAAGTGCTTAAATTTTGTATTTGTATGGAATTTCGATTGTGCGCATGCCTTTAGTATGTGTAATGGAAGTATCCTGTTCCATGTCAATGACATCGTGGTGTCCAATTATCTTTAATAATTCAGTGCGACAGGTAGGTCTGACGTCATGCAGTGATTGTGTTGACATTGCTGTCCTTATTCTAGATGTGTGAGTAGAAGGCCAGACCTCTGAACTTCCGACATTGTCCACTACCCAGTAGCCTACAATGATAGTCAGTTTCCAATGAGGATTGCACCGGACGAAATAGGTCCGGCGTTTAGCTAATAAAATAAAAAGGTAGAATGTCAAAAATCGTAAACGGATAGGTCTGCTACATCTAAACATGTTTAAATGTCGTAGATACCCTAAGATACACATTTGTCGTCGGGAACAAATCATAGACTGCTGGTCTGCACCGTAAGGTAATCATAAAAAACTGCCATGATTTCAGCTTACCTTCCGACGCGATTTGGATTTTTTCATCGGAAGGTATATCGCAAGGCCTATCGTAGACATTTTGGAGCTCAGTGGACGCTGGGCCTTACTGCCTTATGCACAACCCGAATTGATAGACCTACGATTGTTTAACTCTGAGGAACGATATGACTTACTGTTAGACAACCAATACGGGTACAATCATACTTGGAAATTGCATCCAAATTAACTCAAGATGTATTCTTAGCCCTTTAAATGATGAGACTGGAGTTTGGGAACAATAAGCGTTTATTCCTATTAGTAAAGTGCATGCAGCACAGTATGAGAACATAAACATATGATTAACATATGATTACATAAATGCTGTAATTAAGCTTATGATATACATGTCGGTCAGACAAAGGTAATCATAAGATGGCTATGCAATATAGTACAGTTCACACATATGTATATATATATATATATATCTTTTATCAACGCTGCCGGCACCAGTCTATGGTGTACCCCCGCTAGCCATAAGTTCTCCTGGCAGCGGGGAGGGTGGTGGTTTTAGCTGGAGGCTGCACAGGAGTGCTCAAAACGTGCAGGTGAGTGGTGAGGTTCACTGGGTGGTCTTCCTGGTGTCCCCTCATTTAAACTCACATATCTCCTATATGTCTCCTCAAATGTGAGACTAGAGTTTGGGAACAATAAAGGTTTATTACTATTAGTAAGGGGCATGCAGCACAGTACGAGAACATACACATATGATTAAAATATGTTTACATAAATGCTGTAATTAAGCTCAGGATACACATGTCGGTCAGACAAAGGTAATCAGATGACAACTTTGCTATATAGTTCAGTTCACACATATATATCATTTATCAGCACTGCCGGCACCAGTCTATGGTGTACCCCAAACACCAATAGGTAGGAGGTAGTGATAGTCAAAGGCCATAAGCAAGGCTCTGGGGGAGGGAGTGTGCCATCTTTGATAAGGCCAACTCTGGGCTGATGGTGTAGAGGGCCAAAGCATTAGAGGCCCCCAAGTTTCTAATCCTCACTTCTGGGACACCTGCCTACCTTAAATAGCTGGCGCCTCCCCTCCTAAAGCTGTGTGAGCCCAAAGGGGTGGTGTCTATTCCTCTAGCATGCAGTGCCGTCATTACACCAGTGACCAGTGGCTGCTAGCAGCACCGGGTCCGGTCCATCTGATATGACCAGGGTTGGGCCTGCCAGTTGGGTGTTGCTGATTAGCAAGAAAGAGTTAACATAGGCTTGGGTGGGGCACAGACAGTGCCCTTTTACCTGCAGTAGTGAGAGGATGCGCCTCCTCCTCCTAAACTGGTCCATCTTGGACCACCTAATCATAACTGCCAGGCCACTTACAGTTATCTGGATATCTTTTCTCCAAAGGTTTCTCTCTGGGTCAAAAGACCCCAAGGTGAAGGGGACTACGTTTGACCTCCTTAGGAGTCCGAAGAACTTGAGGAGTGCCCCTCACCATATGATGGCACCTCTCGAGGTTGAAACATCTAACCCCCGCAAGAGAGATAAGAGGACCAGGGGGTCTATGGGCTTCTTGCAGTAAACTGAGTCCCCAGCATCCCCCTTGCTCCTCTAATGACTCGTGACTACAATTTGACTTGGAGTATTTTAATACCAAAATACAGAACAAATACAGTAAGAATGTGTTACGTGTATTTGAGAAAATAATGTTTGAAGTTGACAATTGTATTTGAGTTTGAATTACCATGAATGGTATAAATGGAAAAACTCTGTCTTGAGTTATAACATAGTTGAATGTTATTATGATTTAAACTTGGGAGTTTAAATGTCAATGACACAGAATGTTTCAACTGTGTATGTGTAGAATTGTGAACTAAACATTTACCCTTGTGGTATTAGGTCGTGTGATTTACATAAGACCTGATTTTGTAATGAGAATTAAAATAATGTAAAGACCTGTCTGGTCTTAGTACCTGATAAAGGTTGAAATTAGATTTAGAAAACCACAATTCTGCCTCACTTGTGTCAAGATCCGATATTCTGGAGCCATTTTTTACTCCTTCCAGTATATAGGTCTTGTCCTTGTCCTATGCTGTAATCCAGTATTCTCAGGCCTCGAGCGGTAATGCGCCATCTCTGGATGGGGCCTGAGAAGCTGCTCCTTATGCCGACTTATGGCAGTACCTGCAACTCTCCTGGTAGGGGCATTCGCCTGTGCTGGCATATATCCGGCATATCTTCTCCGGGTCGTTGGTCCTGTCTGGCATCTTACCTCCATTTTGTTGCTGCTTCTTTTTTTGTGTGGCTTTGTTAGAGCTGTGTTACTGCTGTTTGCTGGGCTGGGTGAAGGCATTTTGGTGCAAGAGGCAAAGCCTCGATGGATGACACCTTTTTGGATGCCACCTTATCTGCACTTTGAGCTCTCAGTACCTGGTGTCCAGCCCTAATACAGACTGCCAGTCATACTTCCCAGCCAACTCAAAGATGTATACCAAGTAAGATAAATATTCCTTGATACTCCTCCTTGCCAGGTCCCCGGTCCTCAGGAGCTGGTGCAAGACGCTCAGGTTGGCAGCTCCCTATTCAGCCTATGAGGCATATACTAGGCCCTGCTTGTCATGGGCCAGGACCATTGACCATCCTCCTTCTCCAGGAACCTGACTGTGTCTCTCTTCTTTTTGGCGATGCGGGGCTGAACATGCTTCCGAACATAGTCAGTGGTTTTAGGGCCTTCTGATCACTAGCTGTAATCATCAGGGGGTCGTAGCCGTCTGACGCCCCCTCCCCCCCACATCTGAGGCTGAGCCGCCACTGTCATCAAAGTCATCACTGTGGTTCTCCCTCCATTGTTAACTTGCATCTTCTCCCATCTTGCCGCCACCTCCTGAAGAGCCCCATCGCCCCTTTCAGGGGGGCTGTCTTTTTGTCTCGCAGCTTTCTCTGCACCCTGCTTGCTGAAGTTGGGGTTGCCAAGCTTGGCAAGCCCCTGATGTAGCCTACTTGCTTGCCCTGACAGTGTCAATAGGTCCTTGACATCTTGCCGTGTCATTATCATCAGGACTTCATAGTCCATGCAGTCATCACCTGTCAACACCTCTGTTGTTTTCCACTTGAGACCTGTCGCTTTGGCCCACATGGTAAAATCAAAATTCTTTTCTGTTTCTCTGTCTCTGTTGCCCTTATCCACCATGTTGGCTTTCAGCTGGAGGCTGCGCTGGGCCGCTGACAGCGAATGCGGATGCAGGGAGGTTGACCGGGTGGTCTTCCCTCTCCGGTGACCTTTGACCTGGATACCACCCGTGAGCAGCTCATGTGTGAGCACGCCCCAGTTTCCCCTCATTCAAACTCACATATCAAATATATGTCTCCAAATTAAAAAAAGAATTACAATCTGTACCCTCATTGACTTCAAGAAACCGTTATTTACTATTGATCATGCCATTTAAAGAAAATCAAAATGTGTTGAAATATAAGACAACACCTTGAGTTGGTATGAAGACTATTTATACAGCAGATCATAACTAACACTTGCAAACAAGGTATGGTCACGTCCATGGTTGATCATATGTGGTGTTCTGCACAGCTCAATCATGGGACTGTTGCTTATTATTTTATACACCAATGACCATGGAAAAAAACATAGCAAATGTTTATACTCTTTATCATTTTATGCAAGAAGACCTGATTGCATTGGCAATATCTAATATCTAGACAGGATCTTCACTTCTAGAGTATCTTCTAAAAAGATTATGGTGTATTTGACTATAAATGCTTATATGAGGACTTGCAAAAGGATGATCATACCAATAATCGAGAATGGTTAGATCTTCATTTCACTAAGTTCAACTAAGGATCTAAACCGGCTACAACTATTACAAAATCAGGAAATCGGAACCATATTCGGATTACACCAATATACCCAGCGTGAAACCCTTCATTACACTGCCCTCATTCCTTACCTGTTGAGAAGAACAAATATGCGCATCTTGTTATACATGTTCAGTAACAGAACCTATGTAAATTTGATAGTTCAGCGATGAAGGTCAACGAATGCTGGACCAATTTTCATATATTTTCGCCATTGTGCTGCATAGAAAACACCAGCAATTAAACGAACTGTTATCTCATTCCGAACTGACGATGATACCATTAGCCCAGTTCTATTAATTACGATTGCATTATTTGTATCATTTAGACAATTAATAGTGTGGCTGTTGCTGTGATGTAACAATACAGAGAACATAGACAAGGAATTTCAGTACAGAATGTACATACGTTGTTTCATGTCACTTCACATCATATGACATGCTATTACGAAGAATTGTATGGTATTAGGATGATTGCTTGCCGGGCAGTCTCCAGTGTAGTGGGCCGCTTACATGATGAATATCATCAGTAGCCAATCTTTTGCCATTGCTCTTTATCAATACCTTCACCACATTACACCCATTCCTCCTGCATTAAAGTTTTAATGCTTACTGCAGTAGCAATAGCGAGATGTAAATAGTGGCATTCGTTTATGTAAGTGGATACGGGAGTTCTTGATCGAATGATATTGATTTGTGTATTCACCCTCAAACTTCAACAACCCTACCTTACATAACTTTCGACATGTTATTTGTTATGCACCTATTATCCATTGTGGACATTGTGTCAATGAAACAGAATCACAGCTAGAAATAAAATACCCTGGTTACATTATTGTGTTGATATAGACCGGAAGCAGCATCGTGAGCAGCACACATGACCTACAACTGAAGCAGTATTCAAGGTATGGTATTGTCCGGCAGTGGAATAGAAAAAACTCTGACATAGGTCGCACAAACAGCTCAATGATCTCATAGCACGATATGATACACTGTTCACTGAGGGATGTCCATGAGTTAAATGAGGGATAATTTACAGGTGAGTATGTGATTATTAATCATTGCCTGCGTACAGTGAGAAGATAGAATATCCGATATTCAACACTCAATGTAGACGAAATTTAAAAACGAGAAGAAGTTTCCTTACACCACAATTGATCTGGTGATGACCAGGTGTAAGTTATCTTACTACTTAATCGTTGCAAAACAAAAGAAGACAAGAGAGCGTTAATTTGTATGCAGAATGACCAAAGACAGAGAGACTTTTCACACAATCTCTAGACATAATATTTAGATAAGTTATTAGAATCAATTAAGTACAAACTCAGATGAGAAGCAAAATATAATCTCCCTCAGATATATAAAGCAGGAAGTGGTGGGCAGTATGATTGTGTTGAGGCGTATCACAATTGTACGTTATCGCTAATCTCTGGACAAAGAAAGAGAGGCGGTAGTTGGACAAATTCAATTTTATAAAGATAAAATCTTTTTTAACCTTATTATTATTGCATATTCATGAGAGGTAATTAAAGGCATACCAAATAATTTGGCTTGAAAATTAAAACCTATGTCATTTTCTTGAAATTTGAATATGATGATCTCAAGTGATGTAGGACACATATCTAACTTAAGAATTGGAGGTCAGCGCTCTAGTTTTTGATTTAGAGATCAATATTATTACAATTTTATGATAGAATATATAGAAATTGTAAGAAGTACCTTTCACATATATAGTAAAACCCATGGCATTGTTGTTTAACCTTCACATGCTATAATAAATGGGTAGTACTACAAACTCAGCTTTTGAAAATCATAGGTCACCGTCATCGTTTTTGATGGAATTGAAGAAAACCATATTTTTCAGTTAATTTCCCATGTACATCAAGCCAGTCTAAACAGGGCTATTACATTTATTGGGTTAGGATAGATTCAACAAAATTTGAATTTACTCATTTGTTGTCAATATTTAGAAACCACCAGGTGGCACCACCATGTATTGTAGGATATGCCTTTAATGTCAATTACTAATGATAATATATGTAATGGTCTTCTAATGTGGTAGTGAGTGATTTATTATAAGTATACAAGATCAGGATGAATACGTGAGAGGTGTCGTGCGGGGATGAGACATAATATGGCATATCATGTGGAGGTTCTGCTATGCGCGAGTCTGCCGTCAGAGCCTTATCTAAAAGCTTTCTTGAGGTTTCCCCTCTATCTCCAAGAAAGAAATTCTGACCATTCTGCCCTTGGTCCTACCCCTGAAGCCTCCCCTGCTTATGATTTGGCATGATAGAGAAACGGGGTGCCCAATCCTGCACAGCCACATCACACGTTCGAGTTATCTAAGCACTGGGATAAAGATGTCGCATCTGCGTGAAAACATGAGATGGCTAGCTGGTCTTGATCCACACGCCAATGTCACGTAATGAACAGAAGTCTTCAAGTCTAAAGATGACAGACCTAGTCACATGACCCGCCCTTTGTGGCCGACCCAACCCAGTGACCAGTCGATGCCGACCAAGGTTGATTAATTAGAGACGAATCACGAGTTCATCTTGATACATCGAGAGGCATTTACTGCTACTGTGGACACTTTTTTGTCTGATTAGCAGATTTACACTGCAAAGGCTTCACCTTAGTGCCCTCAAAGTATACAAACGTTCTTACGTAATTTATATATCAATTTAAGAAAAACATATCTTCCTGCATAACATTACGATGCGTTATGACCGCAGAAAATATAATGTTTAAAACAACTTAATTTTATTTCTTTGCGGTAATAAACAATTGAAAATAATAGACAATTTCTGTATTTTTTCCAATCGTATCTGAGAGGTGCTAGCAACCAAAAAGCCAGAAAGCTTACTAAATGAAGTTAAGGTGAAAAATATTATCAGACGCAGATGCTAATGTGCCTTTAAGTAGTTATTCCTCAACACCACCTTTTCTCTATCAGTTTTATCAATTCAGTTAATCCACTGGAGACTCTGTTACTACGGATTTGTAAATGTAGTAAATGGAGATTACTCTGTATATTTACAGGGAAAATCAATTTATTGCGATATTTGAGAAAACTATGTGACTGCAACAATTTACTGGCTATTGCCCCTAACTGAGGTTCTACTTGATGAGTGGCCCTGATGATGTATGCTCTGCACAACGCTTTGTAATCGTGTTTCGCGAATGGTACCTGAGGGACCAGGCGGCAGAAAGGACAATGCCTGGAGATTTTTTTAACCATAAATAAACTTGTTACAAAATCAAAAGATATGGGAAAATCATAAAAAGTTCCTTAATCATATGCAATACATATACCAACTTTCATGCTGGTTCATCTTAAAAGTATGGATACAATCTTTATGCAATTTTAGATCGATAATGATTTATAGAAAAATATGATTATCTAGAGACATAGTTAGTGTGACTAAATGAAATCTGTAAAGATATTTTGGTAAGAAATACGTACCTCGTTCTCCGAACTTGGTGAGTATTTTCGACCAAAATATCTCCGAACAGATTTCATTCAATTACATTAGCTATGTCTTTTTATCATTATATACCGGGATTTGATTAAAATGCCATTTAATTACTCGTGATTTCATCTCAACCACAAACTAACCCCTCAGTCCATGAACATCAAACCCTGCTATTCACTATCCTAGCCGACCTTCCATGGCGCTTGCGCTTACCTATCTCTGCTTCAACCTGAGCTGGGCGGGAATCAAGGTGCAGGATACATGCTGAGAGAGTGCATAACTATTGTAGCGGTGACGTCGCAGTTACTTTTGGTGAGGCTTACTGGGCTTATCGGCTATAGTGGGCGGGGTCTTATTTCATATATTCTAATGTGATGATGTTTGTATTGAGCATGTATTTATGATGCTGAATGTTTGTTTATCGAGTGTGTGGGTAGTACTGGCATTCATATTGTACCAATTTACCTGTAAATCTTTTCTCTATTTTTTCTCTTAGTGTCAACAAGTCTCATGGGTGGTACGGAGAGTAGTATCGTTTATCCTACGCCACTGCATGGACGAATGGAATTTTGACTGCTAGTCAGTATATATGAGACATTCATGCACCGGCATATAATAAGAATGGCATGTTATTCATCTGGATGTATGTTTCGGTTTCAGCCTGTTGACTGGTTGCCAAAATGGACATTGAGTTCATCATCAGTCACCGCAACGTGTGTTGCGAGGATCTGATGGATGGAGAATACCTGGAGAACCACCTGGCTATGGGCGTACCCTACCTCGCCATTCTTATATTCTGGATGTGCTGGGGTACAGCCGGCAATGTCCTCATCATTGCCACTGTCGTCACTGACAAGGTATTGTCCAGAGGCCAAGACATACAGCAGATAGGACCTGTTCATTGTAACCATTGTATTCATTATATGAACCTTTACTGTGCTATATACATTAAAAAGATACATCGTCCGTGTCATAATATGTTTCTGTTAAGCCGTTCACCAATAGAGTAGTACATAATTCATATCTAAACCAATATGTAAAAAATACCCGTCTGAAAGTATACGGTAACGCTGTGCGTATGTAATGTTTTAAATGGGGGATATTTTGTGTCTTGCACTAACTTATTTACAGGTATAGAGGCATTGGCATAATGACTTATAATAGTTTATATATTGGGGGAAAATTCTCCATTGAATATCTAATCAATATTGTGATCACAAATACTTTTTACCAAGAATGACTATTATTCTTGATTTATGCTACCCCACCCTTTTTTCTCCGCTGGGTAATCAGAGGGGGCTTTAACTTTATTATTTGCATTGAAAAAATAGTTCTGATTATCCAGTTCTTCTATAAAATGGACCAACTCCTAGATGATATGTGGATAGTATCATTGTCTTTGATAAATACATTTCGTCTTTCAGAACTTACGAACGGCAGGGAATATGTTTATTGTCAACCTGGCTATAGCTGACTTGTGTGTCAACGCCTTCGTCGATCCTTTCAGTGTTGTAGGTAAGTCTTATTTGTGGAATGATAGAAATGGGCCAACATAGTGATCAGATTAATTGCGGATCGTATACTCCGTTTCCCTGTCTTTGACTGGGTATTTTATATTTATTTCCCTCCTGTTTGTTATCGTAAGTTCAAGGAGTACAGAGCTGTCTGCTCTGTTGCGTCAAATGGAAGAACTGGTAAAGTCCTGAATTTGATTAATAAATTTTAAAAAAAAGAAGAAAAAAAGGTCAACTCTCCTTCTTATTGTTCTCAGCTGTGTGGGTCTACGCGAATAAAAGTCCACAGTTCGTGACTAACTAGATACTCCCATGTTGTTTACATCAGG
This sequence comes from Alentia gelatinosa, assembly GCA_950022655.1. Taxonomy (NCBI): domain Eukaryota; kingdom Metazoa; phylum Annelida; class Polychaeta; order Phyllodocida; family Polynoidae; genus Alentia; species Alentia gelatinosa. Next base: position 43,708,013 of record OX465582.1, read on the forward strand.
GTTGGTGTCAGGAGAGGCCTACTTCGTCGAACATCACATCCTATGTGAGGCTGTGGCCAGTATCTGCCTCATCAGCTGTTTCTGTTCACTCCTCTCAATCGGCGCGATTTCTTTCAACCGTTACGTCCACATCTGTCACCATCACCATTACCAGTCTATTTACACGTACAGGAACTCCCTCCTCATCTGTGTGGCCCTCTGGGTAGCAGGTCTGTATGGTAGACGCACATGTACTAAACATAAATGGTATGGAAGTTTCCTTGTTATCACCACTAATATCATCCATCCAACATTCTAAAAAGGAAACACTTCCATCATCTATAAAGTGATATTACCATGTTAAGTTCTTTAGACGCATGCAGGCCTATATTATATGTAGATATGTGTGTACTTTACCATTGTTAACCAATGGAGCAAACTGGTACTTACGTCATATAGATAGTCCGCCCTATTGAGAAGGATCTGCATCTAGATCAGTGGCTGTTGAAAATATACCATGAGATTTGGTTGAAGAGTAATCTGACAAGGCTTTGCAACGTGAGATTACATAGCAAGCAAACGGTTATTTCCAGTGGTTTTGGATTAAGTATATACCATATCCTATATATATATTGTTTATAGTTATATATATGGGTATATCTTTGTATGGCTACGCCATGAAAATCAATTTGCTACAAATTGAGGCGTTTGCCCCTTTTATTGAGTCAAATACCATAAAGTGAACTTACTTCAGCATCTAATGTATTAAGTACATGTTTCAGACTCAATAAAGAAATTGTTACCCAAAAAAAAGTGTGGTTCAGATCCTATCTCCCCCGTATCGATGACTAATTGCCTATCGTTTGTGACATCATCAACCATTAACTATTTTTTTATAATACTCCCTGGACGTTGAATACGAGTTCCCAAAAATGTGAGTACATCATGACACCCATCTTCACATATATCTTAACAGGCATAGCGGCTGACCTTCCTAACTTCTTCGGGTGGGGCGATCATGGCTTCGACAAGAAACAGTTCATCTGTGTGTATGACCGCACTGCCGACCTGTCCTACACTCTCTTCTTCGTGCTGGGCGGCATCGCCACTCCGATTGTCGTCATCAGCATCTGCTACCTGAAGATCTTCCTTCACGTGAGAGCCAGCAAAAACAAGGTGTCAGGCGAGGGCGCCGAGAAAAAATCCTCTGAGAATAAGGCTTCTGTACGCCTGGCTCGCACCCTGTTCTTCATCTTCGCCATCTTCGTCTTGTGCTGGACGCCGTATGCCATCATCGTGGCCGTGGACGTGAACGACGAGTTCCCGGCTGAGCTTCACACGTACGCCGTGCTCGTTGCTCACACCAACTCCAGCCTCAATAGCGTGCTCTACGGCGTCACCAATAAGCAGTTCCGGGACGGCTACATGCGTGTCATGCGCAGTATGATGCCCTGCCTACCGCGCAGGCGCATGAAGGCATCCGGTGGGGACTCTCAGGGGGATAGTGAAATGTCTGTGGAGGTTACCGCAATTTCCACAACACAGCCAGCATAAGCATGTATACAGGCATGAGGACTGTGATATACGGACATTGGCTTACTGCCTGCGTATCTAAAAATGATACGCGGTGAAATTATTGATCAGATCTATCTATATATCCCGATGCCATAGGAAGAGGGATATATATCTGATCAATAATTTTACCAAGTATTTTGACGCACGAAGTCCGTCTGTTTTCGTTTTATGATATATCTTAGGATATCGAAATTTTACCTAGTCACGTGGTCACAGTGACGTATGGAATAAACACGACATGGGTAGGAACGCGCGGTATATATAAAGGATATATACAGGTATATACAGGTATATAGTGATGTATTGTATGGGTTTTGTAGATTGTTCACCAGTATCTGTATCTACCAGTCCCCAATGAATGCCACTTTTTTGTCATCTCTGATCCTATGTTGAACTACTGTCAATGTGTGCTAGCCTTCCAACATGCACATTTAATGTCCATTCCCCGAAATTACTAATTAGAATGGTTCTTCTGAGAAGATCTCAGCAAGTGATACATTAAAACACATTTCTTGGACCATTTCCAACGTTCTGAATTGCATACGTTTGATTCTTGATTTGCTCTGTTATTTCACAATTGTTGAATATATTCATTAAGCTAGAGACACATTTTGAGACTAATCACTAATAATAAAAAGTATAAACTAGACATTTAGGTGGCTGAGGGGAAATATTTCAAGGGTGTGTATTTCAAGAGATAAGCATATTTCATTCGTAAGAACGACCAATCATTTGTTCAAATGCAATTATCAATTGTTTATGTCTCAACACGATGATACTTATATAGGATTGTCACTGAATAAATTATAATCGTAATAAATCATTGTGAAAATGAGCTTGTCCGAGGTGTATGACAACAGGATATGAGTATTGATGACGCCATCTTCTTGCAACAAAGATGACAGAGAGCAAATGTCTGTAGACCAACCTTAACAACTAACCAAATGTATTATTGCCCACTGTATACACCCAAATGTGATACCAGCACGTCCGTTTTCAATGTGTCTTCACTAGCAGATAATAGAGCACATTATGAAATAAAATTACTTTTCAAGTCTTATATATGTCTGTTATTCATATGAGAATAATACACAGAATATGTGATGATAAGATGATGTTCCAAAACAAGTCTGGCGATGATGCAGAGCTGAAGATAAACATTATGAGTCTAGGCTGTCTAACTACCTCTTAAATACGGTAACTGTAGAACTCGACCCGAAAAAAAATCGACCCTTAGTTCTCAGGGGAACTCGACCCGTTTTGGAGAAATCGATTGGAGAACTTGGCCCGATTCAAATACTCATGAATAAGACATTTTCATAGGGTTAGGGTTAGGGATAGGGATTGGGTTAGGCTTAGGGTTAGGCTTAGGGATAGGGTTAGGGGAAGGTTTTCTGTTTGTTTTCTTCCCCACAGAGGATCAAATTTGAAGACAAGATAATATACTTACTTACTCTGCAGACCATTGCAGAAGTGTAACCTACATGAAGCAAGATATGTTTCTTCCTTAGTCTTTTCCTAAAGTGCTGCAAAGCCAAATGGACCACCCTGATTTCTAGTACATCTATATGCAGTTCTTTGTACCAATCCGAGCTTCTGGTAAGATCTCCATCCATTCCCTTGCAGTATACCGGTGAAATATTCTTAAAGATATGACGAAATATCTGCTATACTTGCTGCTATACTTCCATGGAAAGGCTACTTTTTAGGGGCTGGTCCCCTGACTATTAGATTTAATCTGGGCTTCAATCTCCATTGCACCTCATAGTTCCCTTTGCAGGGGGCTAAACTATCATTCTAGTATTTAATGAGCTTTTTCTCCATCATGTGGGCCCTTTCATTTCCAAGTACCATCACCAACAACTGCTACATTAGCATTATTCCTGATTCTTATCTTTCTTCTTCTCATTACCTTTGGAATGACTAGGGACTCCAATCTTTATGCTGGTGAATTCAGCACAATTCTAAATACCACTCCTAAAATTGTAGCAGATCGGTGGGTCTGCTCAAACTGAGTGTACACCACCTTCGATGAGCTTCTAAGCCCGGACACCATCGGTGATCTCTGAAAGACACATGGGTTCAATTTGTATTTACCCAGGTGGAGGATATAATGTGAATCTGGCCATTAACACTGCCTCATTGAAGTAGTTCCAATTGTTATCCATGTCCCTGTGATCCGTGATCAATGTATGGGTACCTTGCCAAAACGCCTTCTGCAATTTGTTATTGATATATATATCTAGGTCTGTCGCGTTTTTATAAACTCATGTTGACTTGCAAGCATTTTCATACCGTATACAATCACGTTTAACTTGTAGGACAATGAAAATGAGACTCAACATTGAATATTGTAACGTGGTATGGTTAGTCATTGATGGTTTGATATACATAAGAAATTTCTTTTGAAGTTTTACCTGTATGGCATGTAGACATATACTTCCTTATTTTAGAAATAACACAGATGGAACGACTAAAAGATGGATTTCAATATGCATTGGAAATGACCAGGAACACACTGAACATCAATCATCATAGAAATTCATTAGAAATTCATTCATATTCTCCAGAGGGAGTTACATGTCTTCTATTGAGGGAACACAAATAATAGCCATCATTATAGCTATCTAAACTCTCCTTGATCTGGTACCTATCAAGTCTCAATAAAAGATTTTAACTGCATGGATATGCATGGTTATCTCCCTTGAATCAAAACATTTGAATCCACAGTCGTGGTAACAGGAAGCGCCTCGTACTACGTATCCTAAATTCTTTATTTTCATTATTTTAGATACAAAATTATAAGACGCCGAAGTAATTCATCATTTGAGACCGGAGTTTTTCCATTCCATAACCTCATTCAATATTGCTAGTTTCACATTAAATAAGAGAGTATGAGCCTCTAATAATAAATGATTGCTATGAATGTTATTATAATGAGTCAATGCTAATTGCATATCGTTCATATTCAGTCTATCCCGGGAGAATATTTGAAAGCACAATCTTAATATAGGGAAAAACTTTCTTCGGATTGATTTCAGGAACTAAGATGCCGTACTATAACAGAATTGCCCATGACTGATACAAAAGGTAAAACACACCGTGAGATATTCAGCAAGAGTCAAAAGCCTAACAATATCTTATCGATTTTCGGGATTCCTAGCAGCAGCCCTCCCCATACCATGTCTCCTTCATTGGGGGTTTCGAGACGGATAGGTCCTTTACATACAGAGATACACAATAGGCTACATCGCTTTCAGGCGTTGGTCCAAACGCCCGCATGAACAATGGGACTTCCACCATCACTTGGAAACTGATACTCGCCATAGAGAGAAAGCCAGGAATATCCTGACTTGTATACAACTGTATTGCATCATGAACAGTGTCTCTCTAGAGTATACTGTTCATGACTACACGTATACATACTAAAGTATATAGGATAGAATTCAAGACAGTATGCACAGAGACAATAATATACACCTTGTCAGTGCGAATATGATTTTCCTTTTGTATAAATGAACATCCATCAAATAATTGACAATATTCAAACTCATCAATATGAACAAGGGATTAATTCCTTGAGATGATAATGCAGTTTGACTGGGACATAGCGAAATCACTAATGGCCAGGAAACTAGAAAGATATTTTATCTGCCATTATTTGAAGGTTTTGAGTTAGTTTACCTAGCATTCCCATTTATTTTGAATAGATGTGAATAAACAATGTTGAAGGTCTCGTGAGGACGTAGGAGTGATTTGTTATTAGGGGATACACATAACTAGTCCTAGTATCTATCAAGTTTCTGGTCAATAAAATACCTAACAGTTCGTGCTGCCATCTATTGTGAATCTGGTGTGTTAGAAGCACAATATTCGGTCCTGAGTGTACACTGGCCACCCGAGCTACACTACGTTAACTCTGGTCACGTTGAATTGACAGGGGCCTTGACATTGCGTGGTAGCGGGTAAAGGAAGATCACTCTAGCTATTTTTCGTATCTATTTTTACTCTGTGCTGTCAGTTGTAACTGGTTCCTCTGGTTCCTCTGGGTGTAATGAATCCTGGGTTCTTATCCCGGAAGTCACTTTTCTATGTTCTCATCTTCTTTTAGGTGTAGTTTTGATAAAATGACCACGGATATAAGGTTCTTTATGAATCTATCAACATATAGATATTTCTTTGCAAGTATTTAGGATTTTAGAATCCATGGAGAACATAGTTATTTGGTCAGAGAGTGAGAATCCGTGGACACGTCCATGGGTTAACGTTACCAACCTCTTAGTTGGAGCATAGTGTAGACAGAGGTGGCGGCCAATCTATTCTGAGTGTAGATTGGCCGCCACCTCTTGTCTCCACTCTGTTCCTTGTCCATGAATTCTCACTCTTGGCCCAAGCAATTTCGTCCTATATGGGTTCTGAGAGCCGAAACACTTACTGGGAAATATTCATAACTCATATAACTGATTATAAAGTTTCACTTTATGGTCACTAATTTCTTTTAAAAATACATAAACAAAATGATGTAAGAACATGGGAAAATGGCTTCAAGAGTACGAACTGAAACACTCCCCAAGCACGATAAAAGATGAGCAGGGAGAGTGCCATACACTTATAGACTGGTTCCCTGTCCCAATCAAATATGGGACTGGCTAACGCCTAGCTAGTTGGGACTTTGAACTTTCACTGGTTCCCCACTTATTTGCAGCTGCAAGGAGAGCCAGCACAAGCTCTCTCCCTCACGAGGACGAGCCCCCTAGTGGATACCCGGGGTACTAGCAAATACTCTTCCAGCAGATCTTTCGCAGCGTTATCCATAATTCACAACAACAAAATGGCGGCCATCACCTGGCCGATAATGTAGGCGGATTTAACCTCACTAGAGTTATCCTCTTTATCCTACCCCTAATAAAAACGGTCCATAGGCATAACATATAACTTAGCAAATTTTATGCGGCATGCCATGACAATACTATGATGACATAATTAGTAGAAACCAAACGAGAGTTAGCCTTGTCATTGTTTATGCCACGACAGGCAGGTTGTGTATTACTACACGAGGCTACGCCTCGTGTAGTAATACACAACCTGCCTGGAGTGGCATAGACAATGACAAGTCTAACTCGAGTCTGGTTTCGTATTTATCCTACCCCGTTTCTAGGACTTTATAATATTAGGAAATATGGAAACACTCACCGAAATCCAGTCAATATTGCGTATAAATCAATGTTTGTTACACCACGTGAGTTCGATTCTGTTGTGGCATCACACTGACGTGGCCACTCTACTCGCGTGGTCATCCGCATATTTATCAAGTTGGGTCAAGAATATAGATCGCGATTTTTTCACCACAGTTATTCAAATATCAAGGTCTATGGGTATGCAAATAGAGTAATCAGTTTGTTATTATCAAACCAAAGATATTTAAGATCATTAAAGCCGTTTTCGATCATTTATTTTGACATTGCTAAAGGCGTTGCTATGGTACTCGCAAGCGGGTACAAATCTGACGTCACTTTGACAGACTGCACGTCGCCTGTGCTATTGTGAATCACTCTTCAAGCAGAAATCCGGCCTCTTAAGCCAGCGATAGTGCCGCGAAAGATCTGGGAGGAGAGTGATTGTGAATCTAATGTTAGCCACTCTCCTAGCAGATATCCTGCGCTCTACTTCCTGCGGCCGCTTGTATTTTTATTTTTAGATTATGACATTCGCAGAATTGGGAGCGATCATTAAGTACATGCAGCATTAGTGGGGAACATACATAGTATTTATTACTCTAATATTCTGTATCATGTTAGTAAATATTTGAATGGGCACTTTGAGTGCAACCGGAACTTTTTTCATAGTAGCTGACATCCCGGTCTCTGATTGGTCAATTATTTTATTACTCTAGTGGCATAAAAAACACTTTATGTCATGGCCTGCCACATAAAATTTGCCTATGTTAAGTCTATGGCGGTTTTTTATTAGGGGTAGGATAAGTGCGATTTATGCCTCTAGGGGCATAAAAAATAGACCAATCAGCAACTAGATTGTGAGCTGCTCCGAAAAAAGTTCCGGTTGGACTCAAAAGTTCTGGTTGGACTTTGGTTGGTCGTTCAATCGATATTTATATTTTAGTAATTCAAAAGGGTAGAGACAGGGTAGGATAAATACGAAACCGAACTCGAGTTAGACTTGTCAGTGTCTATGCCACTCTGGTCAGGTCTGTTCCTCACTACGCTCAGCTAACGCCTCGCGCAGTAATACACAACCTTCTCGTCGTGGCATAAACACTGACAAGTCTAACTCTCGTTCAGTTTCTACTAAGTGTAGCTCTGGTGGCCAGTGTATCCTGGATGGAAAGGTCACGAGTCTATACCTTGTGATTATTGACAGTTTTCCTTCTCGTAGAGCGGGTAAATCATTTTGATAATAGTCTATTAGTATCAACTGCCCTGTACCACATAGCAGTATAAAGGATCTGCATTTGGGGTTTAATAGGCCTACACTCACAATATTAATCTGCTTCTCCTACTAGTGTCTCTTGAACGGTACTTTGACCCTTGCCTAGCTGCTTCACATCTACCGACTACCATTAGGATGCACTCGTATCGTTCTTTTGTAGCCGACAAAGGTACATCGATTTTTCGAAATCAGTAGATGTGCAAAGCCATGAAGATGTCTCACACCATAAATTATCTGTAGGTGAACTTCATGACATAATCCACATGTATCGGAGAGATAAAAGAGAAGGGTCAGGACATATTATGATTCACCTAATTATGTGTTTATTTTATCACAAGTGTTTCTGATTGCCCTTTTGTCTCATTCCCAAGTGAGGCATGTTTATTACATCACTAATTTGCAGTAGTAACATGCATGGTCTTAATATTCTATTCCCATCATTAGTACCTACTGACGATGATGACGTCATCTATCATTGAATTTAAATTACGACTGAATGACGCCTACTTCCCAGTTAACTCATTGCTCCTAGCAGATCTGTTCCGCCATTACGTTCCATAACGGTATTCAACTCAATAAATAGGTTGATAACGAGAAGAGTGGAACTTACTCAAAAGTGATTCACACGCGTGCATGTGTACGATGCAAAGCTTCTAGCAATAATCTGTGGAAACAGATTTTTTTTAAAGTGAGTCACCAAACAATTTACATTCATCAGATAAACATGAAATGAATTAGAATAAAATGAACTAGATTAATCATCTCAAAATTAGATCAGTGTGAACACTGTAGAAGGTCACAAACTAAAATATCTTATTTTTGTTCGTTCCTATGAATGACTGAGTCTGACTGGGCAGGTTCTACATCCATAGCATGAGTGGGTACGCTGGATGCTCAACTATTTCTCCAACCCCTCTTCGTGTTAATCATTCGTTGGTGATAATGTGCGCAGGAGAGGTTACACTCTCCGAGCATTCCTCCAATCGTCATGTGACCGGCCCCCGGGATTCCACTCTCCAATCTTCATCGGACGACCTCGGAAAATTAAAACCACCCACCCACCCTACAAAAACAATTTTGATACTCACTCATAGACTCATTCGTAGGGATTTCAACTCATTGGGATCAAAATCTATTCACTCAACTACTTCCTTCATAACTTTTATCAACAATAGTTTCAATAGATTGCTCAATTATTTCTCCAACCTCTCTCTGTTTTGATTATTATATCTTCCCATTTTTCTCTATATTCGTCGGTGAAGACACGTAGCACATACCAACCTTTCCGTGGAATTCAAGTTAACATTTTTTTCCTGGTAAGGGTGGAATAGTGTTGATTGCAATGTAGCTTTATATCCCAGCATAAAGCAAAGAACAATACATTTATTCAGACAACATCAAAGTGAATTTGTCATATGCCAGGAAAGGAACCCACCCACTATACTCGTGTTATGACGAACAGGATTGTAATATATGTAAATGATGATGATACATTACACTCTTTAACTTTGCTCTTTAAAATTCGACAACTTATTATCCTTTAAAGAACTACGTTCACAAAAGATGAAATGCAGAACTAGTGAATTATTTAATGGAATTGGGCAATAATCATAACATAAATGGGTATAAGCGAATTGGTGTAGACAAGATGTATATGTTGCAGAGAGAAATGATATACCAAATATCATATCATTCAACAGCTGGAGGCTAAAAATATATATATGCCGAATATCATTGTAGAAACTGTCGACACTGTTGATTATACCAACGCGTATACTCATTGATTATACATCCGCCATGTATTGGGTAGGCTGGGCATGGCCTATGAATCTGGAGCTAATTCTAGATGAAAATAATTAATTATTTTTCATAAATTATTATCAAAACCGACCGGAATGATCATAGCTCGAGCTTGAAACCCTCGGCTACTCCTGAATGGACGTTCCTACTACCACTGTCCATTCAAGAACAATTTCGGGTTCCGAACCCTCGTTATGCTTGTTATACATATCAAGTAACATCTTTTTCAAGAACCGTGTGTTTTTAATTTATTTTCCCTCTCTCCTTCTCTTGTAATGACAAGCATTGACTGCAACACTACAGATCACACATGTTAGAACCAAGATTCCGATCCTATGGTGAATTAGGATATTCATCATCTGGTTCTCTGGCGAATCTAGTTTCCTGGCGAATCGTCCTTACGGTGTTCCCTTTTGGAATTAAATCATACATCGTAGCTCCTTCTGCGCTCATATGAATTGATTAAAAAGTGCAATTTATCTCCACAGGCAGATTCTTCAGATTTTAGTTCCACGGAGCCTCTAGAGAAACAGAATGGTTTACCCAGTATCAACGAATAAAGGAAATCTTATTACTCTACTACTCCATGTATAACATTAGAACGAATACAAAAATATCTGTCAGGTCTGGCTTCTCTTTTACATGTAAATGCATAAATGCATAAATGTATAGAAATAATATCATAATCACGAGGTCCATTTAACTTTTGTTCGTAATTCTTCACTTCTTCTTGTTACACGAATTACACTATATATGCCCTTTCTCGAATGATAATTTCGGAGTGTGTAGGAAAGTAGGAGAACATCGCCGAGAAAGGCTGTCCTTGACATCAGTACCAGCAGATGAACCCCAATGTGGATCTTCATACGGTTGCAATGGATCTTTAGAGAATGCACGGTGTCACTCTATATATTCAGATTTATATCGGTGTATCTTGATTCGATATCTTTCATCTTTTTTATACACAGCTAAAGGTCCTTTAATATGAAGGGTACATGAGCAGTTATTCGAAGGGATCACAGAAATTAGTTAAGCATACAAGAAGGCCAAAAACAGTGACTCATACTGGTAATGGAAGGTTTGTCTGGTGCTCTAGGAAGATGTGTGGAACTCTTGATTTGTTTGGTCAGTAAATGTTGCTTTTTAATTTACCTCCTTCTCTCACCCATATATCTACTCCGGTCAATGCTCTGCTCGCTCGGAGGGCAGCACAGCAGCCCTACTTGCCGACCCGCGCTAGCCTGTCCTGCGTCATGCGGATGTGTCCCAAGTAATTGTGCCTTTCCATATCCGAAATAATCACCTTGAGCGCCTCCACATCCAGCCCCACCGATAAGTCGTTCCTTCCTCGCGACTTGCCCGAAAGCGGAAGCCTCTGCAACGCTGCCTCCATGTCCTTGCGGGCCGTATGGTGGCGCCACCCCTCGAGCACGTATTGAACCACCTCGGGAGGGATGTGACCTCCTGAGAGACTACGTTTTCTTCGCCGCAGGCTGTTTGATGCTGTCGATGCCTCAAGGTTCTGACCCAAGAGGTTTCCCAGCATATTGACTGTATTTGACATTTCCGTGAAATCTAACGGTGTTTTGGCGTCCGTTTGAGACGGGCTTGCCCTTGTAGATGTCAATAATAAACAACAAATCAACGCCAGCATCCCATACAAAGCGACCTGAGTTTGTATGCAGTGCATTATCGCTCAGCAGAATATCTGCAATAGAAAAGAAGAAATCACATTAAATGTCGCCCTTGTGTCAGTGAATTGCGTATACTATAATCGATAGATAAAATGCGGGTACATGAGGGTTCAATGAATTAGAAATTATGTTTGTGTGTGGTTTTGCCACTCCTCCTCGCCCACTTTCGTGTTGTGGATGCAAATGAGAGGGTCTCATATGCCTAGAGTAAGTTCTGGCTCTTATGTTACGTAAAATAGCTAAATGAATATTGTAACTGGGTGTGATGTTGTTGTGAGTCTCCTTGGGCAGGAGGGTTCCTTATTCTAAAGGTAGTACCATATATTGGGGGTCTTGGTAACTAATATCATGTTCTATAATCATGAATGAATCGAACTAAATATTTAAGACACTCTTCCTCTGAGAGTGCCGTTTTGTATTCAAGACCATAATAAACATATTTCCGTTGATTTAATTGATAAATAAGTCAAGTCTAGTAAGTTTATTCACCTACGATATCTCAGGGGGTGTCCTCCTCTAGAACCCATTTCTCTATAATGACGAAAGTATGGAAAATATGGGTCACTTTTGTGAAACATTTATGTCCTATTTGTGGTGGCCGATCTGTGAGGACTGTCTTAATAATAAGTAGAAACCAAACGAGAGTTAGACTTGTCAATGTTTATGCCACGACGGGAAGGTCGTGTATTACTAGAAGAGGCGTAGCCGAGTGTAGTGAGGAGCAGAGCTTCCCGTCGTGGCATAGACATTGACAAGTCTAACTCGAGTTCAGTTTCGTATAGGGTTATTAAACGCGTCAGGTCGTTGCAAAATAAGAACACAGCACTTGCACAGCTGGTCACCCATAACTGTCAAAGATATTAGTATAGCACCCAAATAAGTGGGAGACCGGAAGATGTACCAGATATGACAAAATCGACATAAAACGATGCCTTCGAGCATGCCCTACACTCTTATTCTAGGAACAGGGATGCACAACAGAGATGTCGCGAAGGTCTTTAGTTGTGGGTTACCTACTTGTTTCTCAGCATAGGAAATATCCCGGGCGATCATCATGCTGGAAATATGCCTAACTACTAGCCGCAATCTAGCCACAGAAAGATTGGTGCCCCATCCAACGCTAAAGTTTAAGGCGGGTAGAAGTGATGGCAGTGGGTGATACATATCGACAAACCTGTATCCTAGTGACCACCCGCCCGACCGACCAACCGCCCAACCCCAACCCACGGCCAGTTCTTTTTAAGATTAGGACAGGTCTTCAAATGGGTAGATTGTAGGAGGTCTAACTCAAACAACTAAGTCCAACATTATAACTGAGATTGGGAACAAAACTGTCATAGATTGAAACAGGGTTTAGAAACCAGAGCAATATTACTCTTAACTTATAGCTCCCTGTGTCGCCACCCAATAAGCTCTGGACAATACATGCCTTTTATTTTGGAACTCCATCCCCTATTCAAATCACATTTGGTGGCAATATTGGCATCTCGCTATTGTTAGTACGCATTCCCTGTGCCGGGTGCAATAGAGCCATGCATTCCGTCAGCTTACCAGACACTTATTACCTTCCCAGTTTCCAAGCAGGTCACATAGGGAAAATATGACATTCAACCGCAGTGCCACAAACAAGGCAGACAATATGGTCAGGTCAGACAATTCATCAATATGGAGGTTATTGAAGAATCACTTCAATAATTTGAACATTCTCATTTGAATTCTAATCATACTAAATTTGTAATCAATTACTATTTCATTTTGTATTCCGTTCTTTTCCCCTGAAAGATGGGTGAGTGTTTTGACTGCAAAAGCGGGTACACACGTAGATAAGGAGGACGTGACATAATATATAGATTTGTAGCTGAACTCAAGAATCAAGCAGGACATGTATGAAGATGTCGTAAGTGACTTTAAGTATGAAAATGTAAATGTCGAATCCCTGTTAGGTCAAGGGGTATCTCCATGGAAACACGCTTAAAAGAAGGCGACGAGCGAGGCTTTCAACGATTGAACATAGCGGAGACAATACGCATACGGCACGTGCACCCCTCCCATAAGATCTCACACTCTCTAAGTTGCATTCTGTACTCTCACTACGCTCTATGGAGAAGAATTCTTAACGAAATAGGCTTAGAGCATTGAGAATCCACTGGCACACAATGCAACAAGCGATGATTTTGTGGACAGCCTGCTCTGTAAAACACTCGAGGTTGACACACAGATCGAAATCATGGTAATGTTGTATTTATTACTCACCTTTTGAGTAATTATTAGGAAAAAAATCTTGTAAATTTGCTGCAAGCGCCGTGCATTGTTTATATACATTAGTTCCTATAATGCCTGTCAGGTGGCCAAAAAAGCTGTATTCTCCTAGGAGATTCTGGAGGTCCGTATTCTACTCAGTAGCGATCTGTAAGCTTCATAGGCTTAGTATGGAGACTCCGTATTTGGTGGGTAATAAATACAACATTACCATGATTTCGATCTGTGTGGCCGTGTTCTCCTTGTAGTTGACACTACGTATTATTATATACCTATGCACTAAGTGACACACCTTACTGTACGCTGCTGGGGGGTTCATTCGTAACGTACATATTGCGCGATAATCCGTGTAGCATCGTACTTACATACAGATTGCGTGCTTTGAACCTTAGTACGGCGTGCTTTGAGCTTACTACGGCGTGCTTTGAGCTTACTACGGAGTACTTTGAACAAATAACGGAATCTGATTGGCCGAGATGCCGACAACATGAATCTTGGCAGAAAAATTGAAAATGGCGGACGCCCTTCACTTCGCTTGTTCTGATGCGTCTTACACGCGCAACGCAATGAGTTATTACGTGTATTGACCAAATATCGAGGTGGATAACGTGCAGCATGCACGCAATACCGTGTAAATAGCTTAAATATGTGTATTCGTTCGATATCAACACCGACCCTCGCCGAGCGGGCGTCAACAAAGGCGGCCGTATCCGTGTGACGTCATTATCGGGGGTTCCCTACGTTCTGGGAAATCCGGATGATGATGTCATTGACAGCCGCACTGCCAGTCGGCGTAACTTCACGGCATTGTTTTCATCGTTCGATCTCGCATGTTTCAGCTATTTAAACGGTATCAGGTTAAAGCTACACGTTAGTTGGTCGATTCACGTGATAAATCGTTCCGTTGAGCGTGTAAAACGGATCACAACACGCGAACTAAGGTGCCATGGTAACTAGAAAACGTTAACTCACTCTCCGAAGCCGATATTCCGTTCTGTTTAATCATATAAACAATCAGTAGATATACAATTGGTGATGTAAAAAGTGAATCCGGGTAACTTCACATTCTCCAATTGGAGTTCTGGCCCTTTCATGCTATCGATTTGAACTTAAAATCTGTTCGAAGAGCTAACTTGACTTGCTCAGGCACGATTAACTTCCGGTGGAGTATGGTGATGTACTTGCCCCGCTGGTGGACAGTGCTAGTGTCAACAGAGTCGATATCGGAGGATTATAACCAATCTAAGGTATATAATAATAAAAAGACATGGTGATGACGCCAGTACGGCAAAACTTATTCTCGGAGTCGACGATAAATCGTTCTTAACTAGGTCTTCGATCTCATTCAGAATGATTTATCGTCGACACTTCGAATAAGTTTTGCCGTACTGGCGTCATTACCATGTTTTTTAATAATACTCCTCGCTATCACTCGGAGTTTTACTTCGCGTCAACTACGCAGAGAATATGGCCACTCAGATGGAAATCATGGTAATATTGTGTATTTATTACCCTGGTACAATGCTTATTCACTGATGCATAAAATATACCTTGAATTAAACCCCTCTGTTGAGAAATCAATTTTATTATCCATTGTATACAAAGACGCCATTGAAAATGTATGGGGACTCAGAAAACCACGACCCATTATATAAAATCTGTCAGATACAATAATTGTGGTATACGGATTCACATCTGTGGTATATGGCCTCAAAACATGGTATATGGGAAAAGTAGTCCCTTTGTGCTAAAGAGCAAAGAAATAGTCCCATTGTGACACTTTAATATGGCAATTACTGGGTTTAATTTATTTGAAAAGATAGATAATAAATGCAACAAACGATGATTTTGTGGACAGGCTGCTCTGTAAAGAACTCGAGGTTGATATCGTAATACACTCTCTACAGCTCGTGTATTACTACGCGTCAACCACTCTTGGTTTAGGGCCGCCTGTCCACAAAACCATCGTTTATTGTCTATATCTTCGAGCTTGCTCCCTTCTTTCTTTATCCCCCCTCCTTTTGTCTAGTTCCCCCCCCCCTCCTCGTCCAATTCAGAATCGATCCCTCTAAATGCAACCAGTCCCCCACATTCGAATTTGAACCCTCAACGACCCTCAACGACCCTCCATGCTCAAGGTTTGTCTTCAAAAGCGAGTATTTCACCAACTAGATGCTCTTTCGATGCAAAGCTAACCTCTCTGCCAATGCATCTGGCAGATGCCAAGCCAAAATTCCAGCTGGCATATTGGTGTATGGTGGGTGTATGGCAGTCAAGTGAGCCCTTCCACCAGGCTGATCTCAGGGCAGGCAGGCCGGCGTGCCAGCATATCCACAGTCGGTGCTCCACCCGATGCTCCTTAAATATAGCAACAGTGAGCAGACAGTGGTGCCGCCTCATGGACGTTGGCCGCATTTAACGTGGTAATTGAGTTTCCCACTGAGTCGATAGGCTGTGCGTTGACTGTGCCAAACACTACGCCACTCTGAATCCGCAAAAGCCACATATCCAGTAGAGCGTTGTGCTGCCATGCTGGGATTGGTATGGAACCAGGGAGAGAGTTCAACTATCCGTAAAATATTGCGGTTAACTGAAGAATGAAGGTAAACAAAGATAAGCCTTGATGTTATGAAGGTGTATCCCACATTCTGGCACTGAAATTCTGCCCAGCGTACTCAAACTGTAGGAAATTTTGGTCTTAGAGCGTGGGCCTGCTCTTCCCTGGTAGCACATGGGCTCTCTCATTGCCATGTTGGCAGCCTGTAGTTGCCGCAGGTCCCGCAAAACTAGCAGTGGTTGCTTAACTCTCATCAAAACCATCGGCCAGCCATGCAGTTCCAACAGGCAAAATATAATAAATCTGTTGTTGTTGGCTGGGAGAAAATCCACCAGGCCGATGAAAATTGCTATATCAGGTGGGACGCCAGGTTCAAAATCTAACTGGTGGAAGAGTATTTCAGCTGGCAGATGGCCCGGTGCCCCAGCAAATGCTCAGTAACCTCGAGGCAATGTCCCACCAACCACCAACACAGTACACAGTACAACCAACAGCCGGCGCCTGCTGGATCGTCTGGCTGGCGATTCCACGAAGGGGCCTAGACTTTGTCGAGGCCAGATCTCCCGGCAACTGCTGTACGGGCGCTGTACAACGTTTCCATCTGGTTGGTGGAATACCTGCTATATACTAGGAGCAAATAGTATGTTCATCCTAGATGAATGAGCGTGCTATTGTTAATGAATAACAATTAAAAGCTATAAGTAAGATTTAGCCTATGGATAGTTTTCTGTATCCCACTTGAACCCAGTCAACTTGCAATTTCTGCAACTGCCTATCTACGATCCAAACAAATCAAGCGCCAGTGGGTCTTGAGATATTGTGGTATTGAGTGATTGGTCATGGTCAGCTGGGCACGCCTCTAGGAGACTGTGACTCTGGCTCCCTGCTCTGTTCTCAATATCACAGTGAATAGCACACAGATAGTGAAGGGATAATTTGTATGCAGTACCCTGAAAGTCTATATGGACCCCTCTAAACTCTAGATGATGTATTTAGCGCGTGCAAGCACGCTCTAATAAGTGTCGCTTTCGCTTCCCAGCAGGCTGTCTCTGCACTGAAGGTCTCTATGGCCCAGGCACATCATTAGGAGGGCCCAGCCCTTGACTGAGATTCTCGTCTGACTCATCTTGTGCTGGGTGGATCATCTCACCATAGGTCTGCTTGTAAGGGCATTGACCCTAGTCAGCATCACGATGCTTGTGCATCCTTCAAATCTGTTCGGCGACAAGTCGCTCCATGGTGCAAGCTCTAACACGTGGAGACATTGTCCTCTCAACGGACCATCACATCATCTGTGTATGGTCTGCCAAGAACCTTCGTTGGGCCTCGGTGCCTCGAGGCTAGGGCACACTGGGATCTTCAGCTTCCAAAAGGGCGTGGCAATCGTATATAATGGTCACCCGCGCGTAGGCTTTAGGCCCCAGTGACCAAATCTTAGTCTTGCCGAGACTATACCCCAGCGAAGAATTCTTCTTAAGGTCTTTCAGCACATATGGTGGGAGACTTTACATATGGATATTTGTATTTAC
Organism: Alentia gelatinosa; assembly: GCA_950022655.1. Taxonomy (NCBI): domain Eukaryota; kingdom Metazoa; phylum Annelida; class Polychaeta; order Phyllodocida; family Polynoidae; genus Alentia; species Alentia gelatinosa. Next base: position 43,725,853 of record OX465582.1, read on the forward strand.
TGGTGTCAGATACAAGTGGTTATATCCTTTGAGGAGTTGGCGTGTAGTAACATCCGAGCGCATGCGAGTATATTGGGAAGCCCCCCCCCCCCCCCCCTTTCAATCTTCCCCAAGAAAATAGGTCAACTACAGTTAGCCAGACACCCCCTTACACTAATTTGTGGTGATAGACCTTTTCCTCATTGTTCTATTTCCGCCTTTTCCTGACAAGTGAAATGCCGATATTAGTTCACTTTAGGCACTATCTTTCGCGAGCTTTTTCGCAACATATCTGTTTGAGCTGGATATGTTGATACACGCTCCCTGTGTTTGTTATGGACATATTGGATTAGGTGGATAGTAAAACTTTGGTCATTCCTCTATAGTTAAGAGAGTATTTCCTACTCTCTTTCACTGTGGCTGCAATCAGTCTGCCTCATACCAGAGAGTTATTTATAGAAATATGTATGATAAAATATTTGTTTTGATAATCTACACATTGCATGCAAGTTATAATGATAACATTTTATGAATTTGATAAGTAATGTAAGAAAGAAATTAATCGTTGAAATTGATGATAAGATCAAATAAAATGGTTTTATTTTAAGATAAACCATGACTATCACCCTCAATGTCACTTGTAATTAAAATAGCCCGCCCCTCACACAGTGAGAGGACAGGCCTGTGTAGAGGTTGTTTAGTTTACACACAACACGGCGTTAGCGACCGTCAGGTCATGCTCTGTGGCCAGACAGGGGCATATAAGCGGTCTATGACAAAGGAACGGAGTGCATTCCTTTGTAGGGGTCTGAGCAAGCTCGAGGTGGACTATGGATAAGCAGTGCTGACAAATATTGTTTCCCTGCGAGTGTAATTGTGACATTCAGTATGAACAGTGAGTTCCCACATAAACTATCTAGAGTGTTAGACATAATACTAATGGATAGGGAAAAAGCGCTATAAGTTGTTGTTGTACATGCCTATACGCAGCCTGGTTTTATTGATATTTGGATACGTCTTCTGGTGAGAATGATAGATTAGTAAAAGAAATGCAAGATGATGACCATGGTGATAAATGTGTAATTAGTTTGACTGTACATGTACATGTATATGATTTATGATAATCTGCCACCTCAAATATAACTAGCAATGAGATTTCCGGGGGGGGGGGATGCTCCCTGTGTGATTATGACACAATCCCAAAGTTTTAGACAATACTTAGGATAATTTGGGAGGAGGTGGGTGGGCGGTGTGGGGGAGCAGGGTGAGCCCCCTGTGCAATTATGAAAAGATTCCTCAAAACTCAGATAATCCTTTCGAGAATGTCGGGGCCCTATCTTGCTGGTCATTAGGGTGTAGGAGGAGTACTGCACAACACATGTGGGGTATGGAAAAATCACAAGTGTTAAACATGGATTCACAGTGAGTGTAGTTATTATATCATGCTTGAACAGCAGGTTTACACAGATACACACAGATACATAATGATCTTCACCTATCTATTTATCTATCTATCTTATCCTACCCCTAATATAAAATCCCATAGGCTTAACATTGGGTTTCCGTATGCCACGCTGACTGCCATACGGAGTTTTATATGCCACTAGTGGCATACAGCATTGTTATCACGTAATATTCCAAAATCGATGAGATAGGGTAGGATAAAAACAAAACCTGATTCGTTTTAATCTTGGCCACCGCATTCCACTCCTGAAGTTTTGGCTCCGGACTTCACTCGGCTTCACCTCATGAAGTCACTTTGCCAAACTTCAGTCGTGGAATACGGTGGCCAAGATTAAACCTCATCCAGTTTTACGATAGTCTGTCATTCTGTATACGTATAAGAAATCATGCAACCTGTAAAAGTGTTGATGTACTTACACTAAATATATGCCAGGTAATGCCTCACCACTCACTGTGCTCTGCATACTTGGACTGCCAGACAGTCAGTGACCCATAGCATTGGAGAGGTCTAGTTATACCCTGGCAGGCGGCTGTCACCTTGTCCTTAAAGATGAACTTAATTAGCTCTGCTATTTAATCCTAAAGAGTAAGCCCCGTCTACGCGGCCGCCAGGTACGCGCAGGGCGGGGTTTATAGGTACAGATCTCAGCTGGGAGCAGAATGGGTCATGGGACCTTTGCTATACCTGCTTTTCAATATTGAGCTATAGGGTCCCCATCGCGACTGAGGGCCCTGCACTCTCCGTTTCACACCACCTATTAAACTTGCTCAAGTCTTTGATTATGAACATTCATTTAATGATTAAACACAATAAGAATAAAGTTCATTAAAGTATGTGTCCTTCTCTGACTGGCCCATGAATCAAAGACTTGTCCACTCTGACTAGAATCTCCTGTTTATGACCCCAAGCCACTCCCTGTAACCCTATACCTCCCTCTACCCCTCCCCCCCCCCCCTCCCCTCCTCCAGTTCCCTGCCTGCCTGTGTTGTCATAGCAATATATTTCGCCTACTTCTGACTATGTCACGATTGAGATCAAAGTGAGAGGGTATCAATCTCCAAGCAGATATCCTGACCAGTAGCCAGACCTCTGCTTGGGGAGTGTGGTGCAAAATCGCGCCAGTCTACACGGCCGATTACAGATGAGACCAGTCCCTGTGTCACTCAGAAGGGGTGGAGGGGTAGGAATCAGGGACTGAGGCCAGTCTACCCACCTATATAACCACTCTGAGCACCGTGTATGGTTCACTGACTCTCTGAGTCTCACTGTGAACCCATGAACCCGGCTGTAACTAGTAGGGTGAGGTTGGGATACACAACTATGGCATGCATTTAGTGTGAGTACAGCAACATTTATAATAGAGGATGACTTTGTGTTGCGTGCTTTCTTATAAGTGGCAAAGCGGCGGGACTCTGAATAGCATGCTATTGCCTAGGTATCTGTATGTGTTTCTGTGCGTCTGTATGTGTTTCTGTGTTTGCCTTTTCTGGCTGTGTATGTATCTGTGTGTATGTGACTGTGTCTGTACCTCTGCCTCTGTCAGTGTGTGTTTCTGTATGTATACATGCATACATACAGAATACAGTATGTATGTGTGTTTGTAAATGACTGTATGTGCATGTACATGTGTGTCTAGATATGTGTCTGTATATCTAACTTTGTCTCTCGATATCCATATATGTGTGCCAGTGCATTTATTTACCTACAATGACTCCAACAGAATTACTTGTCCATACCCCACCTCTTACTGGCTGCATGCCCCATTCAGAACTGAACAACACTCCATGCAGTAACCATCTTATGTACCCCCTCACTATCACCCTATTGATAAATGTACCTGTAAGACCCATACTGCACGTGTCTGGCGGCCGTGTGGGCGGGGCTCACTCTTTTGGATTCATTAACTGAGCTTAATTGGTTTATATCAGCTTTAAACAATGTGGAGTGGTCATTGCAAACCACGTACGCAACCATGACCCCAACAAGTATGTACCTCCGTGCACAAGTGGTCACAGCTGAATTATGAAAATGACATAAATGTGGCAGATATTGTTTTCTAAATTACCTGCAAGTCAACTTCAATCGTGCCAATTTACGGTTATTATAGACCGAATTTGCCTACTATAATTCATTTTATTTTTCAGTTGCCCCCCCCCCCCCCCCCCCCGATCTGAGAGCCTTGATCTTCTTTACTTTTTTCTTGGGGTTTATTCTATATCCTAAAGGAGTTCAATGTTTCACCAGTCTCTATGGAAAAGATACTCTTATTTCTAACAAAGGGTCCTTATTTCAATTAGTTATGCTGCACTATAACCATTACCAGGTCCCCTCACACTCTGTACAAGATTCTAACTTTTAATTATACCATCCCTCACATAAGAGACAACAGGTTAACACTTTTCTAAGGAACTATATATTCTTTGTAATTTCCAGTTCATTAATCATCTCTCATGTGCAAAATAAAGATTAATTAAGGCACATGTACACCATCAGATGTTTGGTTTGAAACTGATCACAGACCCTCACCTCACACTGTGCTAGACACAATCGTGTTCTCCCTGTTTTCTGTGTATCTCTGAGGCAGCAAATTCCACACGAAAGAGTTTTTTTCATTTTACCTGACTTAGAACCACACTATGAATCAGAACCAAATATCAAGCTTATTTACGCGCTAAAAATACAGGGAAGTACACATCAACATGGATTAAAAATCAACTAATCCAATTATATGTGCAGAAAATATGGTCTGAACTTATATTATATGAATATTAAAGTCTGGTACCAGATGAAACATAGTCAATCTTATGCCACAAGTGAGTGAATCAGCATTTTGAATGGTATGAGAAAGACAAGCAAACATGTAAGGACTGCCTTGGTATCATAGAAACGAACAAAATCAAAGTATTAACACTAACCTGATAACAACAATGGAAGCCTCTAATTTGAATATCGATAGTTTAATTGACCAGGAGTTAATGGGGCAGCTGTAATTAAGTCAAAGAAAAAGAGTGTGTAGGCTAAGATAAAAAGACAGTATCCAAATGCAACTTATGCCACTCACATAGCTATGCCTTAGCTATAGTTGCAGAGTGAGGATTTCTTAGTGGAAGTACAAAGCACGAAAACATTGCCCTTGATGTGGATAAAGATCTTTATAAAGGAAAATCCTCACAGGATCTCTTGAAAGAGCTGTTCCAGGGCAATGGGAATGACAAGGAAGGATCCAAGTGTTCAAATGAAGCCATTGATCGAGGAAGTAAGAGAATGACAGCACCAAAATTTGCTCTCCTCATTGGGCAGCTTGAATAAATACGTTGTCTGCATTATTGGCTACGTTTCCATCAGTGTATAGGAGGAAAGAAGTGGTGATGCAGGAAGTCACGTAGTGACGCCTACATCAGGTCATTGTCAGGTAAAAAAAATTGCCTACATGAAGCACATTTTGTATTAGGTTATTGTGCTCCAGTAACTTTGGCAAAGGCATACATAGAGATTGGAATTATCTGAGCTTGCAGTAATAAAGGTAAGATCAGAAGACCCATGGGATTTTCATGTACTAGGCCTACGGGTCAAAATCTATCCTCACACCCTAAGACAGGCAGAGCCAGCCAGAACAATAATAAGTATTCAATACAAGAGTTGCAACCTAGAAACCCTTCGGAAGAGGAAAGTTAGTGAGAGAACAGTACCTATTTTTCTGCACTGGAAGCTTAAGGAAAAATTCTCAAATAGGGAGCAATCTGAGTAATGACCGCAGAAAGAAAAAAAATGTACCTGTGTACATGATGTCTAAGATGCTAATGTTGGATATACTTTCCAGAGAAGATCATGTACAAATAATTCAAGATGGAAACAAAGATGTTCTCGAACAAAGACAACTAAAGAATCATGAAGTAGTTCAGGAATGCATTGAGTCCATAGAAATTAGCAATAAAATAACCATTATTAAACCTAAACATCGTATGCCCGAAACTTTAGGCAAATGGAGCTGTTGACAAAATTGACAAGTTTCCATCAGTGTTAGCTTCCTCTGACAGAATACAGAAGGAAAGCAGTGGTGATGCAGGAAGTAGTGTAGACCCGAACCCTTCGTAACCGATGGAAGTCCCTTCCTCCGTGGGGGCCCCTCACGACCCGATAGCAGAGTCAGCATGTTACTGCTACTGGAGAAATTAAAAAGAACTTGTACCCATCACGAAGTTATCATTTTGTATTCAAACACATTCCACTGTATTGCCTTTTCATCCTTTCAGGATACGCTGCGCAGTTCCAAATACACCACTATAGTCTCATTTTTACCTACCTATTATAAAACGTGTAGATTCTGATAACATCCGCTTGGAGATGCTCCTGCACATAGAGACAAAGTGAACCCGACCTAGGCTTGGAGACTGAAGGGCCACGAGAGTGAGATTCTCGTACAGTACTTAGCTGAATCCTGCTGATTTTTATGGTGTTTCTCTACACAGATATACTTCTATCCTTAGGATTTGTTTCTATCCATACTGAAATCATAATTTAAAACTGTAGTTTTCTAATTGACTTAACCCGTGATCAGCCACGAGAATAATTGCGCTGGTTCCTGGCAAAAATCCTGTGTAACGTGAAATAATAGGAGTCTTTCTTAAAGTTGAGAAAGGCAGCCGAGAGAGGGCACCACTTTCAGAAACATCTTAGACTCCGACTCGACGAAGTCGCTAGTAACCTACTATATCTAAAACGGTAGAATTTCGTCGAATCCGCTTGAAGTTGCCCCCGTACATAGAGACATAGTGAACCCGACCTGGGCCTGGAGATTGAAGGGCCACGAGAGTGAGATTCTCGTGCAGTGAAAAACTTTAGGCTGCTACTCTTTTTTGTATTTCTATACACAGACATACGTTTTCTCTTCCGATTCATTTCGAGCCATGCCGAAATCAAAGTTTAGAATTGTAGTTTTCTGATCTACTTTTCTCGTGAGAAACCAATGAGATTGCAAGATTTCGCTGGTACTCCTTTCGAAACTCTGCTGGTTCTCCCACCAACCAACAGCTTAAGTATTTGTCCTCTTGAGAGCATCTGGCTCTGTGAAGCAGTCAGCAGAGTGTTAGGCTGGGAATGTGGGTGATGGGGGTTCGAATCCGGCAATCGGGAAAATTATTTTTCAAATTTTTAACCTCTAACTGGTAGCCCTTTCAAAACTCCCCTGACCGTTTGCGAACGTGAGTGTCTGGGGTTAGATCCCCGCCCCCGGCAGTCTTACATCTCTTTTTTCAAATATTTTTAGGACTCGGACTCGACGAAATCGCTAGTAACCACATGTAATACGCTAGAGCTTTTCACAATACCCAGTGGGCAGTGAGGACACCGCAAACAGCTCGAATAATACGCTGAACAATTCCACAGCATTCGTTTTATTATCCACCTAATACAAAGTGTCCATAGAAAACACATAGGGAGTTTGTATGGACATACCCGGAGCATACAGATATGTTGTATGCTCCGGGTGGCGCATACGGAAAAATAGTGCGTACGAAAACATAGTGCATAATTAAAATGAACTTATTTCGACATGCCACTTGCCCAGAAAAGGTGGATAATAAATACAATATAGACTGGTTTCAGATACAAGCGGCCGTATGCTCCAAGGAGTTGACGCGTAGTAATATCCGAGCGTATGCGAGGATATTGCGCAGAGTCATCTCCGAGGAGCATACAACCGCTTTTATCTGAAACCAGTCAATATTGTATATGAACTACGATCTCTACCTATGAGTAACAGGGATGCCCGTCGCAGCCTTGTTGACCGAGAACCCTGATGCACCCACATCCATCCTCAAAATTCTTTTTTTTTATCTCAAAAGGGTTCACTTTCATAACATTACATGTATCATAGTTCTTCTCCATGGGATTTTGTCACTGTAAATAATGTATTGACCAAAGACTTAATACAAAGTGTCCTAGTCATATGCTAAATGAAATACACGTATGTACAGGCAAGGTTACTGACGAGGGATAATAAATTAATCCGATGGATAGACATATGTTGAAAATACAAAATCTCTATAAAAAATAAAGGGAGATAAGTTCATTTGGTAAAATGGACTAACATGTAAGATCGTAAAGGACCACGAAAGGAAATACTCCGTCTCACCGAAGTCTCACCGAATTCACTTCTATACAAAACTACCAATATGACATCAACCTACCTGGTAAGAATTGAACTCCAGCGTGGTCTCTGTAATGAGACAGAGGTCTTGGGAACTCTACTGGCTGAGGTAGAACATGAAGTTAGAAAGTGAGTTGCTCGTTGAAAAGTGAGCTGCGGCGTCTGACACCCGTCACAGTGAGTCGTTCAGTGAAGACAGGTGGCGCCCTCTAGCGCATGACGGGGCCGCTGGTACCTACCAGACACATTAAGTGGCCATGCGCAAACACGTGAACATATGATGAGCGCGCCTAGCGGAGGCGCCATGCAGTCCAAAGAGAAAGCTCAGCTGAGTGCTAGCTTGATTTGCTTGAATATGATTGGTGGTTGAGAGTGCTGCCTTAGTGTCGGTTACTCCCTCTTCCGGCTCTTAAGCCATGCCCAATCTTCTCTTGTTTATCAAATCCCATTTGATTGGGTCAGAAAAGTTAAAGATTATAGTTAAGATTTTTGTAATATAGTTTGAATTGAATTTTATACCTCTGCAGCTGAATATCGAGGCAGTTTGTCAGGCATATTTAAGCATGTATTCGCACGTGCGTACTCGTGAATATACGGTTCGCGTGCACAAGGCTTTAGTGCTCTTATATCTATCTCCCCCATACTCTTAAATCCCGTTCACACAGTGCGCCTGGAGGGCTTGCAACTAGCGGTACCTAGCTTGAGACCCAGTCGGCGACTAGTGGTACCAAATATCAGGGGCCTGTTGGCAACGATAACCTATGATCGAGCTGCGAATCTACGACAGTTTGGGAGACCGTTTTGGCTACGATAATTAACGATAACTTCATCTGAAGAACATCCATTATCAGCAATAGTTGGTAAACTGTCGTATCGTTTACCAAATTCTAGGATAATTTAAGATAATTCGTTAAGTGTCTTAACTAACGATAATAGTAACTGAAAAACTGGGTCTTATTCACACAGTGGTTCAAACCTCTCCATGCACCCCAGCCCCATTCCTTGGCCAATCAATGTAATCCACATTTTCTCAGTCTCTCTGTAGCATGAAATTGAAAGTGACACCAATGGCTGCGAAGATATTTCAAACTGTATATTGCATCATTAAAAGCAATATTATGTAAATAACGGAACTGAAGCTGGTACTTGGCATGTAAATGTGTATAAAACCTTTGATTATCATTTATTATCGTACATGACCGTTTTCACGCCGATCGGCTTTGGAGCGCTATGATAATTCACGACCGCGTCTGAAGAACACCGGCCATAATTATCTTCCAGACCATCATAGATTCGCAGCCTGATCATAGGTCATCGTTGCCAACGATGATTGTGACTAAAAAAACATGCCCCTGCTTTCTAGTACCAGCTTTCTAGTCGCAAGGGCAGTGGTTCACACAAATACTTGAGAGTAACCTGCGACTAGGCGTTCTGGAAGTGTATGCCCAGTTACAAGCAATTTGAAACGTCCAGTTTCAAGATAGGTACCGCTAATTGCAATTAATCCATCCAGTCGCACAGTGTGAACGGGACTTTAGCAGTTTTGTAAGGTGAATGTTGTATGCCTGCTGCTATATTGTGGTCTAATTCATTAATCATTGAGCTAAGAGCTAGGGACGGGCCCTCCTTTCTGGGTTTCATGGAGCATACTTCTGCCGCAGCTCGGGGTGGATTGAATGTAGAGTTACACCATTAACGCTAAAGTGGAAGCCAAAGAAGTAGGTGACTTACATAGAAAGGCTTCTTTCTATGACTTCCTTCAGATACGTCCCCCCAGACGTGAAAAGCAGGCTGCGACGGGGAATGTCGAGGGCTAGACATTTTAACTATGTTGATTGTTATACATATATCAAGTCTGTTAGTTCTTCAGCGTATGCTTGACTGAAATGACTACTTTTCCTCACAACACAAGACATCATTACAAAAAATAAACCCAATAATTACTCAGAAACGTGTTTACCAGGTGCAATTCATAAGGTAAATCTAGAATTAATTCAAGGTCCCTCGATAACTAGATCCAAACCGATGGCCTTCTAGTTAGCAGCAATGACCTATTGCCTAACCTGAACCGATGTCTCTTCCAGTTGGCAGCACTGATGGCTAATTGCCTAACCTGTTTGGCTGCTGGGATTGTTCAGGGTTTCAAAGGTGTTCGGTTTCAATCCGCTGAATTTACCGATTAAAAGTAAATAATTGTATTGATATAAAGATGAGCAAATTATGTTCTGGCTTTTCAATCAGCCATTCAACTTCAATGAATTAATTTCAATAACCGCTATTAGCTTAACGTCCTTTAAATACTAGTGCGAAGGCAATTACTCTTGTTGTATGAGAGAATTAACTCCCTATAGCTTTTAGAGGGAAGCTCGCATGCAAACAAATGTCTGAGCTCTGAGCATCACCATCTAGATATGAGAGCAAATCATGGGGTAATTGCCCAGATCAGTGTTTAAATTGTTTCACTTCATGTGGGTGTTCTGTTATTCTTCTTTAGAATTGACTTCATTCTGTTAAGAAAAGAGATACAGTCAAGTAGAGTCAAGTCCTGAAAAGGTTTTGAATACTTAATCTTCTTTCATTAAAGACATCTTTTACCCAGTAGCTAACGGCTTTTCATACCTTTTTACATGGTCAATATAGCATGTTCAATCATGTGACGGTTCTTCTTAGTAAAGCTGATCATCCCACCTCTCCAAGCGAAAATAAACACAGAAAACAAATGAATGAGTCTTATTGTGATTGGTTAGTGTTGATACAGTATCTAGAGGTAACGCATAATCTGTTAAATTGGTTCTTCAGGCCATTTTCGCAGTCCTACTGATGAATATAACAGAGCTCAAAATGGGTTGAGTGTCACTTTAATTTCGGATACATGGAAGATGAGAATGTCTCGTTATACATGTGGGTTTTCACAAACGGAATCAACTAATTTCTGGACCGTCGGGATATACCTTTGTCCACAATATACATGGGTCCTACAATTTCAATAACAACTTTCCTTCAGTTGTTGAATTGGAGGGGGTTTCGATTGTGATTCGCTAATTTAAATTCACGACTATGAGACTGACACTTGCTTCATGTATCTGCATGGCACTGAATGATCCATTACAGGCAGCACCATAGCACGATCCACTTGAGGCAGCTGGTCTTTGAGTCTATACCTCGTGCGCGTGGGCATGATGCCGACACCAGCAGGTGCATTTTACCTTGATGAGCAGCATACATAATACCTCCCTAATGAGCATGGATTATCTATTCATCAACGTTGGGTGTAAATGCAGTTCATATGGTTGCAATAGTCCCTTAATTCTGAGGAGTGGAGCAGTTCCGAGTATTAATGAGGCCTTGATGTTAGCTCTTTATACAGAGTCTATCCAGCTACTGGAGAAATAGACGTTATTATGGCTAATGGGTGCTAATAAGGAGCTGAATGTGGCATCTGGTAGGCAAGGCACCCTGCAGAACTTTATGGTCAGGTCTTCATGTTTATAGTATAGCAGAACGGCCGGGACTGATTGTTTCAGTAATTATGATTTGATATGGAGAAAGGGATTTTTTTCAAGATGTAAGATCAATTCAAGCGTGGATCCAGTATTTCAAAAATGAGGAGGCGCAATTGAATGCTGTTGTCATTACATAAAACTATATTTCGTGTGTGGGTTAGTGAGGGCGAGCTAAAATAATTGGAAATGTTGTCTGAGCGGGCAGATACCAAAAAGTAAAACCCTAATATATATATTCTATCATAAAGTGAATTACCAGGGGCGGCTGAACATATTACCAATACGTTTGTCTATCATTTTACTAGAACCTTTGAGGTATTTGCCACTCCCATATGTGCGTCCACTATCAGCAGAATTACGACCAAAAGTCGAAAAGTTTAAGTCCAGCACATTTTATAGAGGAACTCACTATTTATAGTGAAGAATAGCAGTAGGCCTATTGTTGTACGAGCGCTAGTGGTCGACTAAGCGTTAGTGGAAATTCTGGGGATTCCTCCTGAGGCTGTCTAAGCCTGGGGCGCGATGACGTCATCGCAGGGATTCCTGGGTTGTCACACGTGAGTGAGGCAATCACTATAGGTGAAAGACAGACAATACTGAGCTTTCAAGTGGACACACACCTTACTGAAGCTTAGTCTCATAAGTTCTCTGATATTAAGGTTCAGATGTAATATTCTTACATTTAGTGCCAGAAGTACTTAACTATGTGGATTCTGTTTGGTTTACATAGTTTATAAGCCAGTTTAAGAACGCTTTAAATATATATTTTTTGTTGAAAGAAGAAAGGGATCCCCAATCAAGCACATGTGCTCATTCCTCCAGTGAGTGAATTAGGGAATCAATTTCTTCAAACATCAGGAACACTCCAGGATATTTCACTGTTCAATGGAACTCTTTTTATAATATAATTAGACCATCATTTATTTACATTCACCAGAGGAATGGCCAAAAATAAGCAGATCCTTTTATCTTGGATAAATTAGGTCAAGTGTGACCTTTGTCTGGGATTAGTGGAATCTGTTTAGCCATCTTGGATTGGCATTCTTTTTTACAAACCAAGTCATCCTATCAACATCCTTATTTTGGGGGGCAAGAATATACACAAAGTGACTGCTAAATATTGAGACTTTATCTTTATCTTATTATTTTTTAAGGATTAGTGCCAAGAACTAATTAGGGGTTCTTTAATTATTTAACCCCCTTCTGACATGTGACCTGGAGGCCATCTTGGATATTTTAGACCAAGAAATAGCAGTTCTCTTTTTGACAAATTGTCACCCCCAACTTTTGATAATTAAACAAGAGGCCAATATCAAATTACATCTGGTATATTCTAAGTAATATCCTGGAAGTTCAGGACTGTCTTCACAGTGTCACATAGAGGAGGATTCATCAATGTGTTCTATAGAGGCCAATATATTCATATATCTGGCAAAACACATATGCAAAGCAATTTCCACTATTTCTGCTTTGATTACAAGGTGTTCTGCGTACACCAATATATCTACATATCTGGCACAGCACCTTTACACAGGGATATCATCTACATATGAATTATCTCTCTGTTAACCCTTTACATCTGGAAGATGCCTCCAGGCATTCCCCTGGCTATGGCAGGAAGATGCCTCAAGGCATCTTAAAGGCATCATTGATACTTATATTCAAAATTCAATAGATAAAAACATAATTGTTTGATTTACTAGAAATGTTGACAAAGTTTAAGAGCCATATTGACCTTTGATTTGGTATGGCAAAATATGATCAGTCACCAAGGTAAATCACTTAGATCACATGACACATCACATGACATTGCTATTTCTGAAAGAAAAAATAGGTGCCTGCCATAGCAGGGTCATTTGGGCAGGCAATGTCTGCTGTGTAATGCTGAGCAAGAGAACTGGGTGCTGCAGGGAAAGGGTTAAGGGATATTTTGTGTGGTAGCTGGACCCCACCATCTAGATCTAGTTCAAATCTGGCCAATATAAGTTAATATCTGGCAGATACTATTTGGGGGAACTGTTACAATATTTCTGCAACAGATTATTTTGTGCATGATCCCAAGATACTCTGGGCCAATATATCTGGCATATCTTGGTGTAATATTGTGAGCCAATATTTTAATATCTGGCATAACTTGGTACATTATTGTTGGCCAATGCATCACATCTGGCATTACACTGAATGAAATGACATCAAACCTTCCTGCATGCACATACTGTATTTACATCACCCCCTTGAAACAGTATCAATAAAAATAAGTGAAGAGGGGATAGTACAGAAAACATAGGATTAGTCAGTGATTGTGTTGTCCTGCTTTTTGCATTCACACATATCACCTGGCCCTCATTACCTAACCTCTCAATTCAACACTGAGACATCTCAACCTCCCTCTTCTGCTTCTGAGTGATTGACCTAACACTCAGAAATGGCAGCGATGATTTGCATAAATGCAGCGGTCATGGACGACCTCAAGGCAGTACCAGGTATTGGAGCTTCACATGCTCAGGACATACTTCAATGCATGAATGAGCAGGGTCCTTTCTCTGCAGTGGCAGAGATGCTGCCCCTGGGTGGTTGGAAACAGCCCAGCACACTGATGCCAATCAGGAATCAGTGAAGAGCCAAAGACCCCTCAAACGGGAAGATTCTGAATCCACAGATTCAGGTGATTGGTCTTCATCCATCAGTAGTGATGAGGAGGCTCCTGTCTATCACCCAAGGGATGGCAGGGAGAGCAGGATCAAAACTTATGATGGTCGTCTGAAGTGGGGAGTCTAAAGTCTGAAGTGGAGAGCAGTTTGAATGGACAGCTCAGAGGTGCAGGTGAAGTCAGGAAGAGAAACTTGACGCCCTGATACAGCACCTTAGGGACGATGCCTTGATCTACTATGGTTCTCTCTTGATCTACTATGGTTCTCTCCCAAAGAAGACCAGGTGTGACTATAAAAAAGTGGTGAAGTCCCTGAAGGAGTGGTTTGGTACAAGGAAGCAATGGGCAACAGCATGCAGGGAGCTTCAGATTCTGTTCCAGGAACCAGAGGAAGTTCTCGATGTCTTTGCGCAGAGGTGCATGGACCTGGCAACCAAAGGTTTCAGGGGAGATTCAGAGCGCACCATTGAGAGGGCGGCAATGAATTGATTCTTGCATGGATGCTCCAACCAGAGGGCTGTACTTAAGTACTACAAGGGAGAAGAATCCATGTGAGAAGTGCTGAAGAGTGTAAGGCACTCTATCCACACCTCTCGCTTCATTTTAGGAAACAAAACGTGAGAAATGTCTCCTTTGCCACATGTGATGAAGCACAGCTGGCAGCACCCTCTGCAGTGCTTTGAGTGGAGAGGGACAAGTTGTGGGAACTGAAGGATGAAATAAAGAAGCTTCATCTCAGTGTACTTGTTGAGCACCTGCAACCCCAGCAACTGTCTAGGGCTCCTGGCCCCTATCCAGTCCCAAACCCTGGAAGAAGCCCAGAACACAGCCCTGGAATGGACCAACTGACCCAACTCCATTCCCAGCTGACAAGGGTCCCCCACCAGAACCCACCTAGATGAAGGGCCAGATAAAAACCATGAAACCCCTGACAGAATCCAACATGGTGCAAACTGTGAAGGATAATGTCATGGTTACAGATCAGGTGGTTCGAGCCTCTGGGGAGGAGCAGCAAAGAACACTGGTTGTTGATGATCAGCCCAGACAATATGGAGAGCAGAAGGCCTGAGAACATAGGTTCCCAGAGATATCATTCAGTGTCTCGGCTCTGCTACTATGCCCCAACCACCATCCAGAGCTGGAGGAAGCAGTGCAGAATCATGATCTGGAGCAGCTGTTTCTGGAGGCAGACAGTCCACAGCTCTTCCCCCCTGGAATGCATTGTCACCAGCACTGTCCAAACTCGGAAGTAGCCAGGAGCATAGGGGAGCCAAGGAACCTGCCTGCTAGCACTGTTCTCAGGTTGGCTGCGAGGAATGCTGAGGTGTTCTTCAGCCCTCAGCACTAGGCCCTAAAGTCAGGCCATGTAGTCGGTAGATGGGGCTTCATGTCCGGCACATAGACCATATAGTTGTGTTGGTAATATATGGGATTAATGCTTGGGCACCCAAGTTAGAAAGTTAAGCTGGGCTTCAAGCCCGGCACCTTGAAGACCTGAAGGCTGGCCTCCCAGCCTTTTAAAAAACAGAATACGGAGGAGTGTTGTACGAGCGATAGCGGCCGACTAAGTGTTAGTGGAAATATCAGGGATTCCCCCTGAGGCTGTCTCAGCCTCAGGAGTGGTGATGTCGTTGCAGGGATTCCCATGTTGTCACATGTGCATGAGGCACTCTCGATATGCAGGAGATAGACGATACCGGGCTTTTGAAGTGGAAACATAGTCTTTAAGAGTCAGTCTCATATCCTCAAAGGTAAGTTCTCTGATATTAAGGTTCAGATCTAATATTCTTACAGTATCACACCATGGGTTGATCCTCTCATACCAAGGATCCCACCCACCATGCCAGACTATTACAAACTGCCAGAATGTCCATATTTGCATGTCAATGATACTGTTACAAGAAACAGTGAAGGTCCTGCAAGGGAGCCTGATGACTTGCAACCGAAGGCACAAATCAAGAAAGCAATTGCTGCTGGATATTTGAGAGTTAACAGCCAAGTCTCAATAAGTGACTTCAGTGAGAATTAGGTTCTAGGTAATTAAGATTTATGATTGATTATATGGGTACAGGAGAGATGGAGGCTTCTAGCATGTCTGTTAGCTGCCAACTATTGCCTCAATTTGGCAGGGGTTGCATCCCTGATTTCGGTTAAGAACATTAGCAGAATCTTACAACTATAGAGATTAGAAGCATCACCTCAAACTGTCATCAAAGCATCATATAGTAGTGCAGCCAACTTGAACCAGTTGTCATTGTGCTGAAATAAGGTAAATACATTGATTTTTTGTTTAGATATATAATATTGAGAAAGGTGTGAACCTCTCTTTTGATCCCTTACTTGTGTTCCCTGATGTTTATTTTAAACATCTAATGTCTAATTGAACAAATTGGATGTTAAACTACCCTAACAAACAAGTTAAACTTCTATGGAACAAAGTCTCACAGATATTGGAAGATTACTCTGCAGGAGTAGTTTTATCTTAATCTGCCTAAGTTAGCTGGAGCTCCACAAGGCAATGAGAAAAAGGTCTCATATGGTAGCAGCATCATGTAGAAATGCTGTTTAAAGGATATGATGACTATGACTGGGAAATGCTACATGGTGAAGGCAAGCTTGACAAACTGTCGGTAGTAGTACTATATACTTAGAGCACCATAATTTACCTATAAATCATAAAGAAATATCTTCAGAAGAAAATTAATCCTTATCAGATGAAGAGAGTGTGTTTGTACTACAAATAACAAATCAAAAGATCTGGGCTGTGTTCTGGAGGAGTGAATTTCAGTTATTATTACACATATCAGTATGGACCATCGGAAGTTTGACCCCTATCACATACTTTTTCTTTCTTTCCCTTTTAAGCAATTTTTATGAAGGGAATATTGTGTGTGCAATCACTAAATAGGCCGTAGCCCCCTACTAGTTATTCTAATGGCGGGTCTTAAGCCGAATGAGCAGTTGGTACTGGTACCACTTTTGTGAGTCTTTGGTATAACCCAACCAGGGTTTGAACCCATGACCTCCCATGCTTGAGGCAAACACCCCTACCATGTAGCCACTGAGCTTGGTCAAAATCTTGACAAATGACTGAATGTAACTGGGTTTGTTTTAAGGTAAAGAAGCAAAGCCTTAGCGAAAAAAAGGACATATCAGTTAAGCCTCCCATGTGCTTTTACTCCTATGGAGGTGGGGGCAATTCCTTTTGGGGGGGGGTGGGGGCATTCCAAGGGAAACGCTCTGTTATAGACTCTCATAGTGAAATGTTTGTTGAATTTGTGGTGGTGAAGTTGTAGATTGGCCAGGCGCTATCATGAATATTTCATGTTTATCAAACCGGAACACACACGGTCCCACACATGAATGAGCGTGCCCGCATGTCACATGGTCGGCCGGCCACCTATAATATAAGCAGGCGTTTTTAATTATAAAGACAGTTAGAATCCAAAACTGAAACCCAACTTATGTGTGTCCGAGTTATTCTTCACCAGATTTACAAAGTATCTCTGCTAGCAGAGTGACGGTAATAGATAAGCAATATAACCCTTTAAGTATGCATGCCTCAAGGCATCACCATGCTATGTACACATGATGCCTCCAGGCATCACCACACTAAAGACGCATGATGCCTAGAGGCATCATTTATCCAATATTTACTCAATTTTACTAGTAAGTGAATCTTCACAGAGTGAAGGCATGACATACTCAGTATTTCTATTCAAAAGAAATAAAATATTTTGTATTGTGAATTGTATCAGATGATTACACATTTCAGCACTTATGTGACTATCCCCTAGCAGTATATATACTGCCACCAGCACCCTTTCTTTAGGGGGGATCTGCAGTACAGGTCCTTAAATAGTCAAGGTAATATTCCTTGGGTAACATTACTGCAGTAATTGTGAGATTCTTTAGTGAATTATATCAAAATCCACATTTTTCTCATCAACTCCCATTCACCATACATTTTCTCCAAGCAACCTTTCTTTTATCAGTACTATATATATTTATTGAAAATATAAACCTTTATTGTGACATTACAAATTACTCTGCCGCACTTGGCCCGCAGGAGTAGTTTTATCTTAATCCGTCTAAGTTAGTTGGAGCTCCGCAAGGCAATGAGACAAAGGTCTCATATGGTAGCAGCATCATGTAGAAATGCTGTTTAAAGGATATGATGACTATGACTGGGAAATGCTACATGGTGAAGGCAAGCTTGACAAACTGTTGGTAGTAGTACTATATACTTAGAACACCATAATTTACCTATAAATCATAAATATCTTCAGAAGATAATTAATCCTTATCAGATGAAGAGAGTGTGTTTATACTACAAATAACACATCAAATGACAAGATCTGGGCTGTATTCCGGAGGAGTGAATTTCAGTTATTATTATACATATCAGTATGTACCATCGGAAGTGTGACCACTAACATATACTTTTTCTTTTTTTCCCTTTTAAGCAATTTTCATGAAGGGAATATTGTGTGTTCACAATCACTAAATAGGCCTCATCCCCCTTCTACTCATTCTAATGGCGGGTCTTAAGCCGAATGAGCAGTGGTACTAGTACCACTTTTGTGAAAGTCTTTTGTATAACCCGACCGGGGTTTGAACCCATGACCTCCCATGCTTGAGGCAAACACCCCTACCATGTAGCCACTGAGCTGGTATCTTTCAGTGTCTTGACTTTGTTGTTGCGCCCCAATCACCATGCAGAGCTGGAGGAGGTAGTGTAGAATCTGTGCTTGGACAAGCTGCTTCTGGAAACAGACAGTTCACACCCCTGTCTCCCTGGATTGCATTGTCACCAGCACTGTCTAAAATTCATCATGGAGGTAGCCTGGTACATAGGGGAGTTAAGGAACCTGCCTGATAGCACTGTCCTGAGGTTGGCTGTGAGGAATGCTGAGGTGTTCTTCAGCCCTCAGCACTATAGTCCCTCAAGCTTGGCCATGTAGTCGGCAGGCTGGGCTCAATGTCTGGCACAAAGACCATAATAGTTGCATTAGTTATATCTGGGCTTAATGTCCGGGCATACAAGTTAGGAAGCCAAGCTGGGCTTCAAGTCTGGCACCTGGAAAAGCTGAAGGCTGGTCCCCTGGCCTTTTAAAAAACAGAATGGGGAAGATTGTTGTACGAGTGCTAGCGGCCGCTTAAGCATTAGCGGAAATTCTGGGCATTACCCCTGAGGCTGTCTCAGCCACGGGCACAATGATGTCATTGCATGGATTACGGGGAAGTCACACATGACTGAGGTGCTCACCATATGGTAATATGTACTATCTACATTCCTCCAAAAGGAAGTACTAACAGAGCATTGGACCATTTAGAGAGACTGAACTATCTTAGTGATATCACAAAGACAGAGCTGTGGCTCTTAGGTGACTTTAATATAGATTTTCATTTTCCTGATGGTCCCCAGGCGGAAAGGCTAGATGAAATAACCAAGAACTTATGTTGTAAAAGACTTATAAATCAATGTACCAGACCAAGAGACAAAGGGGGGTCCTGCATAGATAATATTTTTACAAATAACACTCACACACTAAGAAGTGGCACCCTAAATCTTTTCTCTAGCGATCACCTACCTGTTTTTGCTGTGGTTGAGAGATCTAAGAAGCGTTTCAAAACAGGCGAGCGAGCTGCCTTTACAGGCAGAGACTATAAGAACTACAATATCACAGAACTAGAAAGCTGGTTAGTGATGGTAGACTGGGAAACTTTCTGGAATATGGACAGTGCCGAGGAAAAATGGGGTTTTATTGAAACGGAACTTATATGCTTTTTAGACTATCTTTGTCCATATAAGTCCTGGAGGGTTAAAAAGATCGGGCTCCATGGATGACAGCTGATATAAGAGAGTATATTGTAGAATGGGAGAGCCTTATGAAATTACATCAGAGGACAGGAGATCTGGACTACTTACAGAGAGCAAAAAGAATTAGAAATATAATTGGAAGAATGGTCAAAATTGCCAAAGGCAATATAGTCAAAGACAAGCTTAGAGAAAATGAATCGGAGCCACAAAGGTTCTGGAGGGAAATTAAAAAGATCATGAATCCTGACCTTGAGGTAGTTCCGCCTACCTTTCTAGATGACCGGGATGGCCGCACCATATCACCGGATGAGGCCCCTGACTATGTGAACATGTACTTTTCAGGCATTGGTGAAACCCTAGCAAGGGATATAAACCCAAAAGTCAATGTTGCCCACCCAAGCTCAGACGACATTGCTGAATTTGAGGTAACAAACCTTGCATTAACTGTACATAAGGAAACTGTCGAAGCACTTGTGAAAGACATTAACATACACAAGCCTTCTGGCATACGTGGAGTAAGGACGTCTGTTTTAAAAGATACCCTGACTCTCGTGATTCCTCAACTAGTTCATTTATTTCAAGAGTCATTTGACCAAGGTCAAGTGCCCTCTGTGTGGCGCTCTGCAACAGTGACCCCTATCCCAAAGACAGGTAACTTGGGAAATGTAGCCAATTGGAGGCCAATCTCCATCTTGCCAACTGTGTCAAAACTTGCGGAAAGGTTGATGCATGGGCACCTCTCACGGCTTTTGGAGGAAAGTAACAGTATATGTGACAAGCAATTTGGTTACAGACCTCAGAAAAGTACTCTGGACGCCGTGTCGGGGTTAGTGAATGATCTCTATGTGGCACGTGACCACAGTCTGTTTACTGCCGTCGTCTATGTTGATTTTCGGAAGGCGTTTGACAGTGTACACCATGGGACCCTCCTCGAAAAGCTTACCAAACTGGGGCTTGCACCTGCGAACTTGACGTGGCTGGTAGACTACCTACGGAACAGCAGACAGAGAGTTAGATTTGGGGAGGCATACTCTAAATGGGCTGATGTTTCATATGGGGTGCCCCAGGGGTCTGTACTGGGGCCCCTATTGTTTATTTTCTATATAAATGAGTTTTCAACCATATTAGATAGGCATGGTCTAGACTACAAAATGTATGCTGACGACCTCGTGATTTACAAGTCAGGTATCAACCCGCAAGAGATTGCTGAGTCAGTACAAGGTGGACTGGACGAAATCTGGAACTGGACCTTAAAGAACTATATGACGATAAATTGCAACAAAACGAAGGTAGTGTGGTATGCCTCTAAGATAAAGTTAAAGAAGAGTTTACTCCCTGATCTTTTCCTAGGCCTGACTAGCTTGAATGCGGAGTCTGACTATCAATACTTAGGGATAATAATAGATTGCAATCTAAATTTTGAAAGGAACCTAAAATTGGTCATCAAAAAACTAAACAGAAAGCTGTACCTACTGAGCAAAATCAGATACGTGATAACTGCACCTGTAGCATGCAGGTTGTATAAACAAATGGTAACCCCAACTATTGACTATGCAAGTTCCATTCACCCTAGCGCATCGAAACGATGGCTAGACAAGCTTCAGCGCCAGCAAATCCGGTGACTCAGAATGTGCCTGGGGGTGGGTCCCATGGTGTACACTGTGAACGAGCTTCACTCGTATTGTGGTGTCTTACCTCTGGAAAGGAGAAGAAAGGAACTGATGCTTAGCTATACCAGAAAGGAGGCGCTGGAACAGAATCTCCTAACTCTCGATGAGAGCACAGGGCGACGGGTCAATCCTGATAGCAGGATAACTAGGTCTGCCACGATGTCTTTGTTTACACTTCCACGCCCGCGAAAGGAGTTCCTCAAAAAGGCACCGTTTTATAGAGCATACTCTGCATGGATCAGCCTACCGGAATCTGTCAGGCAAAACAAAACTAAAATTGGTTTCAAAAATGAGATAAGGAAACTGGAGCAATTAAATGATTAAATAGTGAAAAGAATAATAATCGTCCAAGCCCTACCGGTATCAAATAACTATGAGTACCAATATCTGTATGTGGAAACTATCAAAAGAAATGTCAGTTTTTAAGGTATATCGTAAGAACATCATTAACGACACTCAATCAACCACCAGTGTATATAAGTTAACGATTATCTGTATTTATGCTGATATTGTGTTACACTAAAATATCTTCATGTGTAATTAAGGACTACTATGTATCTGGAATTACTATATATATATATATCTTGATGTGTAATGGTGTTCTTTTTGGTGTTGGTTAAATGGAAGTGTTAATGTTTCCTTATTGTTGATTACCTTATTATATTCACACACAGGATACCTATAAAAGAACAGTATACTAATTGGTTTAGAAAGATTTAAAAATGAACTGTGTGATAGGGAGGTGGCAGACCGCGACACATGTATGCGAACCTACCTGAAATTTAAAAAAAAATATACTCATATCCTCTAAGGCAAGTTCTCTGATATTAAGGTTCAGATGTAATATTCTTACACTATCTTAATTCTTATCCTTTTTTTTTTCATATAAAGCCTGAATCCACTTGCTGGCATACCATCAGCTATCTATGTAGGCCTACCGTACATTGATACGGTACCCTTAATGGTCAAAGGACTCAGACATAGTTTTTTGCATAAGTAATACGAGGAGATCTGCGCCACACTCACACACTTGTGATCTATTGCCAGCTTCATGTTCATACTCATAGAAAATACATTGTCCATATTTATGTGTTTGACCCTGACCTATTACCGTTAGGTCAAGGTCAGATACCGTCATTGGAGGTAACTTGAGACACTTTTTTTTATTTTTCTGAAATAACTTTCCAGATTTTTTAGATTGATCCAAACTTTAAAAAGCATTGTGTTTTGCCAATAGTCCAAACACTTTTATCCTAGTTTTAGAATGCAGATAATTTAACCCTTCAACACCAGGAAGATGTCTACAGGCATTCCCCTGGCTATGGCAGGAAGATGCCTCCAGGCATTTCCCTGGCTATGGCAGGAAGATACCTCAAGGCATCTTAGAGGCACCATTCATACTTATATATGCAAGATTTGATAGATAAAAAGATAATTATTGGCAATGTATAAGAGCCAAATAGGCCTTTGGTTTGCTATAACAAAATATGATAAGTCACCATGGTAAATTACGTTAATCAAATGACACATCACATGACATTGCTTTTAAAAAAAAGGTGCCTGCCATAGCAGGGTCGTTTATAAATACAGGCAATGCCTGCCGTGTAATGCTGAGCAGGGGAACTGGGTGCTCCAGGGAAAGGGTTAACAAATATCATATATTTGATAATAAATTGTCTCAAGTTACCCCATATTTGGGGTAACTTGAGAGATAGATGAAATAGCTTGCAAAACTGCTATCATTATCATAATTGAAAAAAAAACAGGATATCCAATACATTTTAAACAATTTTTGTTTTAAATTCTTTATTTTACTTGGGTACGTTATTCCGACAATTACAAGACTAGTATCGGGTACAATAATACCTCCCAATCATAGTTGTTACAAGGCTTATCTTACCTTCTATCTAAATATAAAAAAATACAGTGCTTGTCTTCTCAATATCCATTTACTTTGATACCGGTACCGGTAACATTTTATTCATCATTTTGTTACATAGCTTGATGATCACATTTTTAAGCATATTTCGGCCTCCAATGGGAGTATCACCACAAATGAAGGACAAAATAAAAGCTCATTCTGTACTCAATGATCAGAGGGCAATGATAATTAGAGTTTGTACCATGATATTTTCACTATGGCTGCTTGACGTAGATCTTTTGTCCCAAAGTGGATTTCTATTAGCTATAAGGCAAATGCAGCCCTTGATTAGTCTGATTCTAAAGCTATAGTTCAACTAACCATACTCTCGGCCATTTTTCTGATCAATGGATCAATAAGAACCAGTACTCTCATATAGAACAACATATATTAATTTATATTCCCAAAGAGTTTTTAGGCCTATCTGCCTTCAAGGCAAAATAGCCAAGAAGAACACTCTCTGGCATCCTTGAAATTGTTGGAGGAAACAACCTGTTAAGCTCATGTCACGTGCAAAAATAATGAGCTCATATCATCTTCCAAATTCAAACTATGTTTTAGGCCTCATATATTTATCAAAAAGGTTATCATTTTTGTATTGTCATTAGGCCTAAGGTCTCACCTCAAAAGGGTTTAAAGTTATGAAAAATACATTTTGTCTCAAGTTACCGCACATGTCTCAATTGAGTAACCCCTAACGACGGTATGATGGTGTTCATCAATTCTGCATAAATATGATTTCTTATTAGTGCCTAATACATTCCTAAGCCCTCAGACCATTATTTAAAAGGCAATTTAGGGTTTAATTCGCAGGTCAGCCCAGACACGAGGTCGGTGGTCACTCTAGCGTCTCTAGCCTAGTATGGCCAACTCTCACCAGACGGCGTCGTTCATACTACAAAGTAGGCGCCTCCAAGTGGTCTGTGGAAGAAACTAAACGTAGAATTATACTGCGCCACTCTGGCTCTACAGACTCCCGTAGATTGCTCGAGCGATGCAGTGTGCCCTGTATTTATATCCGGTAACTCCCTAACGTCACTTCCGTTGTAGATGTAAACAAGGCTGCACAGATTTCACCACACCTTCTGACTGTGTTCTGAATTTAGCTGGATCATGACACACCTCTAGATAATAGTCGCCTTCATACCAGTATCATAACCTACGAGCATCTGTACACAGAGAGGCAATACTTGATGTGGATCAGAATTTGTAAGTACAAATACTACAGTACAATATTCATTGGCAGTAGGCCCTATACTATAGTATAACCCGCCCTACGACTGGTTTGCTCTGTCTCTCCCGACGATGTACAAACCATGTACAAGCCTTAACTCATCCTCTTTAGCATAAGTCATCAGGCAACTATGACACTGCTGGGACCAACATAAGTCACCCTACTTCACTGTCTTTGACCGTGGGCTCATCCGCAGTCTGCGGGGCTCATAACATAGGTCACCACACCCTTGGCCTTGCCACATTGTGTAGCCTATATGTAGGGATAACACACTAAAATTCAATATTCACATAACTTCAATCATGAGAACATTTCCTGAAAGCCTAGGTCATGGGGAAGACAAATCTGGTTTCCTTAAATGTCTATCACCAAAATTAAATCTTTACTGAATTTGAAAAAAAATAAAAATAATCGAGAATTTCTGTCAGATATCATTTTATAAATAATGAAACCCGGTCTTTCATGGTATAATCCCCATTAATGTATTGTAGGCCTATACATTTCCTGAAAGCTTAGATCATGTAGTCCTAGAGACTCTGACTGCCTAGCGGTGCTGCGGACAGTCAGAGAGCACACCCATAGACCTCAAGGCAAACTGGTCGACCAGATTGGCACATGTCAGATCAGCAGCCGTTTTCCTTATAAATATAGGTTGAATCTTTCTGATTTTGTGATAGACAGTTTCCTGAGGCAAAATGCAGTAAAATGGCAGTAATTTCCTACCTTTGCATTAGTTCTAAGTAATAGAACAGCCAGCGTTTGTAAAATCCATGTCAATGCATTCTGCAGGCGCCAAAAATAACAGAAAACTGGTTTCAAAAGTGCAGGAAATCCTACACAGGGGATTGCCAGGAACCAGCTTATCAAATATTGCCGACATGAGTTGGAAGTGTTGACATGTGGTTAAATGAGTTGTACAAAAAGGCTCCCAAAAGTAACAAAAAAGAACAAAACAGGAGTTTTATCATCAAAACGGAATTATCATACATTTCTGAAGGTAAGGGAGCATAAACATGTACTCACATTGACACTATTACAGAGAACCAAGGACCTGATATTTTGTACTATGGGAATAAGCGGTTGTGCTCTCTGACTGTCCGCAGCACCGCTAGGCAGTCAGAGTCTCTCGGACTAAGATCATGGGAAAGACAAATCTGTTTTTCCTAAGTGTCTATTCTCCGAGTCATCTGGTGACTTCCGGTTTGAAATCCCCTCCAAATTGCCTTAACAACGGACATGTCCGCCATCTTGCTGGTGAATACAAAGTGCTGGCAGAGTATAAAATGGTAAAAAACTCTACTAATTTACTTTGTAATGTGTAATTTACACATGCAATAGTTGAAAAGAGGTTATTCACATTATCTAGCATGATTTAAACGTGCAAACTGGAAGGAAATCGTTGTTTCAACAATTTGTTGACATCGCATTCGGAGGCTAAACTGAGGCCATCACGTAATCACAATCTGAAACTGTCAGGGGGGGATCTGTTTTTGTCAAAAGAAAGGCTTCAGAGTTACTGGATACATCCCCATATATTAAATACCATCAGAAATCAACGTTTGAATTCTCCATAGACTTAGCACTGTGTAGGAGCCTTGCCAAGATGGCCGCGGAGGGGGTTCGTAGCATCACCTACTTCCAGGTTGACTCGAAGAATCACCAAAATTCAACTTTTGATTAAATCAAAACAGAAATTGACACAAATTCTCAATTATATTTATTTTTCAAAAAAAATAGTAGAAATAGATTTTTGGTGATGGACACTTAAAAAAAACCAGATTTGTCTTTCCCATGACCAGGGCTTTCAGGAAATGTATCCATGAATGAAGTTAGGTCAATATTGAATTTTAGTGTATTATCTCTTTACACTGGCTACTCTCAACATATCTTCTTGTGCCACTTTGTGCTAGACCAACAAAACTCAAACACAGCCTATCAAACACATATATCCACATTTGGGGAAAGTGTAAGAAAGAGTGATGCAAAATAACATTTTGAAAATGTCAATCAAAGTGAAATAGTGCTCATTTTTAACAAATCTAGCTTGATTTTGCCACTTATTTTTGCTGTATTTGGAGAGTGGGGATGTAGCCATACAGAAAATGGTCAGAACAATGCTGATTGGTAAAAAAATTCCTGAGAAAATCCATTTATTGTGGAGACAGTGCAGCTCAAAATCTGTTATTCCTGCACAACAGACCTGTCAGAAACATAGCCGTATCTCCTTTTTTAGGCATTGGATCAGAATTTCGATGCCACAGAAATTATCAGAATAAAATTCTGCATAATATAAGTCTTATTTCAATTTTCCTAAGAATATTTAGTCCCGAAAATCAACAAAAACAGTTTAGCACTGTGATAGATACAGACGCGCACGAGCGAGCGCCGCCCGTGAGATCCCTACATTGTGAAGGCCTGATGCATGCCAGCAACACCCCGATGAAACCACTGCAACCTGCCGGTGTGATGCGAGAATTAGTTACCCTGCGAAATTCATGTTTTATCACCTACTCAATACGCGCATACGTCTGGACAGGCTCTTCCGGTCAGATTTCACGGACTATTAGACGTACTAGTTTTACACTATAGAAGTTAGTTGGAAATATGTTTTATTTCTCCTATAATAGGCTCGTAAAATTACATTATTACATTCATTATGATGTTCTTTATTTTGGCAAATTGCACTACAACTCCCAACAGAGATTACGCTAAATCCTGACAATCTAGGGAATCGAGTGCCGATGAATTTCTCACTCTCCATTCGTGGAATTCAACACTGCACATGTTCTCGCATGTGCACAAAATACTAGTGGGTGATAAAACATGATTTGCGTAGGGTACGTAACCAATTTTCGCATCACACCTGCCTATTTTGGGCTGAGCAGAGCAAAGGTCATAAAAATGCCATAAAAGTTCCACAGCAGAGTATTCTCTGATGCGGCCTGGAAGTAGGTGGCACTACGAACCCCTGCCGCGGCCATCTTGGTTAGGTACCAGGCTAGGTCTGCCATGACTATTGGACATACTATTATTTTGATGTGATTTTGATGTAATAAATGAAAAGAATAGTATTTCACCGCGAGAATTATATGTCGTAATATGCTTAATTTCGGCAAATCATTCTCCAATCATGGACTTCAACACTGCACATGTTCGCACATGCGCACTAGATACTAGTGGGCATTAAATACGGAATTTCGCATCACACCGGTCACGGTTTCACCCCAGATGAGTGGCAGGCACCGGCAGGGGCAGTGGCGACGTTCTTCCACCAGGCAGAGGCAGCAGGCTAGGTCTGCCAGGAACCCCGTCTGGGCGCTGGGAGCTCATCACAAGTTAAAAAGTACTTGTATACTCTTCTCCGGTAGGGGGGGGGGGGGGGGCTGGTGAACTCTGATCTTCATATGGGGGAAAAGGAGGGAGAACTCATTGCCTCTCCCACAAATTCCCTCTCCGAACCCCTCGGGGCAATGCTTCCCCTCACAGTTACTACTGCACCGCCGGTTGCCGCTCCTCTGCTAGTTGCCGCTCCTCCACCGCTCCCTGGCCAAGCACTGGTCGTTGCCCGGGCACCTGGCACCAGTCGCCACCCTGGCACTAGTTTCTGCTCTTACGCTGGTCGCCGCTCCTCTACCGGTTGCCGCTTTTCCACTAGTTGCCGTTCCTGTAGTCCTTATTCCACTGGTCGCTGCCCTGCATTCTTGTGCCTTGTGCTCCTGTGCTCCTGTACCCTGCACTCCTGGGCTCCTGTACCCTGCACTCCTGTGCTCCTGTACCCTGCACTCCTGTGCTCCTGCACCCTGCATTCCTGTGCTCTGCATTCCCGCACCCTGCACGACAGCACCCTGCACGCCAGTGACCTGTACAGCAGTGCCTTGTACTCCTGTGCCATACAGTCCTCGCTCCATACGATCCGTAAATTATCATCAAGTTTTTTTTAGCTTGTAGCATGGTCAGGACGTTCTATATAACTATGTACGTAGAGTGCACTTAACCAATTACACTGCATCTACATATTTGCGATGTGCAATACTTTTGTTCGTTATCCTGCGTAAGAAGTGTTTACGATAAGCATTTGGCAATTGGCCTTAGTAAGTAGAACGTCTATGTTTTAAAAACAGTCCATCCAAATGTATTACAGATCTTTTCTCTAAAATCCGAAATACAACTTCAAATGCACCTCTAGTCCAATCACGTTTTGAGGTAGACCAATGGGAAGTTTTACCGAACACTGATGTATGACAGTTGTGAAAAACTTGATGTAAATATGTATGTGATGTATTTCTATTGCGGTTATGACAAATCTGATAAATATGTTCTTTCAGGGAGAGCTTGAAAGACATTGGAACTTTAAGAGTTATGGGTATGGATCAGAAGCTTTCATCATATTATTGGGGTTGTCCATATATGATGTCATGCTATTTCTTAACACCCCCCCCCCCCCCATCATGTTTTGTCATGCAACCTTTGTCCCCCCCCCTCCCCCACGCCTCAAAATGATGTCACACAGAGGGGACCATAGTTTCTCGAGTTAGAAATCGGAAAACGGTGGTTCGTCGAGGGAGAGGTGGCCCCAGTCAACCAGTCGGGAGCGGATCCTTTACTTATCCAGGGTGGTATTAGGGAGTTTAGTAACGTCTGGAGGGAGACCTAGTTCTTTCCTTAAGCCTATAAGACAGCGACCCAACCATTTTGCCCGATCACACCTTTCCCCGACGGATCCGTCAGGTCGGTCAGAATCGTGTCGCTGTACGCACTTCACAGACCCTATTTTAATCGAGTCGGGCATTACTAGCATGGAGTTAATGACCGACCCTGCCCGACCGTAATTGTGTCGCTGTACGCACTTCACCGACTGTTCCCGATTCTGAGAAGGCCGTTTGAACAGCGATGCTACCTATCCCCTAGTCCGATTTACAAGTGCCTTATAAACAATTCGTAGGGAAGACAGAGGCGATGATGAATCTGGAAGCCATTTCCGAATATTGTAATCGGATCAAAATTTATTCAACTTTGAATTATTTTCTATGAATCTACACCAGCGGCCTGTGGCTCACCCGGCTTGGCTTCCGGCGGCTCTCTTTTATCTCAATCGGGTCGCTGTACAAGGTCATAAAGTTGAGAGGTGTGATCGGCAAGTGTCGTTAGGGTATGAGATGGCGACGTTCTTGTTCCTGATTATAATCGGTGATCAGATCGGTGAGAATCTGTGGAATATGTCGCTGTCTTATGGGCTTTAAAGTCATCTAATTTTTTCCCACACATATAGTTGGTGCTGGCAGAAAAGTTGTCTGGTACCCGCCTCAAGTGCTACTCACTGTGCCCCCTAGCGGATTACTGGGGAACCAGCGTAGGTGAACAGTCGCTAAATTTCTCTTTTCAAGCATCAATCTATACAGCGAGTAATCGGGCACTGGTTATCAACAAGTTCCAGTCACACGTCGCATTTTTTCATTGCAACATTCTATACCCTGGTGGAGAAAAGTCAGTGATTCTTTCTACAATTCAGAACAAAGGTGATATGCAAAAAACAAAGCATCTCCTTTCCCTCACCCACAACCCCTCGCACCCACACAGCAGACTGCTTATTAGTGCAATAATATCAAAAGACGTCACGAGTTTGAGTCTGAGTTTATTTATGCCACGCATTTTGTTGGCTCCATAATTTCATGAGTCTCGTTCGGTTTCTACTAATTATCCTACCCCATCTATGCTTTTTATTACTGTTTAAAAGATAAATATTGAGTCAACGACCAACAGAACTTTTTTCATAGTAGCTGACATCCTGCCCTCTGATTGGTCAATATTGTTATTACTCTAGTGGCATAAAAAACACTTTATGTCATGGCCTGCCACATAAAATTTCCCTATGTTAAGTCTATGGCGGTTTTTTATTAGGGGTTGGATAAATAAGCTCAAACTCAAACGAGTGGCGTCTAGATATTATCCTACTCCATTTCCATATTTTTTTCAGTATCAGAAAGTAGTGGCATAAACAACTCTTTATGTCACACCCGTTTTTTATTAGGGGTAGGATAAAAGTCAATATTTCAATCACACAGGTCACTGACAGGTATGCCAATGACAGGCTATCTTCTGAAACAGGCCACTGACAGGCAGATCACTGATAGGTACACCACTGACAGACTGGCGATGTGCTGGCCAATGACAGGCAGGCTGCTAAGAGGTTGATGGGTGGGCAGGTCGGCTGGTTGGGGGTGGACTGGTTGGTTCGTGGGTAGTTAAGATATTTTTGTTGGTAGGTAGATAGGCGGGTAGGTTGGTAGGTATGCAGGTTGGTAGGCAGGCAGGTTAGTGGTTGGGCAGGCCGGTGGGTAGGCAGATTGGTGGTTAGACAGGTTGGTGGATAGGCAGTAGCCAGTGTAACCAGCCCTGTCCACAACAGGAGATGAGGGGGTGAATATTTTACCTAGATAGACAATTGGTTGGAAAGCAGGTTTGTGGGTGGGTGGGAATGTTGTTGATCGTACAGGATGGTGAGTATATAGGTTGGAAGGTAGGTAGATTAGTGTGTGGGCTGTCTGGTGGATACTTCCAAGCCCCTATCGCCATGACAGTAATATCCCTATGACCAATATATTGGATTTTATCATATATGTTCCCAGTTGATGTCCCTGGTACCGTTCCTTTCCGTGCCCCCCTTTCCTATCTTCTTATGCCTTTTTAAAACATTTTATACACCACATGACCCCCCCCCCCTTGTCATGCTTTGTCATGGAAGCTGGAACCTCCCTCCCCCATGCTGCATGACTTCATTTATGGACAGTCCCATTTCTGCAAATATCGTCCAGACAATCCTTTCAACCTTTAGTGATACTGACAGACTAACACTAATCTTCAGAAAAATTCTCAAGGTTCATGGTTCGGTCCTTTATTGTTTATTGTTGTTAGGATTTTAATTGAGTTATCAGGTTCCAAGTATGTCCCTCCACTCCATCCTTTCTTGTTGCGTTTGTACATTATTGTGTCAACCCAGGCTCTGTTGTCTGCTTTTGTTGGATCTAGGAAAGTATATATGCTTGTTTGTTGTGTGTTTTGTTAGCTGGTATCATGTTTTTTTTTGTTTATGGTGTGGTCTACTGTCTTTTTTCTCCTCTGCCTCCTAGTTGTGGCTTTGTTATATTTATGGTGTTATTTATTCTCTTGTTATGTAAGTGAACGCGGCAGACAATTCATTCTAGTCACAAACTACTGACACGACCACTCTAAAAATTAGTCTCCGGACAAACGAAGAATTCCCAAATCTTTATTCTCTTGTTACCTAAGTAGTCTGATATAATTCCCCTATTGTTATTTTCTTTTCTCACTTTCTTTATCGCTTTAGAGTCAGGGGGTCCTCCTCTATTCCTATTGTAATTATGCCTAGATTGTGTTCATTGATTGTGTTAGTAGTATATGCTGTTAGTTGTAGCTAGTTGATGGGTGGATTTTATGCTTAAAATGTGATAAATTTATATAAACAAGATATTCCCTCAAAGCCGAACTAGACTGGTCTTCTTGAATAAAATTATAAGGAAGCATCAAAGTTGGGTGTATATTCCGACATGTTTCGGTATTTTTAAAATGTGATAGTGATAGATGGGTAAGCTCTAGCCTTATGTGAACGATTTTTTTTTTAAATCTTTAAGAACTTTATTTATCCTGGGGGATACTCAGGCATGAGAACCTTTTTGAACATATCTCCCAGTCGGAGAGAGTAGAATAGTTTCACCTTCCTTTTATGAACACAGATTAATATTGTCATAAACGCGGGTGTGCAGACAGCGGTGGATGAGGTCACCGGTCTATGAGTCATGACGTCATGTGACGTCATGACTCAGCACTATAAATACGGCGAGCGCGGCTGAGTCAAGGTGTTCCAGCTCTCGAAGGGAAGTAACGACTCAGTACTGTCGGTACCCTGTTTATACTGTAGTGGAGATCAGATAGGATTGTTTGACTACTGATGATTTATTGTACATGTTTATTGCTACAATTTAACGAGTTTAACACTTGGGTACTTTAATTATCGGCGTTGTCGTCATTGCATACACAATCGAATTAGATATTCTCGTGTGATAATGTGTGCACTATCCTAGATAAAAGGGCGTGTACTAAGGAATAACTACAATCAATACTCAAACAATAACCATATTAATATTATAAGTAGAGTATATGGAGAGTGCAGAGGTATAGATGGAACATGAATGTACTGATATTGAACAAGGCATAAAGTTAGTTGCCAATTAGCATCTGCAAGGAGATTAGAACAGTCTGCTCTAATCTCTTTGGTAACTACATGCTCCCACAGTTATTTATAGGAAAGAACAACACGCCATAGGGGAGGTTGGCCGGGTCCAGTAGAGAGGAGCTGGCATGAACGCTATAAATGAACCTCCATGCGGAGTAGACGAGGTCTAAAAGATTACCAGACGGATTGATGAAATAAACCAGAACCTTACCATCAGCTGGATGTCATTGACTTTCATTTTTCCAGCTACCATGAATTTACAGTAATATTAGGAAACGGTTCCTATTTGAGGTCAGTCGTCGATTTCATACTGCCTGACGCAAAATGCGGAAAGCAGTATGAGATCAACGACTGACCTCTGGTGTGTGACAGGCTGAATATTATTATTACTACACCCCTATCAGTGGGCAGTATTTCATAGACATTCGCACACAGGTATATGATAATTTCCACTTTCCACAATATTATGACAGGGATGTCAGACTTCAGGGAATTCCCTGAAATCAGGGTTTTTCTTAAACACAGAAATATTGTCTTCACTATTTAAAAGCTTCAAAAGAACATGTGTATGTCAATCCCTAATGTTTCAGGAACCCCATATACCCATTTATCTATAAATATGTGCATCATTACTTACATGATTATCAGGGTTTCCCTGAAAAGCTCCCCATAGATAATGCTTTGATAAAAATCCCTGAAATCCCTGAAACCCTTGCAGTGTTACCATACAAACCACTTTGAATGCATAGATAATACGAGGAACCAGCTCTGTACTACAATTTCCCATGCACGTATTTGGTTTAACAGTAATAGGACATGGGAGGCAAGGTTCTGCTTGGAGAGCACAGACTGTAGTACTAGTCCTACTCACCAGGGAATGCTGTTTTTAACATTTTCCAGTTTCCAATAAGCTTGTTCATTGTATTTATTTTGTGTGTGGGGGGAGGGGGGGGGGAGAGAGAGTTTGTCCCTAACAATAATTTCAGGGATTTTCTTCAAGGACTGCTGACATCCCTGATTATGTGTTGCAATGTGAAGTAATAGGGATAGTGGGATTAATTAAAATGATACACTGACAACGGGCGATAATACGGGAACGTCCGCACTGACATAGGTGGGACCTATTAATAGACTGCATATTGGAGCTATCCAGAAGTGGGGGCGTTCGGAAAGTAACCAGAAAGCGGAATGCGCACGGAGCGCTGAGCGGTAGATGAAGGCTTAAAATTACACAGGTTTGATCCCCCCCAATTCCTGGGTTAATACAGCCATCCATTCTTCTAATCTTGGATAACGATTGATGAACTACTGTAGCCTTACGGAACTACTGTAGCCTTACAGGATTAAGTTTATCATGCCAAATCCCCGTTTTTTCGGGTATACAGAGTCCGAAATGAGAGGTATGAAAACGCGAAGCTATGCAGATAAAGATGGCGGCGAGTCTACAAGATTGTCTTCGGAAGATATCCCCGCTCTACATGACGTTAATATACTTCAGGAAGGACGTCCTCAGGCTAGGAACAAATCCCAGAAGAAGGGAGCTGAGGCAGGGACAACTGAGCCTTCAAGTTTTGAGTTTCTGCAAGACAGCCTAAAAAAGCTAAGTGACAGAGTTGATAGGTCGGAGTCAGAGAACGGACGGTTAGTTCTAAGGCTCAGGCATGTGGAGGAGAGATGTGTAGAGTTGGAGGGCTTATTGGAAGTAGCAGTCAATGATGTAGAAATGTTGAAAGAGTACACGGGAAGAGTGGACATCGATAGTGACGACCTGAGAATATCGGTGGAAAAGTCGAAGGGAACGTTGGAAAAAAAAGTGGAGATGTTGGAAGGCAAAGTTAGGGTGCTGGAAAGGGGGAGCGAGACTGTTAGGCCAGTAGGCGAGCTAGACACGGTTCATATTGAAGAAGCTCAATGCCAAGTCATTACTGATTTCAGGGGTTCCAGAAAACAGATATGAGAATACACGTGAGGTAGCCATGGATATCATTGCAGCCACAGGAACTAGGCTAATTCACTCAGAATTTGACTTAGTTTACAGAGTCGGCAAATTTGGAGACAACAGAAGGCCTAGGCAAATTAGGGTTAATTTGTTACATGAGTCGGCAAAATGGGAGATCCTCCAAAACAAACGCAACCTGCTAAAACATGCCAGTACTAGGGCCATCTGGTTGTCTGAGGATGTCCCAGAAAAAGTGGTTCAACAGCGGGCCACGTTGCGAGCCGTGGCTGACAACGCCTACAAGCAAGGCCTAGATTCTAGAGTAGTGCGAGGCGGAGACGGGGTGGTGATCGGCGGCAGGGTCTATGGTGCGGATGACCTCGATTCGCTCCCGGAACGTGTTTCGCTGGATAAGACTTTTACTTTGACCAAAGATGACACAGTCTTCTTCCAGGGGCCTTTTGCTCCCCTGTCCAATTTCTACAAATGCGGGTTCCGTATGGACGGTGTGCTGTTCTCCTCTGCGGAGCAGGCCTATGCCGCCTCTAAGGCCAACATCTGTGGAGATGGTACAAGATCCCATCTCATTATGTCTCAGGATAACCCGTACGAGATCAAGAAAATCTCCAAGGCAGTGAAACCTTCTCAGGCTTGGAAGGATCGAGAGGATCAAGTTATTGCGCGCATCCTGAGGGAGAAATTCTCTCAGAACGTTGATCTTAAAGCCAAGTTATTGAATACGGGAACCAACAGGCTAGTGGAGGCAACCAGAGACAGAAAGTGGGGAGGGGGCCTTACTCTTTCCGAAGCGAGGGAGGGAGGAAAGGTCACAGGTGGCAACAAATTGGGCCTTCTCCTTACAGATCTGAGACGCATTTTGTCAAGGCCGCTGCGACACAAAGTTTCAAACGACCGGACCATGGAGATGGTTCCCCCCCCCCCCCCCCCCCCCCGGTTGACAAGGAGGTTACCCCCCCGTCGGAAGGTGGTGCCTCACGGAGAGTTTCCTCAGATCGCGGGACAGTGTCGGAGCTTTCCCGGTCAGTCTCTGAGTGCGTCATGCCTGGAATTCCCCCCAATTCTGATGACGTCACGAGGGGAACCCCCCCAAGTTCTTAGGACGTCAGTACTAACCCATCAGAGCACGTTTTTATAGCACAGGAAAAGAGTTCTTCAGAGGGGAAAAACTGATTTTTCTCTGAGCCTACAAAATGTCGGAATTGTTTATAGTGACAGACTCACGAGGTAGATATCTCCACCGTTACATCACGGTTGACCGAGTGAAAATTCGCTTCTTGAGTGGGGCCACGATACAGCGAGTGACCACACATGCTATGTTGTTGGCACAGAGGTCTCCGACCAGTGCTTTCTTGATCGTAGCAGGAGTCAACAACTTGACCATCAAAGGTAAGAAGAAGAGGGATTTGAAGCTAGCCATGGGATCAGCGGATGAGATGATTACAACGGTACTGCGACAGGCGGAAGAAGCTAACGGAGAGTGGAAGAAACGGTTGCCTTCAACAAGAGTCATCTTTGGGCCGATTATAGGCCTGAACTTTTCGATTTGTTCAGGCCACCCGGAGGGGGGGGAAATTACGCAAATTAGCCAGGGCAAACAGTTGCTTTCCCAGTGACCGGTCGATTGATAGGTCGGGGGAGGATAACTTCCACACTAATTGTCTCAGGGCAGACAGTTTCCCTCCCCAGTGACCGGTCGTTTGATAGGTCGGGGGGGGGGGGGGGGGGGCGGGGGGGGGGGGCTTCAGGCAGTCTTGGACATATCACAGCGACTAGCAGGTGGGGGGAGACGTGGCTGATAAGGGTAAAAAATATATGGTTAAAAATTTATGGTATGAGTACAGGGTTGAACGTCTGGGATTAACTCAAGAGGCAAGTCCAATAAGAGGGATATATTACTGTGGAAATACACATTGTTCGTTGAAAATTTAAAATGGAGTGATAAAAGGTGGGTTAAAGGTTCAGGCAAAGAAGGCAGAGATTGGTTGATGATGTTATAGGTTGAGTTATCTACAAAATATAAGTCAGGCAGGTGTGGACACACACTGATTATTGATAACAAATTGTGGAAAAAAAAAAAAAAGAAAAAAAAAAGGGGGTTTGGTTTTGTGTATGACGGAGAGTTCTTGAATGTTCAATGTCTGCTAGAGAAGGGCTTGATATGTCATGATACTGTTTGGTAATAACAGATGCCGATGGTCTAGGAAGGTTGTGATGTACTCTAGGTTTGTCGATACTGTAGTGGCAAGGTGTAAGGTTGATTTACAAAACAGAAGTCAGGCAGGTGGTGATAAACATTGATTATTGAAAACAGACTGTGGAGGAATTGTGCTGGGTATCGTGCATGGCGGAAGGGGTTGTTTTGTGCTTGATAAGTCATGTTACTCTTTGTTAACAACAAAGGTGGATGGTGTAGGAAGGTTACTATGTACTCTGGGTTTGTCTAGGTTTGTCGAGTGTGTAGAGGCAATGTATAAGATGGATGTGTAAGATGGATTTACAGAATGTAAGATGGATTTACAGACTATAAGCCAGAAAGGAGGTGATACACACTGATCTTTGAAAACAAATAGTGGACAAAATGTGTTCGGTATTGTGTATGGTGAGATGTGTTGTAATGTTCAAGGTCTGCTGGAGAAGGGCCTGATATATCATGATACTATTTGTTAATGGCTACTGCTGATGGTGTAGGAGGGTTACTATGTACTCTGGCTTTGTCTATTGTGTAGGGGCAAAGTATAAGGTTGACATACAAACCATAAGTTAACAGGTGATGATGCACGCGGATTAGGGACAACAGACGGTGGACAAGAGGTAGACGGTACCGTGCATGGTGAATTGTTCTGTAATGTTCAATGTCTGCTAGAAAAAGGCATGATATGACAGGAAACGGCATGCCAATAACAAATGCGGCTAGTGTATGAAGGCTGAATTGACCTCTCGGTTTGTCGATTGTATAGGGGCAACATATAAAATTATCTCCTGTCTACAGATGATCGTTACAAGTTGCAATGGGTTGTAAAAAGCTGTAATTACAGATAGCAGTAAGATTTAAGTTACGGGAAACGGTTCTACTATGGTGGTGTTCATTTTCACTGATGTAATAGTAGGTTTTTAATAGGATAAGATGTTACCCCAAGGGGCAAGGTTATTACCAGGTTGAATTGTTAGGAGTAGAAATACTTCTGTAGTATCATAGAAATATGTTGTTGAATTTACGGGTGAAGTGAGTATTGGAGGCAATTACTTGATGGTACCATTGATTAGCATGCTGCCCTTGCGGCTGCAATTGGTCATGGTTGCTTTTGACGAAGGAGTCAATAAGAAATGATTTAGGGTTTTAATGACCACAAGAGGTCTGGTGGGAATAAATAAATAAATAAAGGGGGAGGGAACGAGGGGGGGGGGGAAAAAAAAACAAAAAAACAAAAAACCTGCTCTTGTGATCTCATAGAGGTTGAGGCGTTATAATATCCGGGCGATGGCTAGGATAGTGCGTCATCGGCTACGGAGAGATTGCAGGCACTTATACTCAAGACCAGATACAGGTCTTCTGGGAATTGGGGGGGGTCCTTCTTCCCGGAAATGCCTTATAAGCAGAGGGAGATTCCAAGCTTGCTGCTTGGCGAGGGTGGTACAATTGTATGTGGGTTCAGATTAAAACCCTATCTGTTACATGTGGGCGAAGTAGCCTTTTTTCTTTGGTTCTCAATGTGGTGTAGTTGTTTCATATGGGCGAGAAGTGAAGGGGGGGCACAGAGAGAGAGGGGAATAGGGATTCCCAATATAGTGACGAAAGAGCCGGGTGAATTTTCTCGAAGACTCGATCACCAGAGGGGGAGGGGGGAGGAGATAATCTTCCCCCAGGTGAGGGAAAATATGAATATCAGCCTGGTTTTTTATGAGTGCGACTAGGAATTCAGGAAAAAGGAGGGATAGGGACCTACGGTTTGGATGCTTGAACGTCAATGGGCTAGGAGATAAAACGAAAAGGAAGGCCATTTTCTCCCAATATAGGAAGAAACTAGATGTTTTTATGATGCAGGAGACACACAGTATAGAGGAAACGAATAAGTTGTGGGAAATGGAATGGGGGGGGAGATTATTGTTCTCCAACGGGTCTACTCAATCGAAAGGGGTGGCTATCGCCCTACCAGCAGACCCGGAAATTTTAGTAACGGATCAGTTTTCGGACAAGGAAGGAAGACTCTTGGTGGCTCTGCTTCAGGTTGATGGCGAAGAATTGGTCATAGCCAATGTTTACGCTCCTACCGCAGATAAGCCTCTCCAACAGTTGGAACTGATGGCATCTTTGAAGGAGATTCTCTCCAGATTTACAGACATCCCTTTGCTGTTGGGAGGAGATTTTAATGTAGCCCTCATCCCTAGGTTAGACCTTCAAGACGGCAAACATAAGGTGACAAGTAAATACAAGAAGGAGCTTCTGTCCTTTCTTGAGGCTATGGATCTAGCAGATATCTGGAGGGACACACATCCAGAAAAAAAAATTCACCTTTCGGCGGGGTAAACAACGCTCCAGAATAGATTACTGGTTCATTTCTGAGACTTACAAGAATAAGGTTAAACACCCGGAAATAGTTTCCGCCCTGCACACAGACCATTCATTGCTTCTTTGGCAACTTGAAAGGCCCTCCCAACACAGGGGCCCGGGGTACTGGAAGTTTGATAATTTTATGCTAGGAAATAAAGATTACTCCTCACAGCTACGCCACCTTATCCCAGAGTGGGACGCCCTCCATACTCACTTTAGACCCGATTTAAAATGGGATTTTATAAAGTACAAGATTAGGGACTTTACGATAGAATTTGTGAAAAAGAAAAGGAAGAGGGATAATGAAGATACAAAGGAAAAGATGAAAAGACTTTCTGAGTTGGAGGAAAAATAGAAACAATCGATGAAACCGACAGGTATGAGTACGATAGCATCAAGGGGGAGTTAGAGCAAGAGGAAAGGAGGAAGGCCCTTTATTTGATGTTCAAATCGAAGGCAAATTGGGCCCAACACGGTGAAAAACCTACTAAACATTTTTTTAACATCATGAAACAGAAGTATAACAACAAATTGATTTCTCAAATTAGAACGGAGTCAGGGGAAATCACCTCCGACCCGGAGACTGTTTCACTAAGATTTTTTTCCTTCTATAAGCAACTGTATTCAGAAAGAGGGGAGAAAAAGAATCTTTTTGACTGTGTTGACTCCATTCTAGATGAAAAGGCCA
Organism: Alentia gelatinosa; assembly: GCA_950022655.1. NCBI lineage: Eukaryota > Metazoa > Annelida > Polychaeta > Phyllodocida > Polynoidae > Alentia > Alentia gelatinosa. Next base: position 43,765,695 of record OX465582.1, read on the forward strand.
TACCCAAAATTAGCGATGTAGACAAAGAGGAGATAGATAGACCACTCACTAAAGAGGAATTAAGAGATGCTCTAAAGAAGCTTAATAATAATAAATGTCCGGGAACGGATGGCTTAACACCAGAGTTCTATAGATTTTTCTGGGAGGAGATTGGTGACATGGTTTTTCACTCCCTTGCCTCTGCGAAAGAAAACCAAGCATTGAGCACGGAGCAGAGGAGAGGGGTCATAAATCTCATCCCCAAGAAGAGGGTAAATAGAGAAGAAATAAAGAATTGGAGACCCATAACTATGTTGAACACAGATTACAAGGTCCTGACTAAACTGTTGGCTATGAGGGTACAGAACGCTCTGGATTCGGTTATCTACCGGGATCAGACAGGTTTTATGAAGGGCAGATACATTGGCAATAACATCACGCTGCTTAGAGACTCTATTTCATACCTCAACAGTAAGGAACTAGCGGGTTTCCTGCTAAGTTTGGATTTCGAAAAAGCTTTTGATTCGGTAAGATGGGATGCCACCAACAATGCTCTAAAACTTTTTGGCTTTGGGAGGGAATTTTGTGATTGGGTCAAGATCCTCTATACCGATCCTGAGGTTTGCATCTCCAATAATGGCTTTCACACCCATTGGTTCAGCCCGGAGAGGGGCACCCGCCAGGGGTGCTGCCTGTCTCCCTATCTCTTCATCCTTACAGTAGAAATACTGGCTATAGCACTTAGGGAAAACCCAGGCATTAAGGGAATTTATCTTTCAGGGAAGACAGTCAAGTTGTCCCTCTTTGCTGACGATTTGTGCTGCATAGTAAGAGATGTTATGTCTATCCAAAGGGTCTTGGACATCATAAGGATTTTTGGGACCCTTGCAGGGCTCAGGATTAACGAAGAAAAATCTAAGATTTTACCGGTTGGTTTGCAACAGGGGAGTTACACCAATGCTCTTCCTTTATCTGTAGTCGCTGAGCTAGAGATTTTGGGGGTTTTCTTTTGGAATGGTACCTCAGTGGACAGAGATTATGAGCTCAATTTTAAGAGTAAATTGGAAAAATGTCAGGTTATAACAAACTTATGGTCATTCAAGAATCTTTCGCTAAAGGGTAGGGTGACGGTGGTCAATAGCCTCCTGATACCTCAGCTACTCTACTGCACTTCAGTATTGTTTACACCAGAAAAAGTTTTCCTAGAATTTAGGAAAATTGTAGCAGCCTTTATTTGGCAAAGTAAAAGTAGCAAGGTTTCTTATAAGGTACTAAGACAACCTCTGGAAAGGGGAGGCTTGAAACTCTTGGACCTTAAGGTTATGTATGAGGTGTCACGCCTAAAATGGGTGGCCAGATTATGTAGGGAAGATTTCTTCCCATGGACGGTATTCTTCAGGGCTTTCTCAGGGATCAGGGGTTCCATTTGGGAATTTTTCCTAGAGAAAACACCGACAAGGAAATTTCCACAAATGCCTCTTTTTTACAGTCAAATTGTCAAAATTTGGAAGACCTTTTATAATGTTCGGCCTTCCAGTGAAAGGGAGAGACAGAATGATCCCCTCCTAAATAACATGTTTATACATCTAGATTGGGAAGTTGAAATATTATTAATTCGTAGCTGGAAGGGGGCGGGCATTGTTCAGGTTCAGGATTTGATAAGGGATAAGAAATTTATGAGTAGGGAAGAAATTGAGAAGGAGTATGAAGTTTTATGTAATGCTAACATATGGGGAAAACTTCGGAGAAGTATCCCATGGTTGACAGATATGTCTTTTGAGAACTTCAAGACTGATTCTATGTGCCTCCTGATACCAGATCTCGGGGGAGGAGCTTTTAATTTAATGTCATGCAATAACAAGAAGATCTACGGTTTCCTACTGGGAAGAGAGAGGTTGTCTTCACCGGGGATGAACTTCTGGAAAAAAGAAGCTTTTCAGAAGAATTTGTCAGTCAAGGACTGGGAGAGTATTTATGGTATTGCATGTAGGACCGCTAGGGAGACTAAACTCCAATCCTTTTTCTTCAGGTTAATTCATAATGTTATCCCAACCAACCAGTTTCTTTGTAGAAATAGAATTCTTGGGTCAGATGTTTGTACTTACTGCGAAGAGAAGGATACCCTCATACATTTTATGGTGGAATGCCCCAATGTTAGGTTTTTTTGGGGGCAGGTGAGAAATTGGCTGAAAGTCTGTGTGAATTATGAGCTTGGTTTAGATCCAGTGGATCTAGTAATCGGTACATGTAAGAAAGGAAGAAATGCAGATGTTTTTCATTATATTTGCTTGCATGTGAAATTTTACATATATCGTCAACGTTTGTTCTATGATAATCATTTCTCAATCTATGAATGGAGCAGAGAATTCCGCACCAGTTTGCGTTTAGAGAAACACATTTGTGGACTTCTGGGAAAAATGGAGAGATTTTCGAAGTGGGATTCCTTCATGGAGGCGATGATGTGAGTAGAGGTTAAGGGATGCTGGATGTTTGACCCAAAACTGGGAGTCCTTGTGAGTCTAGAGAACGGGATTGATGTGAACATTGCAATGCAGCACGAGATGGGAGGATATAAGAGAGGGGGAAGGGGGGGAAAACTATTGAAAAAGTGGTGAATTTTGTCTTGATGTGCCCTTCATGCGGTTATGTTAGAAATGCCCATTTTATATGCTGTGTGTACCACTCGTCTGTTATACAAGTTGTATGCGTCTTGTTGTTTATGGTCATGTCCTGTAGGTCTCAATTCAATTTTTCAGTTATGGGGTCTCTCTTCAGAAGGTATAGTTACACTTGTTATATGATTCTGACTGATCCTCACAGACCACTACTAAGGTTTTGTAAGCATGAAAAAAAGCTGGTGGTATTGAAGAGAGATCTTTTTATTCTTTCCCCATATAACTAGAAGGGAGTTGGTGCTCCCACAAAAAACCACAAGCGGCACCTCAAATAAATAAGTTTGTACGTAACACCAAGATTCTTGAGGCGGAACAGGCTGGATATCTTACATAAGAAAATTAATTGTCTATCACATCAAGAGAGTTGATCTAGATGTATCCTTCTTCAAACTGAATTGTATTGAGTCACGGAAATAAAGCTGCTTATATATAAAAAAAAAAAATGATGCCCTTTATTAGTCACTGCCCAAAAGTATCCTGACTATAATTGACTGTAGTGTAAAAATATGTAAAAACATAATTGTGACATAACATATTGTTTTTATTTCCTTTTTAGAGTCAATTCAATTTTGCACCATGAAGTTCAAGACCGTACTCGAGGGCGAGCAAGCCGTTGTGTTTAATTATCTTGGTGAAGGGCGTCTTATCAAGGGACCAGCAAGGGTGACTACCAACATATTGATGTATTGACATGTTAAAAACACATGATGTAGCACTTACAAATTCCAATATGCATATTAGCGTGTATAGAAAGTACAAGTGCCTTATGTTGTTTCATAACCATTTCCCCATCAAATGAAGGATAGATACCTTTTGCCATATACGGGTTTCTAAAAGAAGCATAATAATTTCATTAAGTTTATTTTTTTGTAGATCATATGTTACTCTAGAAGATAATTTTGTTCTATTTCTTTTTTAGAATTTGATTGATAACTCTATCTATTTAATCGCTTTCACTAGGTGTTCCTATTTCGTAAACGACTGCAAAAGTTACAGCACCGTACCGCCACAGCGTACCAGTACCTAAGAATCAAAGACATACAGGGGTACGTCACACACAAGCCAGGGTAAGTGTGTGGTGTATGTGTCCATGTATTAATGCAGTAGTTATGATAAAGATGTCAGCTAAGGCAACAGAACAAGACATGTACAATAATTCATATCTATGGTATTCAATATATATGTACGTTTATATTTTCTTTCCTATATAGAGTTATCTTTGATAAGATTGTTGGTCCTAGTAATTAAAAAATTGCAAGTTTATATAAATTTGATCAGAGAAAATATTTGAGAGGGGAAACAGTTTTAGGGGCTAGGCTGATGTAGAATGGTTATATGCTCTACCTGAAATAGGGAGGACATCTTTCATCAATGATATAGATATCCCTACAAATTAGCGGGGGAAATGAATAGAGCCTTCGCCTTGATACCATTCTTTTGGCCACTTTTTCCAGACCATGTGAGATGTTTTTAAACCCACTGGAGCACAGCAATATCACCGAGCTGCCAGCGACGCAGATTGACGCCAACCACGTGGTGGTCGTCTACAAGAAGCTGAAGGACCGCAGCGTGGAGCGGCGTATTGTCAATGGACCGACTGTGTTCATGCCGCAGGCCGAGGAATGGTGAGCGCACACACCCATACCGCCCCTGGAATATCATCACTGACCTACTAAAATAAATGGTGTTCCACATCACTCGGGAAGAGACAAGGAAATTCCACAGACCCAGTGCAGAGATGGCAGTTATCATTTTCAGTTTAAAAAATGATTTTTTTTTAAACATAGAGAGAATTTATTCGGTTTCAGTCACACCAGTAATTAATGATTCAATGATAAAATTGATTGGCCAACACCAATACATTTTCCATGCTTTCTCTGACCTCAACTGACATCCCTCCTAATCAGGTACTATCGGTATAGGCTTAACTTTAATGTGAACAAATTAGAACAACCCTCAAACTTGACAAGTTGACTCAAACTCCAGATAAACGGTTTTCAATTGTCCATGTGGACTTCTGTATTTAACAACTCTGCCGACGTTTCGAGACTTACGTCCCTTCCCCAGGGCATACAAAACACACAGTGAATGGTAGCAGAAGGAACACTCTTATTTATACTCAATTTTGTAACTTTCATGGAACACTGCAACATATTTGGAAGGTAATACACTTTGAAATCTTCAACGTAACGTTCATTGTCTCTCTTAGAATTTGGTATGTACTGGAAATAGTTCATGTATAGCAGGTGAGTTTTCTTCTAGCCAGCAAGTCATTTTTCATCCCTCCAGGCCTATGGTGGACTTTAATGTGTATACGTTATAGCAGAGATGACAGTTTTTCTATTTTTCAAGTAAATCCTTGTTTTAAGTTTCAGTTTTTAGATATTTTTTCTTGTGTAAAACAAAAAGAGAGTTAATTGGGTCTCATTCATACCAATAAAAACAGGTTCAATCCTCCCCACACAAGCCAGTATTTTTGTGGCAGTAATTCCACATGAAAAATATTTCTTCTTGTTTTTCATGACACAAACTGATATCCCTCTTACCATATCCACTGTAATTTTTCCGTAGGCGAGGTTCAGGATTACCAGTAAAGTAATATCTGATCATGGTATTGTTAGCAACTAAACGTGGGATATATCTGTGACTGTTCCAAGCCTTGTCTTGTAGGTTACATCAATTTAAATGGCATGGAATGGATACTTCAAACATTGGAAAGATGATTCCAGGAAATGATGTCTTCACCGAGCTCCACATAGTTCCCAGCCACTTTTACTACAACGTGAGTACCTCTGTCAGTTTTAATGCGACAAGCTGTGGACTAATGGATCCCCAAAGAAATATGAAAATAGCGTATCGGTAATGGTGATGATCAGAAGTTGAAAGTGAAAAGCTAAATTATTGATAGTCCCTATATACCTCCAGGGTCCCCTGGGACGTTAAACCACAGACAAACAAACAATGATACCAATGCAGGATGCTAAGTGGCTGTAAAAGTATGTGCGGATACAGAAATGGTTAATTTGAAAAATACTGTGATAGAAGAATTCACATATTTTCAAGGTTAACTAATGAGTAAACTTGTGGTTGGGTGGAGACTTCTAATTACTTCACGAGCGTCGAAATTAATGGATGCTACTTTGTTGAATCACAAATATATCCCAGACTACTAAGATTTTCCATAAAGGACGTTTCACAACATAAAGTGTCACGTATTTCACAATAAGTGTGTTATAATTGTGTGACGTTGCCGCTGCCCCAAACAGGTGACGGACGTTCGCACCACAGACGACACGATGTTAATCGTCAAGTTACTCATCTTCTACGAGATCACGGACATCTTGGCCATGGTATGATCCCTTAGGATGACAATTATTTACCGATTATTCAAAACTATAACCATCTAGTCACATACACATATAAAAGTTTTTTTTATATCTAATGAATATTTACCTCTGCTGATATTAACATGAATACTATGAGTAATTTCATTAATAGATATTCAACTATGACAGTGCTTACAGATGATTCTCCAACCAACCCATATATAATCTTAATATAGCTGTTGCTTTCCTGCGCCCGTACGACAAATGATAACACCTGAGGAGATTTTCAGCGCAGCTATCGTGCTTTTGAGGGTCTACCTTTGGACATTACCATTTGCAAACTGATTCGTGCAGTATTGTGGCGATTGCAATTGAGTTTTTCGATCTTATCGAACGTGTTATCCGAATTATAGTGAAGTAAATTAATGGTTATATTTTTTATAATACCTTCAAATTAATCTTTCAGCTGGAAAATACAAATGACCCAATCGCTGATATGATAAAGTGAGTAGATAGGTAAACTTATTAGAATATGACATTCTAAAAGAAATAATGAATGAGAGAAACGCACAAAACTGCGAGAGAGAAGTAATTCTGATTTCTAATTACACAAAAGCAGAACGAGTAAAGAACAGTTGATCAATGGAATTATAATGAATGGTAACCGCTGTTTTGATGCAAAGTATTGCCTATCTCCAAAGATTGAAAAAAAGAAAATTATATCCTGTTTTTATTCTCTCAATATCAACAATTGTATAAACCGTTGTGTATGTACACATTTATTTATTCTTGCTATTTTTGTTGCTGTTTCAGTGCAGTGTGTGCTGATGTTATTGCCTTCTCTGGAAAGCGGACGTAAGTTGCCTTTCCAAGTTTAACAAAGTTTAGGTGGGACTAGACCAGAAAAAAATACAACTCTTTTTGAAAATAAATAACTTGGTTTATAGTTCCCAACGTTCACGTAGAAGTGTTTCCTTCCAATTCTCTATGCTTAATTAATTTAGCAATATTTCGTGTTCAAAACTTGAATAAGAGTGTATTCTTCGGCAGCTACCGCAAAAAATTGATTTAGCAATATTTCGAAAAAATATCGTCAATGGCTAGATACCTCAGCTGAGTATTAATAATATCTATCGTGTAAGTGGTGGCTAGTTATAACTATTTCATTGTCGGCGTTATGTTTAGGTTGAGCGACTTCCTTGAAAATGCTTCTGGATTGAATGGACTCAACCACTTCCCTCATCTAATACAGAAAGCAACAAAGGTGGGCTTTTCCATCGCCAAGGTTGTGTACCGTGGTTATCACGCCGACGCCCAGTTACAGGTGAGTGCAAGCTTCCAGGGAGGCCAAGGGGGAGGGGGCTTTACAGGAGACCTCTTGCGTGAGTTTTGAGAACTTGTTGAACAGCTATGCCAATGTACAGGCTATTACAGGTTTACCATGTACTAAGAACCAGTTCTGCCTTTCTGACTATTAGAAGAGAACTCATGAGATGAAAAAACTTGGTCCGTATTCCACCGAGTTCGACTGTGGAGTGATTCACAAAGCGACACTGAGTGAATTGCGTAGCAGTCAAACGAGGTGTAGTGTAGACCAAGTTATTTTCATCGATTGTTTACACATGTATATGGACTAAAGATTAGACATTAGATGCAAGGATACTACAGCAATAACTACTGTTGTTTTAATCATTGCAGCGTTTACTTCCAATCGATTCGATCCTTACATGTGATTCGTAGTAGGCTCTCAAAGATTTACATTACATTGCTTTGCTAAATTAAGGTGCAATTTTCTTGGTTCGTTATTTGTTACTAAGCTTTATCGCTGTGCCATGTTTTTTTGTTTTTCATTACCAAACATTTAATGCAGGTTTTACTTCCTATAATATAGCTGAAGCGTAATAAGTATTCTCTTGTATGCCAGATCCATTACCTTAATTCTTTATTCTAAAGTTATATAGTAAGAGGTACATCACACATACTAATAACGGGTTACATGAAGTTGAAGGTCCAGGTCTGAGGGGCACATTCCAATTAAAAAATTATTGAGCTATCCTTGAACTTGGTGATTCATCAGTTAACTGCTGGGTATGGCACAGCAATACAGAATAACTTTTGATTAAAAACTGTCTCATGATTGGTACCATAAGACTTCATGTAACGAACTAAAATTCAATAAAGCATTCTATAGAAATAATTGTCTTATGATCGGTATTATGTAACGAACTAAAAAAAATGTTTGTATATAAATATTGATGAATTGGTCCAACCCCATATTTTACATGGAGGGGAAACACCTGAAGTTTTACCGCATAATTACGGCTTTTAATTAATCATGGTGATCTAGAGCAATGATTTAACCTTGATGAACATTCTTATTGACTACCGTATTGTGTTGACCAAAGTTTATGAGTATTCACGTTGTGACCACCCTATTGAGGTGATTGGTTCTACCAGCATAAAAGACAAGTCGTTTTGTTGACCAAGTCATTCCGGCCCTGACGAAGACCGTGCCAGGTCGAAACATAGGCTATTGGAATAAAGTGTTCATGTTTCAAAAACTTGGAGTGGATATTCATTTATTGAGGGGAAGTTCGGGTTTGATAGGCCAGCTTCATCATTTAAAATTAAGTTTGACAGAGAAACAGGACGAACATCAAGCATACCGGTTAAAAATGAATAAACCGTTGATCACAAATAATGTGTATGCGTATGTTTACAGGCCATGCAGGACACTACGATACAGTCGCGGACAGAGATGCGACTTCGAGCAGAGATTCAGGAGCAACAGCAGCGGCTGAAGGACTTCAAACTTACAATGGAACAGGACCGCTGCAACCTAAGTGCGTTTCTTTATCTCACTATAGACTTTATCAACTTCGTTGTAAGATAAGATTTTGTAAGACCGTATTTTGTCCGCTGCAGAGCCTGTAAGTTCATGTGGGAGTCCCCTCCCTTACAATTCCTTTTAAATCAAGATTGACCTTTTTCATATATTTTGTTTTGAATTTAGATTCAGTCAACCTGAGTATTTAAGATATGATATAGTCCAGGCATCCGTGCATCAGTTCGAGTTACGCATTTAGCGACATCGAGATCAAAAGGAAATTAAGGTGTCATAGAGGCAGTATAGGGGTGATGGATGAGTAAAATGGTAGGATTTGACAGGAGGTGTACAATAATTACTAATCATACTAAATAAATTGGTAGACTAATTTTGTGAACACCCTGATATTATTTAAGTGATGTCTAGTTATCCAAGGGCACTTGAAAAAGTCCCTAGGCTCGTAGGAACATTAATTCCCCTTCAGTAATGGTAAGTACCTCGGGTAATTATCTATCATTCCGGGCATGCACACCTATGTAATAGGGCGAATTCAGGAAAGTGGTGCATATTGTATTTCCCAGGTGAAAGTTGATTTTGTCTCCGGACCATGTCCTCCGTTAAGATACATCCAGCCAATCCGCGTTGAATTTTTTCCTGAACTCTAAAGTTATGAGTTGTTTATTGTGCCTCTGTAGAGGCGTACGATGCCACATTTTGAGTGCAAGGTCGAGATTGATAAATTAACGTAATACGTAAACCTCGATAGTGCAATCGTTCAAGTCTTGTTTGGTCCTTTTCTTTTTCTTTTTTTTTGTGAAATTTCTTTATTGAGTCTAAGTAGTTACATCCACGATGAAAGTTGTACATATCACAAAGTTCGACCCAATAAAGGGGCGGAGACCTCAGCCTGTTTGTAAGGCTGGTTTTAATGGTCTAGCCAAGTAAACATAATATCCAGTTCAGACATGATTTTATAGAGCAACAAATCATCTCCAGGTTATAAGATAGAGCTTAGGTACAGGGACAAACCTGTAAAGTTAATTCAACACCTTACCAAATTTGTGTGCTGTCAAGCAAGGACATGTATCCTAACATAGAACAGGTAAAATGTGTCTAGAATCAGACGTAATTTTATACAACAAAAATCGTCTCCAAGTTTTAAGATAAAGATCAGGTACAGGGACAAATTCTTGAAGCTACTATAAATGACAGAACTGCAGTACTCGAAAAGTAGCACTATATTGGACGTAAGCACCAGTTTGGCTGCCTCACCTCAACTGACGGCTGACGTTTCTGATCATTGAGTTAACTTGGTCCATGTGAGACTACAATCCACAGATATTCCTAGATAGGTATAGTGTAGAACCGATGAGAGCAGCCGGGGATTCAACATTCATTTGATACCTATTATTTTAAATACATTTATTTCCAAGATGCTGATTTCTTGGTGTGTTTGCTTGCATCATGACTTGCTGGATCTATTTATCTTTATTCATGATATTTGCCAGGATTTAGGAGCCTTTTATATTTATCCTGCTAAGCAAAAGAAAAAAAGTTTTGTCAGTGCAACTGCCAGGCAAGGTTAAGCCCTGCACAGTATAACCATTATTTACACCCACAGCCTCACCTTTCCATACCACCATGTTATGTTAAAGTTTATTTTTTAATAGGTCAAGAGATGGAACAGAGCAAACTCATTCATTCGCAGAAAGTAGAGGCGCTTAAACAAGCCCATCACTTACAACTGAAGCGTATTGACCATGAAGCGTCAATCGAGAAGGAAAAATTGGAAACTCAGGCTAAGTTGGGTGAGAGTCCTTTCTTTATGCTTTGATTGTCTAAGGCGCATACAATGTTAAGGCTCGTTGTAATTGCTGACGTTCAATGAAGTTACATGATTTATTTACTGCATGCGTAAAGAATGATATATACCCACTGGATTATAATCGTTTAGTTAGATATAGCTGATCGATCATGGAGAGTGTGATGTTGTTAGTCGCCTGTAAATAAAACTGGGAAACATTTGTGGAATAACAATTGAATTTTTTTCTAAGTAACTATGAACTAAAGGGCCGCACAGGCAATAAGTACTGGTAATAGGCATGGCTGCTGATAAAGTTAAGATAAATTATGATGCGATACTTATATAGAACGTCCTGACCATGCTGTATAAGCTACAAAACGAGATGACAATTTATGGTTTATATGGAACGAGGCGTTTACGCCGAGTTCCATACAAACCGCAAATTGTTATCGAGTTTTGTGTCTTGTACAAGCATGGTAGGTCGTTCTATATTTACTACATACCCGAATTTGATGAAAAAAAAATTATTAATTTAATTCAGCCTGACAATTAATATTTTAGTCAACGTGTATGGGGAAGTGTTTTGTATTTTGCCATACGGAACACTGTACCGTACGGTATTTTTACGTTATATGGCAAAATAGTGCGTATTTACAGTATATATATAGCATGGGTATATAGTAAAAATCATCTTATATGGTGAACAGTGAAAATGTAAAAATTACATTTTCAGGAGGCAGCAGTTCTAATAGTATTTTTTTCACAAAAGCGAAAAAAAGACAGGTAAATTGGGGGATATAATAACTTACTGTCGTCATAAAGTACATAGACGTACAATGTTAACATTGTTCTTCCAGATACTGAAGCCGATACACAAGCCCAGAAGCTTGAACACTACGCAGCCCTGAAAGCCCTGGGTGTTAACCTTACACAACACCTCGTACAAGAGCAGGAACCCGCCCCAACAGAAGAATACAGATTTGTCCACCGATAGAACATCCTTGTCTTTTCGAGTTTTCGATGAACTGGTATTGCGCATCTATAGACTCACTGTGACAAGTCTAGTGCAAGATATTTTATTAATAGGTAATTGCTGTACCATCTCCCGGTTGCACTAGGTATATGAAGAAAGTAGTCCCTATCGCGAGTGAGAACTGATGATTGGAACGTTTGCCCTTAGCTCAGAGAAATGTGGGGAACTGCTAAATATAGATATGCAAATTTCCTCTAATTCTGGAACGAGAACTTTTATGTTTTCTAAAATAAACCTCATCTATTGGGTATCTGTCGGACCGAGAGTCTGTTTCGACCCATGTTTATGTTGATGGTAGATGACCATAAACAGTGGTTTTTATGCAACAGGGTTAAAATGACCTTAAAACTGTGAAATATATTTTAAAACTCCCCATATATGATGTGCACAACTATGATTGAAATGTTTCTAATATACTAGGAGATATCAGTTTAGTACGCATGTAAGTGCAAGGAGCGGACCGAACGTACTTGTAGTAGACAGTTGTGCTGACGAGATAGTTTCAGTGCGGTCGGCAAGGTAGCAGAGCAGAGGACTACCAAATGACAGTATACATTATATTAATTCCCTTTTACAGGATTTCAACGTTGGGTTCGTCCGGAATTTGGACGTTGGGGGCCATCCATAAAGAACGTACGCACTGAGGGGGGTGGGGGGGGGGGGGGGTCAAAAATTTCAGAAATTTTGCGTATGTTCCTTCTTTGTTCTATTGCGTACAAAATGAGGAGGGGGGTAAAAATTTTCAGAAATTATGCGTACGTGCTTTATGGATGGCCCCTTTTTGACGTCCCAATAGGCATTCTAGAAATCTATGAAAATCCGAGAGATTAGTTGACTAAATAAAAGGAGCCACTACAGCTTTCAACTAAGGCCAAACTTTCATTAGGCATAGCTGAAAATGCAGGCCCCCCAAAGCAAGCGCCCCTTTCCGGATTTTTTGTTATTTCCAAATCCCATGCTTATGATGATATAATTTATATCAGATCATTCATAATCATTATTATGTCTGTCTATATTAGTACATTAGTATATTAGTGGGATGCAAAATTTCCAACAAATGACAAAATTCCGATATCTTCTATACATCGGCAACTCTCGTAGTGATAGAATATAGATCGATTCATAGCCATTCTCTTCCAAGGTAATGTTATAAACGAATCTGTTTAATACGTATTTTGTAGGACGTTGTAAGTGTAGTCTTTTTGGCAGAAAAAAAAACACTTAGCAAGTCCCCTATGTATATATATATGTCCTTGATGATAGCCTGAGACAAGTAATAAGGTTTGCATCTCACGTTCAGAGTATCCCTGCATTTTGTGCAATGAACAGAAAAGAACTTGACTACTTTTATTCTGCTGGCAGATGCATACCCTCCGTCACAACTATATAGTGAAGGCACGCAAATATATGTCTATTTATTTGTTTATTAATATGTAAGCATAATCATGAGAGCGGAAATGTCAGAATGTTCTCATGTGGATTGACTTCCTTTGTATACTGATGTTATCCAGCATAGTCAAGTTATTCTATTAATCATAATGCTGTACGAGATCTTCTTTATATACCTTTACATACTGTATGTGCATGAATATACCATATTATATTCGTATCGTAAACCTTAAATGATATCATATATGTCCTACATCATACCTCATTCTTTATTTGTTGGATAATAATTTACTGTGATATCCTGCATTACTCCCGGGAAATATACTGGGAAAAAACATTGATGGGAAATTATTGTTCGACGCCTCGCGGCATTCTATTCTATCTCTTTATGTTATGTAATATCTTGCCGTAATATCCATCACATTCAGCTGCACATCCTTTTGATATGTGGCAAGGTCATTGATGTATTTTCCTCACGCTGTATTGCTTTTTATAAGAAAGCTAATTACATGTATATCATGCTGAAATCTAAATGAGTTAATTACATTGATACATAAGAAACTATGAATTAACTTTCGTTTATAGTTATAAAACGATATTTGTTGTAACTATAGACACGCACATGGAAGAACGCCTAATGTTTAGGCGAATACGCAATCATGTCTATAAAATCCTCGATTAAATAAACAAATGAATTGGATTTTTATATATTTTTATGATTTATTCACCAATTTGATCCCTTCCAAAACATACTGGTTTCTGGTACTTGCGTATTTTGTGTCTGTATTCGTATATTCAGCAGTAGCAGAACTTCCGCAGACTGTGAGATTTTATGCAAGCACCCTGGTTTCCATAGCGATTAATCCTACTAATCTCTCCGTAAATACGGAAATCTCCCCCTGCCTCTGGCCGGCCAAGGGTAGCCTCGAACTCCCCAGCACCAGGCTGTGTACGGACCGTTAATAAATAAGTTACCAAAGCCTCTGTCCTGCCCCCATACTGGACTTTGCGCCCAATTACATCATTTAATGAATCTTGAAATCTGAGAATTTTCTCATTCACAAGAACGGAGCGTGCGTCAAGAATTCTTTCTAATTTGAGTTGCGCACATAGACCGTTTGACAGTTCCGTGGCACGGTTGATAAAGCTGACAATGCTTTGAGCTGCTTCTTTGATACGCTCATCTTGCGGTGACATTATATTCTGCTGGTGGCATGTACACCAGTGTGGCAATATGGCGGCGTGGTCACATGACCGTTCAGCGGGAATGGACGAGAAGAGACTGAGACCTCTCTTTGAAATGTCCGCTGTACGGATATTGCCACTGAAATGTAAGACGTCACTCAGTGTCTCATAAATATCAAACGGCGACGTTAATCTGTTCTTGTTAAGATGGAGATTCCTCATGTGATTTGGATATTTCCTGGCAAACCACTCTGGGAACACTAGATACATGAAAGGTAACCTTTCTTCGAGTTTTCCTATATAGGTACCTCTTATGCCACCAAACCGCATGCCATGATCACTGTAGAACAAGATGACAGTGTCATTTATAAGTCCTTGCCTCTTAATTTCTTTGAAAAATGTTACATAGGGAGCATCAGCAAAGCCAGCTTTGTTAATGTTATCATGCGTTAAGCGAGTAATGAAGGTAAACGCAAAGTGTGGTTTTGATTTGAACTTGTGAAGGAATCTCTTCACATAATCTAACACAAGGTCTGTTTCAAGACGGTTCCCAACACAGTCATGGCCGTTCCTCCAGATGGATCCATGGTCCTCCAGGGCTAAGCTCCACGGTCTCAGGTAATAGTCCGTCGGGGGTTTATGAAATCCCTCCTTGGCATAATTAAATATGGCAATTGTAGGTGCGTCCTCTGCATAGAGTGACCTGTAACCATAGTCAGAGAAATTTCTCCAAATGAAAGAAAACTCATCAAATGGTTTGTAACTCATTGTCTCGTCCCAGGGTAACTCTTCGACAAATTTCCCTGCGAACATGGGCACCAAATTCACATAAGTATTATCAGCAACTTTATTGTATCCTTGTAGTTCAACTGCTTTGAGCTCATTCAAGAGAAAGTCGCGGGTATTTGGGAGATGCCGTATAAAGTTCAATCTTGATATAGAATCAACACCAATGGCTAAGATATTAAGTTGCTCTTTCCTGTTCGGACTATTTTTCTTGTGGTTAACTTCGCTTCTTCTTTCAACATCAGGCTTATTCAGGATAAATGCATGGAAACTTGTCGATAGTATACCTCCTTCTTTACCATAACAAGCAATACGGATAAACTCCTCTTGCATTTCAGTATCACCCCTGATGGTTGTTACGTTCTTGCTGTACCTAAACACATTATCTGAGTGTTCATCGGGACGGTGAATGCTCTGATATTCACAATAATCAAGATCCTCCTGGTAGTACTCCTCCAGTGCTGTGTGATTAATCCTCAGAAACTGGCCGTCTATGTACGTAATAGGGGGTGTGGCGTTACATATCATTGGAGCTTGGCTGTGGATGAATTTCTTCACGCTGGCATCAAAGGGGTCAATATCTGGTATTCTGCAGCCGGGCGTATCAACGACAAACCCGGAAGATAAGCGCAAGATTTTGGGCGTGGTCCCACGATAGGTCCTCCCGTAGACGTCAATAGAGATGAAACTGATGCTGAAGAGAACAAGTAGAAGGAACGCCCATACCACCATCATCCGTGGGCGAGAGATATCCGGACGTAAGCTTAGATACCTTCGGAGCATCTACAACAAAATATATTATCATGTAGAAAACGTATTAGCCGTAATGATGAACTGCATGTCTATTATGAGATACACATAAATACACCAGTTAGTTTTATGATTCTAGGACTACGCACCAATCCCCCACCGTGTATGCTATACGTTAGATGGATGCACAAATTCCCTTCTGCATTTTAATATTATAAAGTGTGATATTGGTAAAGTAACTATAGTTAATGTAATGATTAAATGTAAAATATAGGTAGTGCAGTATTGTATTGGTATCATTTATGTTATGGTAGCCCTTCAATGGCTCAAAAGGTGGGTTAGAGTGTATTTATATAGCAACGAGGTTGCCATCATAATCGTTGCTTGTAGAATGTGTGGATGGGTTAGAGGTGTTCATGGCTGCGTCAAAGACCGTAATATAAAAACTTCAGCATGATCTCGGGAGACACAAATCAATGTCTAATTCTCTGATAGTTAATAATGTGTCTATCATTAATCATACATATACATTTGTATCTATCTTTTCTTTGGGATCTCCATTTCTAAATAATATGAAATCCGACACAGTTCCGACTGATGTCGGAACGCCACTAGTTTTTATCCCTCAAAACAACAGAATCTTGCCCCCTGACGTCCGGGTAAACGCGGTCAATGCGTGTTGATGCGGGTGCATGACATATGATACTCCCTCTGGGAGGTGCAAGAGGCGTGGGTAGCTATGGCAGGTACTGGTGTACACTCTGAAGTCTCGGGGTTGTAGAGTTCAGAATATATGTGTACAATTGGAAGTTGTATCGGAGAAAAGTTCAAATTGTTAGTTTGGGCGGGGATTCTGTCAGTGAGCATAACGATAATATGATAACATCTTTCATTACTTTGCTTCGGGCAGGGACACTTCACCATGGCTATAAATCCACAACTACTGTTCTGTTAGTCCAATACCAGCGTATTAATGTCCATGGTGAGTTCAATTACAGAAGTAAATGTAACACTTGTGGTACATTATCTAAAGTGCAAGAGTGAATGATGGTCAAACTATTTGACGTTTGGTGACCTGCGATACTGAGATACTGTCCCAGCTGAGACACAAAGCCATGATGGTGTGTGCAAGGAGGGTATGTTTAAAAGTGGTTCAAGTCTAATCTAAACTCTTACCTTAGTATTAGAGTATGGCCATACCTAATAAGACACAGGAGTGTTTATAATGGTCCATACCGAAGTTGCAAAGGTCTGCAGTTGTCGATGTACGAAGTGGCTCAAAAGTTTGTGTCGGGTGGCGCCATCTTGCCCTACTTCTTCCTGGTCAGCCCCGCGTGAGTCCATCTTTCACCTCACCTCGCGTGTAAACTCACATGTTAGGCGTCCAACTGCTCCGAAACTGCCTCAACCCACCGTTCCTCCCCCGCCCTAAACTGGCCTCAGTCCCTGTGTCCCCCGCCTCTGCCTCACTGTGTGCGCGACCGCCTCCCTTACCCCTGACTGTCTACACTGACCCCACCCCCACCTGCCCCCTCCTTCCTCGCTGTGTTACAGGGGAAGGTTTATCCTGATTTTGTTTAACCATTTCATGAATGTTCATAATCTTGAGCAAGTCTGTAGACCTTTATCCCTCCCCTACACTCCACCTCAGTCATTTACCATTTGGCTTCATGCCTGTCAGGCGCCAGGGGAAGTCTACAAAGTCTGCAAAGTTGTTTAATTTCTTATTAAGTGTTTTAGTCAATGACTTGAGCAAGTCTACCATGTTCCCTGCCACGACGGGCTCTTAGACGTGCTCAAGTCCATAACGGCGATCACCTCAGTTTATTTACAGACAGACGAGTATTTTAATAATATCTTTGTGTTTTTGTCTTGTGCGCTGCCGCGCTCTTACTTCGAGTAACAAAACACATATGGGTGATATCACGGTAGAATATTTAAGGTCGAGCAGTACTCGCCCGAGTTTAGATGGAAATATTATTAAATTCCGAATTAGACTCAGCCTGAGTCTCCTCTGAACGTTATCGGAGATAACACATCATGGAAAACCCCAGTTGTAGCCTAAATCTAACCGTGATATTGTCCATAAATATTGTGATCTCGTCCAATTTTTTTATAGATCATGTGTCCCACATGAACAACTGTAAATGTGATTTTCGCTTTATTATTTCGGACAAGAATACACACGTAGCCTATATTATCCTGTTGTAAGTCCAATTCTCTAGATAAACATTTTCTATTGATAACCTGTACTCCTCAAATACTTTCCACTGAAATACAGTGTATGTATATTGATGTGTTGATTTTTTAAAGGAGGTATGTGTGCGTGGGACACGTCTACGCATACTGCCCCTGCTGACCGGATGTTGTGGGAATGGTCTAGGAACTATTATCCTAGAACATTCTATAGACCTATTCACACACTTGCGCCATCTTGTAATGGCGTCCAGTATATCAAACCAGAACGAGGCGTGACGCCCTAATGTGGCTTCACGGTGCAGCGGGTGCAAAGTGGTGAATAATCCCGTAAAACCAGCAGGTTGCAGGTCGGACGCCCGGGATGAATGAGGTACCGGTAGTGCGGGACAGGTTGGATGAGACCAAAGAGACTATAATGACACAGGACAGGATGAAGGAAGTAGGTCTTGATAGAATGGGCGGAACAGGGCTATGCTGGAAGACTACCCACATACCGCTCACAGTGGCGTCAGAATAACGGGAGCAGGTTTGAGCCTGTGCGCCCTGGCCCTGGATACAACGGACTGTACTAGAGGGAAACTATGTTCCGGTGGGAATAAGAGGTTACGAGGTAAGGCTTGGAAAAATTACTGCCCAAGGCGTAATTTTTCCAAGCCTTACCGAGTAACTTTGACTTATTTCCACCGGTATATGGTTCCCCTATTCCTAATATACCTTCAATTGTCGGCTAATTACCTACTATATTTAAAACGGTAGAATTCCGTCGAATCTGCTTGAAGTTGCTCCCGCACATAGAGACATAGTGAACCAGAGCTAGGGCTGGAGATTGAAGGGCCACGGGAGTGAGATTCTCGTGTAGTACTAAACTGAATCCTGCCTCTCTTTTTTGTGTTTCTCTACACAGATCTATTTTTATCCTTAGGATTTGTTTCTATCCATACCGAAATTATAATTTAAAACTGTAGTTATCAAGCCACGAGAAAAATTGCGCTGGTAGTCGGTAAAATCGGTGTCACATGAAATGATGGTCGGGAACTAAATGATAGTTCCTGGTATTAGTAGTAGGGGGCACCACTGAGTGCTGTCTAGCAGGAACGTCCCTTGAACAGACTAGGCGGGGGGGAGGGGGGGGGGATACGACGCGACGAAGTCGCTAGTATTGATAAAAACCGAACGTCTTTGAACGTCAACCTGGGCAGTAAACGTCAATCTGGGCAGTAAACGTCAACCTGGGCTTTAACTTCAACCTAAGCAGTAAAAATAAATTATTCCACCCCCAGCAGCGTTAAGTAATCATATGTTGTTTGCTCATAGGTATATAGGGAGCCAAAGTGAACCCGCTGAAACCACAGATACCCGTTTACAAAATACCATTTCCAGTGGCCAGTGAGAACGAGGCTTAGTGCTAAACCTATCGGGCTTTGAGGCTAGACTTTTGTTTTGGGTCTCGTTTGTTACTTTAGAAGTGTTGTTTACTACTATCGTCTCTGAATAACTCTGTCTCGAAGCTACGATGACAGTTGTTAAGTTTATGAAAAATAGGGATCTAAAAGATTGGAGAACGAGACATATATTATCTCGAACCTACATAGTTAAAGTACTGTGCGCCTATATCCGGAAATGGTATTTTGTGACCGGTCATCTGTGGTTGCAGCGGGTTCACTTTGGCTCCCTATAGGAATAGAGTTTATCACTAGACTGTAGTACGTCCCGTTGTCGCTTGGGCCAGGGCGCTCATGCTCTCAAACTGGCAAAGCAGGGTTCGGTTCTAAACGGACTAGTCTATCACGTGGCCCGTGCAGCCATCTGGTGCATAGGATAGAACTAAATTCATCGATTCATGGGGCGTCTGGTACCACACCCATCACTGGAAGCAAAGTCACAGAGTAGATGGGTGCTCTGTGCCAGTGGTCTGCCCCCGATCCGTGTGTCTCACTAGAATAGCTTTATGTATAGCATACGTGAATTGGAATTTTATTCAAGTAGATACACTGATCGAGGGAATTTCCATTTAATACATTCAAGGTGAAAACACGCGTGTAAAGGGCCGTTTGATCTGTAGCCCCTAGATCTGTAGAGGCTTACCATTTGCATATTGCACAACCCCGTCGATTCTTACAACCTCTATTCACATGGCGATATTGTCACGCCGTATCTCCAACAGGCCGGCTAGGTCCGAGAGCTACTTCATATAACCTAATTGGTAAAGGTATTCGCCTGTCACGTGAAATATGCTGGTTCAAATCCTGCTATGAAACTCTCGCTCTCGACGCAATCCAACCTGTTTTGTGTAGTCAGATATAGTGCGACTCTGTTCGTTCCTCACAAGAGTCGGACTTGTGGAGGTTATAGGCTAACTTTGAGACAGACATGGGCGCTGATAACAAATTCAAGGATTGAAAATGGTGGATGCTTGATTGAGGAGCTGCTCCATTTGGGGTTCAAAGAAGGATTTTATAATTAAAAAAGGGGTAGCATCTACTGCTTGTATGATGCGAGACTGAAGTTTGTGAGGTAGTTTTTTGAATCATACTATTTTTATTTCATTTCACATCCTTTACAAACGTCAGTTTGCAAACCAATATGGTTCGCAAAGGATCTCAAAGTTTGCCTATGTCTGTAAGTGCAACGTCTGTAGGGATTGACAGTGGACGCAGCGTTGTACTACGCTGTAGGCCTAATTCGACCTCCCCCTGGAATATAAGATAATAATTTCAGGAAATCTTGCGTTGGATATTTAGCACTTTGATTAAAGCGAATATTATAGATAAATCAGACGATTCGACCTGACAATCAGAACCCATGTCATTCTCCTGATAATTGAATATGATGAGCTCAAGGTGTTGTAGAGCATATATCTATCTTAAAAATCAGGGGTCACCGAGCTAGATTTTTATTTAGAGATCAGCAGTATGATAATATACTAGAATATAAATTCTAAAAAAAGTTGTTTTTCACATCGTAAAACCCATGTCATTTTCGTCGAACTTTTACTGAATATAGGCCTAGTACTTGTATATTACTACATAAGAGTACATAACAGGTCACCATCCTTGTTTTTGAGAAGACAAATTGAAGAAAACCATATTTTTCGGTAAATTTCCTAAGTAAATCAAGCATATATAAACTGACATAATGTACCTTTTAAGATCGGTTAAACTGGACAAAACGTTTAATTTATTAATATAGAACTAGAATGAATCACAAAAAAAACTATATTTATTTTAAAATCATCAGATAGTGCCGCCGTAAATTGAAGGATATGCCTTTAACCTGAGAAGTACAGATGTGGGTCTCTGTTCTTTGTAGGAACTACAGAGACTGAGTCGCTCTCAAAGCTTGGGTACCAGTCAAACTGGGGTATTGCATCACCCCTGTGCATAAGCCATGTTTTTCATCATTCTGTGTTTTACAGGCTTGGTTGACGCGGGCCGGCTCAGTGTGGGGGCTACTTCGAATTCTAAACCTTGATCCATGTTGCCAAGCGGAGGCGTTCACCAGATGGTGAAAGTTGCTGGTTCGAATCCAGCCGAGGATGTGGTCTACACTGCCCCCTGCGCCATCTGACCTGTTTTGCCAATTCTGATTAAGATAAAAACATGCATTATTAATATCACAGTTATCTAAAGCCACGGACTATAAATCCGTTTATGCAACTATAAATCAGTTTATACAATTCCGCGAAAAAACCGAGCTGAACAAAGAATGAGCCTGAGCTCGCAGGGTGACTCTGACCCAGTTTACTTTCAGGCTACAGGTCAATACTGTAGCGCCCCACTCGGCGACCTACATTGATACCCTGTTACTCTGGTTCCCGGGGTATCCGGTAGATGGCACGGCTGAGATATACCAACTACTGTAAAACCCCGCGTAAGCGCACACCCTCCGTTCGGGGCCAAAGTGTCTGCTTACGGTCCAATATGCAAGTGTTATATATATATATATATATATATATTTATATATATATATATATATATATATATATATATATATATATATATATATATATATATATATATATATGTGGGGGAGATAAAGGCGATGATAGATTTGAATTTTTTTTTCAATATCTTAATTGGGTCCGAAGTTATCTAACTTTGAATTACAAAATTTATTTTCTATGAATTTACTCACGCACATTCATAAAAAACAAAAAATAATCTATTTTTGTTAGGGTGTCCGTCAGAGGTGTACACTTACAAGGACTTTTAGGCGTTTTCGTGCAGAAAAACTATCCGCTTACGCGGGGCATCGCTTACGCTGGATTAAATCAAATCTAATAGAGGGGAAAATAATTTTTAAAAAACACGCGGGGAGTCATGGTTTTCAGAGTTTCTATTACTACAGATAGGCGAATTTTAGTGTCTTCGTTAGGGGTGCTTGCTTTCTCATTGACGTCCTTGCCTGTGCCTAAATAAGTGCTAACAGTGGGATTATCCTCGTCCCATGTAGGGGTCTCCTATGTTGAGGTCTTCAGCCAGAACTCTGCAAAATTTGAAAAAATTGGTTAAGGTAATCTGGCGAATTTTCTGGGTTCATGCGGGTGCCGTCCTCAGTTTTTTCGAGAGTGGGCGGTATAATCACTTGTCTAGGTTTTAGGATCTGATTTAACTCGTACCAGAATTTCGTCGTGTTACCAACCAAATCATCTAATTTATCCTTAATTATCTCACACTTAGCGTTTCTTATAGTTTTTCAAATTTTCCTTTTTAGGTTATTCGCAGCAGTTAACTCTTTCATTAACTAGTACAGTTTTACTGTTTTGTTTCATAATGCCAAGTTCGATCATAAATCATCTTATGTTGTCATTCATCCTGATAGCTGGTGACTCGCATGCTTTCCAAGTTTTGTACGGTCAAGCGTAATCTAGGTAATCATGCAGTTCTTTCAAGAGCAATTTCTGATTGTTAGCGTCGATATGGCTGTAATAAACATCCCAGTCGACTGAGGTCAGTCAAAAAGTCATGAAGTTCAAGACTCCCTGATCATATCTGAGTGCAGTTGGCTAGTACACAGTAAAACCCCGTTTCTGGGACACCTCACTTAAGGGGTCACCCCGCTTAAGGGGGCAGTTTTCTCAGAACAGACATCTTTATTTAGTTTATTTTTACCCCGCTTGAGGGGACACCCCACTTAAGGGGTCACCCCACTCAATGGCACACTTTGCTCGGACCGGAGGCTGACCCCTTAAGCGGGGTTTCACTGTATATTGTCTATACATGTATATGTTCCACCACCATGGAAGAGGCGGGTGCATTGGTTGATCAGGCGCTTTAAGCTGTTATCCTGACAGTTACATTGTTCTACATCAGTGCTATTCTTTCTTCTTCGAGAATCCACTGTACTCTCTTGGACGGCATATAAAGTTCATTTGGGAAGGCAGAAATGACTGTTCTCCCATCCCAGCAAGGATGCGCAGCAATAAGCTCCATGCACTAGCGCCACCACTCCAGTCTCAACAAAACTACCACCAACATCACCCTGCGGGGATATCAGCATCTATCTGTAAACACAGAGAGCCACCACAGACTGATACCCGTACCCCCTCTGGAGGCAGGTATCTATACGGATGCTTCAGGTGAGAGCTGCAGGAGGGGTGCGACTCACAGGGGCCTGATATCTTCATGGTGCCTATGGTGCACAGCGGCAAGAGAGGGTTAGTCCTCCCTTTTCATCCTTTAAGTGTATGTAGGCCTACAAATGTATGTATGTATGTATGTATGTATGCATGCATGCATGCATGCATGTATGCATGCATGCATGCATGCATGTATGTATGTATGTATGTATGTATGTATGTATGTATGTATGTATGTATGTATGTATGTATGTATGTATGTATGTATGTATGTATGTAATTATGTACATGTATGTATTTACGTATGTTTGTATATCAGTAAACTGTATGTTTTCTGTACCGATCTTTTCATTATTGACTGTGCCACACTTTCTTCAGGAAGTCGGTATTTTCGTAGTCAGTAGTGCACTGGTACATGGATTGTGAGGTCTAGGAATCTTTTCTTTTTTCTAAGACTTTTATTAGAAAAAAATATATATTAGAGCCTGGAAAAGCCTGGAAAATGCCTTGAATTTAATTGGGCTGTCAATTTACGAACCCTGCATATAATTTCTTGGGTTCATCTGTATGCATAGGAAGCAACGTATGTACATAACAAGTAATGAGTATGATATAATGGGTAGCATTATAGATTAAGCTATAAAGTGCTCCTTCGTATCTACAATATGGTCCTTGACTGGAGCCTTGTATAAGATGAAATAATATAGTTTAATATAATGCCAGAGTCTATGGAATGCATGGGCTTAGCGGTTTTTGTTCTGCTTTAAATAATTTAAACGAGTCAGTGTTTCTTACCCTTGCAGGTAAAGCATTCCAAGCAACTGCTCCTCTATATTCAATACTACATTTATACGTTTCGGTTTTTGGAAGCTTTACATTAAACAAGGAGGTTCTCTGGGCTCCTCTTTTTACAGTTCTTGCCTTTAGTAAATCCTGTTTGTCTTGTTCCTTGTACATGTGTGTTACTAGATGGGCCTGACGTCGATCCACTAGTAATGGTAGTTGTACAGTTCTATGCAGTGCTACTACATTTGCACGGTTTCCACTCTTTGTTACTACCCGAATGGCATTGTTTTGCAATACCTGTAATTTTGCTTCTACTTGGCTGTCATTTATCTAATGGAAAGAAATTTCGATGAGAGATAACATTGACTATTGTAAATTCACACCGCGCAGAACTATATTAACTGACAAATTTATTTATATTAGACCTAAGACTAACGGCCATATGATGAGCGACATGTGAGACTCCCCTCATATACTGTCAGTTTTGTATTGTTGCCAAGCCTAGATAATTTTCCCTAAAGGAGTTGAATAAATCTGATTGCATGGCATGAAGCAGGTATAGCAGAGAACCATTGCTGTCACTTAAATGGAGGTTGAGTGGTCCCTGTGTGCGGTTAAAACCACGTTCAGGAGAGTTCATTTTAATGAATGGCTGAGAGACAAAGCTTTCGCGACATGTCCTCGGTGGAATACAAAGGGAGTAGGCCCCTGCCATAAGAATACTGGGAGGGGGGGGGGGGGGGAAGCTGAAAAGGGTGATGTATACCTCTGAAAAAGGCAGACTATTTCAAGGGGGAGTAATTGAACAGGACACCCATTTGCAGTCTGTATTAGTTTCGACTCCCTGAAACAGATGCCTTGAGGCAATCAACTCTCACAATGTTGTTAATGGTCTTTCCAAGACTCACAGCATAGAACATAATGCTCTGACGAGAGTGCATAGATCCAGGCACAAATGCACTGGTATTGATCTACAGGTAGATACCTACACATGTGTTTTTTTGGGGGTTTAAATATTTTTATTAGACGAAAAAGGGTTCACATTCACAACGGTGTGATCTTCCACTCCGATCCGTCATACAGATACAAAGACAAAGACAATTCCTGGTGCAGGATAACACAGAATGGACAGGTAATCAGTCATTTAAGCAGGACAAGAGTTCCAAATGTATATCGCATTCGCTGTCCACTACACGGTGGACAGGAGTGTTAGTTAATACCAAACTACCATAACAGTCATAGTATAGCATCCAAAAACATAGCAAAGAGAAACACAAAAGAGAATAAAGAAAAATAGATAAAAATATTAGACAATACAATACATAAACAACAAAGTACATGAATTACGACAAAGTGAGTAGCTGTGGGTGACAGATTAAGATGGAGGGTATCAAATATGCAAACCATCTATGTAGAGAGGCACCAACCTAGAACCGTTACAGTGCAAGTAGAACTGCGCATATAAGTTGCATGCAAACGCACACTATCTGAGAGGGACTGGATAGTTTGTGGTATTACAGATGATAGACTTCAATTTAGACTTAAAGACACCGCGTTCTTGGATGGCCTGCGTTTCTTTGTCTAGGGCATCCCAGAGCTGCACCCCGTGGTAAAGAGGGGACCGTCTAAATATATCCTTAAGAGGGCGTTTAAGCTTGATCTTTATTTTGTGCACACTTCTAGTAAGTCTAGCTCTTTCAACCACCAGGTTTTCGTCATTCGTAGACCACCAATGGATAATGGACAGGAGGTGGCGTGATCGTCTTACATTCAAGCGATCAAGGTTAGCTTTCCGGTGCAACTCCTCTGTGGGAACTCTGTCCCTGCGTTTTATACCAAAGCAACATCTCAAGGTATCATTCAATAAGACCTGTAGCTGGGAGCGCTGGGCATCGGTCAAGACTACCGCAATAAAATCGCTGTATTCAAGCTTGGTTAAGATCATGGACTTCGCAAGGATCACAGAGGTGCCGATATTCATAAAGGGACGTAGTTTACGAAATCGGAATAACCGCAGAGATACATCCTGACACAGTTTCTCGTAGTAGATTTTAAACGTAAGGCTTGAGTCAAATACTACCCCCAGGTAATTATACATTCCTACCAGTTCCAGAGATCTATTCTGAACTTTACAGGTTGGTAGTTCACCATGATTTCTACCGGGTGGGAACCAGATGATTTTGGATTTGTTGCCATTTATTACTAGCTTATTAAGCGTGAGCCATAGGTCGATTTGGTTCAGATCCTCCTGTAGCAGGGCCGCGAGAACTGAAGGGTCTTTGCCACTTAAGGTCAGGACAATGTCGTCTGCGTACATAATTATACTCGCATGGTTTAGACATTTTACCACCTCGTTTAGGTATACCACAAAAAGGATCGGCCCAAGGACCGATCCCTGTGGAACCCCCTTTGTCACTCTGGCGAAGTCCGAAAGATCTGGGCCTATTCTGGTAGCTTGCCGTCGGTCTTCAAAGTACGATTTAACTACAGATAGGACTTCAATGCCCGATCCCAGGCCGCCCAACTTAGTTAGTAGGAGACTATGTTCGACACAGTCGAACGCCTTTTGCAGGTCTATAAAGGCACAGATTGAATATAGACCACGGTCCCTAGCATCGAATAAGGCCGATGTAAGTTTAAAAATCGCTTGGCCCGTGGATCTTGACGGGAGGAAACCGAATTGGTTCACATCAAGTGCATTGTGTGCAATCAGCTGGGGGACCAACTGGTCGTGCAATGCATACTCGACTAATTTTGAGATAATGGACAGGTTACAGATAGGTCGTAGGTCGGCTGGCTTCAAAGGCTTTGGCACCTTTGGGATCGGGGTAATAAACCCCTTGCACCACGAAGCTGGGAAATAACCGAGTCCAATCACTTTATCAACTATCATCTTCAGAACCACAGGGTTTGATTTTAGGGCCTTTTTGATCACTCCAGAGTTTACGTGTTCGATGCCCGACGACTTATTCCCTTTTATTTTATGTATTAGTGAGGTAGCCTGGTCAATGTCAATCTCATGGAGGAGAATTGCATCATCTAACTCAGGGTTATAGTAGGTATCCGGCCCCAATAGCTCATCAGCCTTTTTAGTAATTTTCTCGGCGATATTTATAAAGTGCTGGTTAATTTGATACAATTAGATTCGAATAAATACATTGATATTGATTATATTTCTACTTTACAAGCTTCAAAAATGAAATAAAATAGACAGATGGAAATGCAAAAAGGCCCCATCTCCCCCATCCCCATCCTCACGAGAATACCGGAAATATGGTAAGGAATGCATAGATATCCCGCTTAAGATGGTGACGGGTCACATGACCATGATTTACGGAGATACATCCATATGAGAGAGAGAGAAAGGGAGAGAGAGACGCACTCTCATTCACCATTGATCTGTATCATGAAGGGTGTTTTCATTACCAAAAAACTCCAGTTTGTATGTACTTGACAAGTAACCATTTTTCATCTATTAGCATGGCAATAGTTACACAAACAGAAAAAGCATTGATAACTTCTGGCTGGCAATGTTCCATCCAAACAAAACAGTAAACTGCTGTTTTTCATGCGCGTAACGAGTGATCTAGAGATGGCTGCCCTCGCTTTTATCATCAAAGGGGATCCTCGTCAAAGCGTGATGTTTCCAATTATCACAACGCCAAAATATTGACATAGTCCAAATTGTCGTGTGCGAGAAAGTGACGTCACGACCGAAGATAAACTACACCACTGACACCTGGCAGGAAGTTTGTGTACTATAATATTTACGCCAGGTTCGCACGTGACCTAGACCTCATGGCAGCTCCTCCAGGGTGCCTGACCGACACCTGGGCCGTGTCTTCACCTCTCCATCGCCACCCCACCCCGCTCACCCTACCGACTCCATTGTGGGCTAGTCAGCAGCAACCAAGCCGTGGACATGCCTAGTTCAGGACCAACGTAGTTACTGCCAGGATCTGTAAATGTAATTACAATATTGGTCCACTGGGAGCCACATATCCTGAAAAAAGGCATAGTCACTATGTGATTTTATAACGTGTAGAAATAGTCACCATTGAATAGAAAGGAAAGATGATTCAACCTATATATAAGGCAAAGGCATCAACGATCTACTCCTGAGAAATCTAAGGAAACCCTCAAGGAAAGTGATGATCTGAGCTATTCTCAAATATGTGTATCTAATTCCATTGTCTGGAATGAAGAGTAGTTCCTTCTAATGATTTGTTGTGCACATGTATATACTATTGTTCAGTACAGAAAATACTATCATACTGTTTCGTGTCTGAGGTTCAGGGTTACAGTTCTCTTCGTGAGCCAGGAAAATCCCAAATGGTAACCATAGAACAGTGCAAATAAAGTTTAACTATTTTATTTCAAAACCCCAAACGACGCACCATGTTCGGTGAAATTTGGGAACAATATCTATACGCAAATTCAAAGTATTCAATTGCATGGATCTTAGAGATTAGTGATACCCTCTGTTAGTTATTTTGTATTGTGTCCATTCAGAGGCCTTCAGGTGTCACCGGCTGGTGCCACATTCTGTCGGAATCTCCGTGTATCGCAATCTGTTGGGTGCGGTTTATCATAATCAGAGAGGTATAACATCACTATTCCTGAATAATAGTGCGAAAGAATATATACGGGATAAATGCGACAGAAATTCAACCTGTGTGCTTCATAGGTTCATATCATCACTGTCATCCCTATGTTGATTTTATGACTATGCATCATCACTCTTCGCCTAATGTTTAGACAAGTGCATCCTTATTGCCGAGTCTATGTCTATTTAATAGGCATATATCACCATCCCGAGTTGAACACCCAGGAGGACGGGGCCTGTCTACCACGAGCCGTGCGGGTGTGGTGATTTACCTCCTCCAGCCGCGGGTCAGTCAGACCAAGCAACATCCCCGACTCCCGAGTGTGGGAAACTTTATCATCCCGCCAGCTCCTGTACGGCGGCTTCCCACACCCGCCCCACTCACTGCTAGCACTGACAGAGTGAGCAGTTTGCCTCCAATAAGAGGTGCTCAGAACTGCTCCTTGAGTGTTTAACTTTGATTGGTCTTGTCCAGAGCGGTGGGTTTTTATTGTTATTTAATGAGAATGTCGCCTTGGGCACTGCTAAACCTTGTTAGTGTTTGGAAACCCATGACACTTCCACTGCTGATAGACAACTCGAGTACAGCCGATCTGCGAATATGTCCCTGGCGACCTGCTGGCCCGCAAATTGTACCGACGACCGACCTGCTTGGTGATATATGCGGCTCTCGTGTTTTTAAACTCTAACAGTAAAACTAATATATATTTGTTTTCATTATTCCCAAAAATACGCTACATGGGCGGTCTGACATTATTTGCTCGTAGTGGAGAATACAGCTCTCGTTGCGAATTCCCGTTATGTTTCAATAACCAGAACTTTGATGTACTGAATAACGATCTTATTGATACCCTCTACCAGACATCAATAGAAGAAAACAATTTGATGAGATGTGTTGGAATACTACACTGCCTGAGCATAAGGAATACTAATCATATACAAGACAATAAAGTCATTCATGTTTAACAGATCATAAAGAAGACGAGAACTCAAGAGCTACTACTGCAAGACTGTTTAATCTCGGCCACATGCCGTCCATGTATATCCACTGGTCACAGACCCCGCCTCCTCCAGGAGGAGTGGTCAGATGATTGGCCAAGATAAGATACCACTGCCTGTCAATCACGGCAGCCACACCCCGCTGGGAACGAGGTCAAGTCCCCCTGACCCACAAGGCACGGCCCTAATTACTCCTCTAAGACATAGTATAATGAACCGTTACATATTTCTCCCCCCTCCAGGTTAATCCAAGCATTTGGATTACCCACAATTAAAAACAGTTATTAGTAAAGATTTGAACTAGTCAGGCTAACACATTGTTTCTACCAGCCTAGGATATATATCTTATACATAACGGATACAATCTCCTGACGGACCACAAACTCGATAACTTGTACTTTGTCGATATACTACTAAGGTCCAGATCCATCTCAGGCTTTACACACAATACTTAACAAAGGTTCGTATTGACTTATCCATCGTCCATCTACATGCACAACCCACTGCTTCAAGCGTCTAGCAAATTAATCGTATGGCCCTTTAGCGTCCGCTTCCTTGGTATTGCTGCTTCAGGCTTATCAACATTAATGACCATCTTTGTTTTCTGACCTGATCCCTCATTATTCTCAAATTTCAATGTCATTCCAAATACAAACAATATCAATGGCTACTACTAGAACTGTCATCCATCTTCTAACTTCATCGATAGCCTCAACGAGGTGTTAGTCCCCAGGGGGTTGCTGCTTCGGAAGTTCATACACAAGCACCGTGACACACACAATTCCCCTAGTCATATGGTTTGCCCATCTCTAGACGCTTCGTCAGACGTCCCTTCCGAGGAAGTGGACCACTCTTTGTAATTGATGTCTGTCCTAGTCGTCAGTCCATGAGCTATACGATGTGCAGCTCTCGTTCTGGGTCTAGTACCTGACGACGACACCGTCATGTCCTGCTCCTGTAAATCGGTATCAGGTGTTGTGGTTTGGTTGTTATCGTCCCCCTGCTGGTTGTCTTCCCGAGGCGGCGGGGAATCGTTCATCCTATCTGTTATCTCTCCTCCATCCTCCGAAGTGTCAGACTCCTCCTCTGACCACACAGCATGCGTGCTGTGATCTTCGGCGAGAGGCGACACAGGCTCCCCCGGGTGTCTGGTGTAATCCGTCCTGTCATCCCGGTCCCCAGTGTATATTGTGGGAAGATCAATTGGGGGGGTGCAAACCTCGTCCTCCGGAGGGTCACTCCCAGGCATGTTTATCGTTTCTGTCTCTAGTGTGTCGTTGCCCAAGGCAGGGAGCACACGGTCCGCTACAGATAGCAAGGGCCACCTGTCGAGATTAGTGGTGATTGAACCTGTGTCGGCGGCAGGGCGTTCTGATAACGCAGAGTACGATGCGGCCCGGCTCCTTTGTAATTGTCGTTTACGAGTTAATCGTCGTTTAATGGTCTTACCGCTTGCCAATCGTTCTGCTGGGATGCCAGCGTCCTTTGGATAATACCGGCTTTCTACTACACAGGAGGGCGGCAAGTTAGCGTATGGATTAAACAACCTCTTGTCAGTATCCCTGTGGTCATCGGCGGCCTGATTAGTTGCACACTCAATAGATTCCTTGTCCTTTGTCGGCCGCCGCCCCACCGTGTTAGTGCCATGGGGATCCCCTGGGGGGTTCTTGTCTGCTGCCGCTGCACACGTAGATCCACGGTCGAGGGGCAGATAAGTGATGTGGGAAGGCACTAGCTTTAGTCGTTCTGCATTTACTCTGAGTGTCCGTCCTGAAAAATGCCGTAGTGTAATCACGTGGCCTTTTACTTCTGTGACTACATACCCATGTAAATAAGTGGGTTGGAACGTTGTCACCCGTGCATTGTTCAGCAGTACCTCCTGTCCCACTTGGTACGAGGGTGCGGCCGGTCTCTGATCTAGCCGCATCTTGTTGCGTTGCTGTAAGTTCTTCGTTCTCTGGTTTACCAATTGTAGGGCCTTTTCTCGTTGTTGGATTTGATCAGCCAACACTTTTAATTCCTCCCCCACTGGTGTTCGCACATTAACGGGGTTGTTGGTCCCTGGCGGGTTTCGTCCGAACTGCAGGAAATACGGTGAGAATCCATGAACTGTGGACACCGTTGATCGATAGGCCCACAACACTGCACCCAGATGTTTTTCCCAGTCATGTACTCTCCCTGCTACCAATTTGGCTAGCATAGCCTTGATCGTCCCATTTACTCGTTCCGTTTTGGCGTTCGTCATGGGGTGGTAAGCGGTAGAGTACCTCCACTGTATGTTTTGTTCCTGTGTTAGTTGCCGCACCGCTGCATTCAGAAATTCCCTTCCCCGATCGGAGATCACAATTTCCGGGGGCCCATGAGTGGGCAGCCATACTTCTTTGAAAAAAGCCACGATGTTTTCTGCTTTTTTCTGCCAAATTGGGGTCACCTCCACCCAACCCGTGCAGTGGTCAATACAAACTATGGCATAGTCATGCCCCCTGTGACTTACTGGCAATGGTCCGATCAAGTCAATCCCCACAATTTCATTGGGTTTGGTCGCCGTTGGTAGGGGCTGGCAAGGGGGGTAGGTTTTGACTGGCCTGTACAAGGTGCATACTGGACATTGTTCCAGTATCCTATGAATTCCCCGTCGCATGTCAGGCCATTTGTAACGCTGCGCAATACGCTCATAGATCTTGTACATGCGCTGATGGCCTAGTTCTTGATGGATTTTCATGACCACTCGCTCTACCAGAGTGGGGGGTAACACAATGCGAGGGAAACTCACGCCCTTCACCTCCCTCACGGTATACAGCACACCTTCCGACACAAAGTAGTCATCTTCCTGTCTAAGTCCCTGTTGGTATTCCGCCATCCGAACTTGATGTCCTATCAGGGTATCTTTGGTAAGGTTGGGGTCCTCCCACTGTGCTGCGCCTTCTGTGGACACAGTGCGGCAGGGTTCGACTGCTAGCAGAGAGGCACTCTCCAACAATACGGCTTCGTCGTCCTGTACAACCTGCCCAACTTCCTGAGGGCTTGAAGCCACTGATGGTGCTGGAGATCGGGGGGGCAGTCTCGACAGCATGTCCGCGCGCACATTGTAGGCCCCCTTACGGTACTCAATGGGGGCTCCGAACTCCGCCAGCAGCACTGCCCACCTCTGTATTCGAGAATTTCTGACCTCCTGTTGGAAGAAACTCCTGAGCGGCTTGTGATCAGAAATTATGGTGAAGGTTGCACCCTGCAAATACGGGTATAATTTCTGCAGCGCGTACACAATGGCGAACGCCTCTTTCTCTATGGTCGCCCACTTCTGCTGACTGACACTCAATTGTTTAGATATGTACTGGATGGGCTTTTCTACCCCCTCATCGTCAGCTTGTGTTAGAATACCTCCTACACAGGCCATGCTGGCGTCTACATACAGTCTGTATGGCTTCTTGGAGTCTGGAAATGCCATAATGGATTCCGAGGTTAACACGTTTTTCAGCGCCTTCCAAGCCGCCTCTCGTTCTTCGTTCCATAGAAACAGCTCATTTTTGCGGGTCAATTCCACTAGCGGCGCAGCACGTTCAGCAAAGTTTGATATACACTGGCGGTAGTAGCCCGCCAGCCCCAGAAAACGTTGAACCTCCTTCACGTTTGTGGGTGGTGCCATGTCCCTGATGGCCTCCACCTTTCTAGGGTCAGGCCGAATGCCCTGTCGCCCCACGATGTACCCCAACAGCTTCACCTCAGGTTGACGGATCTTGCACTTACTGGGGTTCACTGTCAACCGGTGCTGTTGCAGCAGATTGAATACTTCGGTTAGATGATCAGTGTGGTCAGTGTCATTGTCAGAATACACAATAATATCATCCAAATACACCAGTACATTCTTGTTTAACACCGGTGCCAGCACTTTGTTGATGTACCTCTGCCATGTGGCAGGGCTATTGCAGTACCCTTGAGGCATTCGGAGGAATTCATAAAGTCCCGTAGGCGTACTAAAAGCTGTAACCTCCCTGCTCTGGGTTGTAATCTCCACTTGGTAGTATGCATTCTTTAGATCCAACACCGAGAATACCGAGGCACCTGCCAGAGCGTCGAATATGTCCTGGATATGGGGGAGCGGGTAGGCATCTTTTTTGCATAGTTGGTTCACTTTTCTATAATCCACACAGCACCTCAATCCACCGTCCGTTTTGGGCACAATTAGCAATGGGGATGACCAGGGGCTGCTACTGTGAGTAATCACTCCATCTTTTAGCATCTTGTCTATCTCGTACGTCACTTTATCCCGCAATGCCAGGGGGATTCGATAGGGTCTTTGTTTGATAGGAGTATGCTGGCCCACATCTATGTGAAGTTTTACCTCGGGGGCGGCTGACAGTGATGTCGCTCCAACTGCAAACACCCCGGGATATTGTTCCTTCCATTGATCCAGCTCAGAGTGGATACCCGCGAGTTCTTTGTTGGTGTCCCCACACTGTCCATATTGAAACCACTGGTTAGCCAACCACACCTTCTTATTCACACAGTCTAGCTGGCAGTCCATTAGCTCCATCGCATCAATCCCTAGCAAAAGATCGTGCCTGAGCTCATTACACACGTACACTGGGATCTCGCACCCATATAGGGGAACAACCGCCACTCCCTGAGTTTCCAGCATGTGTCCCGACAATGATTTCAGTACCAGTCCTGCCATAAGCACTTGGGGCCGTCCCGCATCCCTGCAGAGTTGCTTCCATTTTGATTCAGAGATAAGGGATCTAGAGGCGCCAGAATCAACTAGGGTATGCACGGTAGTATTGCCCTGTGATAACATTATACACACCCTACCGTCTGACGCAGCAACTAGTTTCCCGGGTAGGGGTAGTGTCCCGCCACAGGCCCATAGGCTGCATTCCCGTTAGTCGGCCATCCTTCTCCTTCTGCGGCCTGGTAGTTTTGTGGTTGCGTTGTTTCCATATCGTTCTTGCTGGGGCACTCTCGGGCTACATGCCCAAACCCTTGGCAGGTATAGCACTGTAGATTGGGCCGTAATACACGACCGCCTCGGCCTCTGCCTCGACCCCGGCCTCTATCCCGGCCGGCCCCCGGGTGTACCCCCATGTAGAAGATATTGGGTGCAGGGTAAGGGTTTTGCATCTGGGGTGCCGGGATCGGTGGCCCGTACCCGACGAGCGCAGGTGCCTGGGTATACTCATTGGTCGTCATCGGGTTACCCGGGGCCGCCACAGCTGCTACTTCCTCTGATCCACCCTTCGTCGACTTCATGGATACCGCCAACGACTGGACTTGCCTTTCCAGCGACTTCAATACTCCAGCGAATTCCTTGTAATGTGGGGTCTCATCTAGTAAGGTGGGAGGCGGCGGAGGCAAGGCTGCCTGTTCCAAATCGCATACATCCTCCAATGACAGGTAACTGGCATTGTGGTTGGCTAGAGTGATTACCGCTCGTACATCGTCCGCTCGCTGGCAACCCACCAACTCACGTAACCTGGGACTACGCAGACCCTTCAAATAAAAGTCTGTGAGTTGGGTGGCGATGACATCTATTTGCCGCTCTTGTGGTGTGTAGGCGTAGTGCACCTCCTCCAGGAAACGTACACCATACTCTTTGACAGTCTCACAGGGACTTTGTTGCTTTTTCTACCTTCCGTCTTAATAACTTAACTTCTTCAGCCCCGAGAAATGCTTTCAAAAGTACAGGCTTCAGGTTAGCCCATGAGTACTCCGTAGGTGGCTCACTCTCGGCAAACAGTGTCTTTGTTTCGATAATGCACCTACCTAGTGCGCCCTTAGACCGTCCTTGTACCGTGTCCATCATAATGGTATCCTCTGGATCAATTGCCTTATCAGCCGCATCTAGCCCATCGATCCAGTTTCTGAATGCTGCCGGCTCATTCCCGTCGATCACAGCCACTCCCTTAACAAAGTCATTGATCCTCCTGCGTGTGGATTCCATCACAGCGAGGTCCAACTTTCTCTGTTCTCGTTGCTCCGCCATCTTATGATCTGTGGGTAGGTAGGGTAACGTAATATCCTGGCAAGATCGCCACTTTAACAGATCATAAAGAAGACGAGAACTCAAGAGCTACTACTGCAAGACTGTTTAATCTCGGCCACATGCCGTCCATGTATATCCACTGGTCACAGACCCCGCCTCCTCCAGGAGGAGTGGTCAGATGATTGGCCAAGATAAGATACCACTGCCTGTCAATCACGGCAGCCACACCCCGCTGGGAACGAGGTCAAGTCCCCCTGACCCACAAGGCACGGCCCTAATTACTCCTTCTAAGACATAGTATAATGAACCGTTACACATGCTTCATAGGCATTACATGAAACTACCTCTTTCTTAAACATTTGCTCAATTACTAGGCCGTAGTCAGGTTATAGGGACGACCTTAAAGTTTAGGTTCTTATTGTTATGTACTCAATAATAATGAATCCCTCCGAGAATATCTGCTAGCAGATATAACTTTTTTTTGGTAAATGAACTTAGTTTTTTTCAGAATATATACACTGTGCATGTAGTTTTTTTGGTTACATCACAATTGGCTCATCCACATCCAGTATTGCTTGTCTGGTTAAAAAAACATCAACCTAATCACAAATGTCAATCTTTGTCAATGCAAATAATTTTCCACATTATTGCTGATGCAATTCAAATTTTACTCATTTTTGTCCATCCCAAGAACACATAACTATTATTCAAATGTGGATAAGGTGTCAGTAAAATACAAATATACAGAATACCACCGTAAACTGGCACACTTACACTAACGCAAACCATTTTATGGTGCCATACTGTGTATTTGATATAAAGAAAATGGACTTTAAGTGAGCAGTCTTACCGTTTGTGGGTAACACCAACAAAATTAAAACTTCCCAGGCCACCTTAAGTGCTTTCTTGTCTGATCGGTAACGATCTCTTCCCATTGCTATTTCCCGCGGCCTAACTTGCCAACAAACTATATTAATTATGGACATAACACAAGAGGATTGTCAATCATCACTATGTTCTATGGGTATTTCCATATGATAGCTTATAGTCTAGAGGTCAATTGGTAAGTTCATATTCGGGCTGGATATATGCCAACAAGTTGTTTCTTCCTTGCCTAATGCTGTGGCCTGTTCACGTTCATTAATGACTAAACAACTGGTGTTTTTCCTCAGTAACTATGTGAGTAGCATGAGGGTGGTGCACATCAACATACTCATATATCTATATTGGCAACTGTTCCCCAACTTCAACATGTTTAACTAGAGTAACAGATGCGATCTATCGGTTTATGATTTCTGTATGTCTCTAAGCATCCTACTACTGATTATCTTGTAGTGGTTTACATAAAAACCCAAATTCCACTAATACAAAGACCAAACACATATTCATTAACGAATCCAGGGACCACTTCTGACTGCAGTCGTAAGATGAAAAAGGTCCCTTTTTGATATTGTTTTACAGAGGCCGGTCTTGACCAATCCCAACGGTAAAGAAGATTTGATGTGTATATATATAAAGCATATTGGAAGATAACACCATTAAAAGGCAGAGGTCGGCCATGTTTCCATAAGCTTATAAACGTACAAATAAACGAATAAGACTATTCATTTGCTTTAGCTAAGTTCTATAAGCAATAATCGATGGTTTTCTGGACAAGCGCCGTAAACCATAAGAAGCCTCCACCTTTGAAAGGCAACATGTACACATATGTAGATCACGATTAGTAATCCGGGCAATTTGGAATACAGACGGGCATTTAATGGTTCGGTTATTAGTTGTATTTGGTACATCCAGGATACTGGAACAAATCATATCAACGTGTATAGCCTCACTAAACCTATGTGTAACCAACGAGTATAGTTTTTCTAAACTCGTTGGTGTAACTATAGCCGCAGTCTACATCCAAATTTTAGAGGCTCGTGTTAACAACTCCAGCAGTTACTCTCCAAACAGATGCTCTGACAACCTATTATTGTCTGTAGAATATATGTCAAATTACTGCACTATGAGAGTGTACATCCATCGTTTGCGCGCATGTATAAATGGAAGCACATTGCTGAGTCTTTGACCCTCTGACCTTCTGACCCTGTCATCAAGCACTTCGACCTCAGTGTTTATAGTGACAATCAATTTCCAATATGCATAAATTCATAGACACGAAAACATGGAAAGTGATAGGATAATGAGTGAAGGGGAATGAACATACATGACCACGGGGCAGTAATGCTCCGAAGATGGCGGTTAGTGTAATGAAATCCTGTACATCCATTAACTTCCTTTGAACTATGCTATTTAGCTACCATATAGTCAAACGTGCACAGAATAAGACCAGTCTGGTATATGCTCCGCGTCTATTAATTTGTTATAGGAAAAAGAACTATTTAGTTCCAGGGATCAAATCGTTTGTCGTAAATCCTATACTCTGACTCTTTTGTATATATATATATATATGGATATCAACATGAAAATAATACTCCAATAATATTGTTCTCAATTCAGTAAGAGCCTGCTAGTATGTTTATCAAATGTGGACAACTAGATCAAAACATTAGTCGAAATCTATATAATTTGGAAATTATTACTATACAAATTTCAAAATCCGTCCTGGACTATGCATTGTGGGAATTTCTCAAGAGGAAACACATATTTTACGTTTCTATCTCCTTTGTGGTTTTTTTAAATATAGCCTTCATTCTTCCTTGGAAATCCGCAGAATATATTCTGGAAACAGTGAGTGTAATATTCAAGTCTGTCATAAAGAATTACTATTTTAGTATTTCTTCCAAAAATTTTATATCTGTACGACATGAGTACCTTGTGTTCTCAGAGTACATGTATGATTTTATGTAGTTTCCATGAAGCCGAAGTTCTAGAAGTGTGGAGGTTCTCCTGGAAGTTTTCATGTTCGCTAATGGTTCCTCTACTGGCTTAGTCATTTTGCCGTCGGAAAGTTGAACCAAAACTGGAAAAACGCCAAAAACAGCCTATAACTGAGCCATAATCCCCACATCTCTCACTAGATTCTCGTCTCTACGACTTCAAGTACTCTAAGGTGGAGTCTAGGCCAGCCAGAAATACCAACAGGATATTTAACCCTACCTTACATTTATCTGCTCATAGAGATGAGTTAACGATTTCTTCCCTCCGTTGAATAGAACTGGGTAGCTCTTGTCTGAGCCTATATCGACTAGTGGTATAGGATAACTGTTTACGACCGTAAAAATGATGATTTCTGCATTAGATATAGTGTTGATTTATTGGCGAATGGGAACTCGGACATGATTATCCACTTCGTACACGCACTGCAACAGAAATATCCGTCATAGATCACATCTAGGTGAAGAAAATGAAAGGTATGAGTGGAAGCTTGAAATGGTTTTGCACGTAACTGAGGTCTCAGAAGTTATTGTTAACGCCATAGCACATTCAACGTTTTCAATGTGTAGAACAACATTTTCAAATAGGATTGGTATAATCCTAACTGACTTCCAATACAATAGAAATATATCCAAATTGTTGAACGTATACTTATACATTCGATGCCAATTAATGCCCTTAGACGGCCTCGTGCCCATGTCATTCAAATATTTAGAAAGGTGGGGAGGGCCATCTATGTGATATACTCTAAAGATTATAACCGGCAACCAGCGCACGTGTCTTCGTAATCTAGTCACGTGATTCCTGTCTGTGTGTCCCGCCACATGCTACACATACGCGCGTGCGTGTGCGAAACTTTCCCCATTCCCACGCGAGAGCAAACGAGACTACAGCAGATGTGTCGAAATTTGGGAGGGTACGTTGAGAGGGTTGTGGAGATTTCATAGTTAAACAGTTGTCCAAGCAAGTGTAATGATACAAAATCCGGCCGAGGTTAGGCTAGAGATATGCATGTGCATCAATAATTTGTTGTCTCTCGGTAGACTCTGATATATAAAAGAATAAAAAGAATCTAGACTCTAATACATAAAGGATATTGTCTCCTGACTTCAAACATTTGAGGATTTTTAAGGAAGATGTTATATTTAAGGTAACATGAAGGTAAAGCCTCATTGGTTTGATATATGTATGGTTTTACTGTAAACTCCTAGCCCCAAAGCCCCCACCTATACTCCACCACAATGCTATCCACCCTGGACCTCGTGCCAGCCCCTGGATGGACGAACCGCTGTTGAGGAAGTAACGGAGGGCGAAGCCCGCCTTACCGACCCAGTTAAATGCCCAGTTGGCGAGGCCCATCACTGCCTTCACCGCCACCGCCAGCGTCACCATCACCACCTTCAACACCAACAGCCACAACAATAATTCCGTCATCGCCACTGCCTAAAAGGCTGCCACCATCTCCATCAACAATGACAGCGTTGTTTCTATCACCAACGCACTCGTAATACAACTGCCAAAACCACCACCGCCTTACCCAAATATTAATCACTGCTGCAGTCAGACATCCTCACAGCCAGTTTTAGCAACACCAACAACACCACCAGCACCACTCACCACTTCCATCTTCAGTATCGAGTACAGCCAACATTACAATACCACCAGCACTGATCGCAACAACCAACCTCCACCTCCACTGCATACAGCCACCACTGAGGCCAGCAGTCCATCCACTCTGGTTACCAGCACCAAGCCACACATGCCAGCTTCCACCACTGCCACAAGTGCCACTACCAGCCTCAATAGCACTACCGTTGCCATAAAGCTGATTAAAAGTGTAACCATCGACTTGGTGTAACTGCTGCAATCGATGATAGCGCCACCGCCGGTTTATTCTTCAGTTGGCCTTTAATCCCCCTCCCCCCCCCCCCCCCCCCACACACACACACACCCTACCTTCGCTCCGCTGCACCCTCCCCTCTCTACCACCCCGCCTCCCGCCCACCTCCGACGTCGGCAGCAGACCGCCGCTCCTCCTCCCGTAGTCTACCGCCGCCCGACGCGCCAGTCTATCGCAGCCTCCCAGCACCGACCAGGGGGAGGAACCGCAGCGCTGGGGAAACATCACATGGGTTTCCATCTCCGGGCTGCATACATATATCCGCATCCTTCCTACTACTACGCGTGAGATATCGGAGTGATTCGTGTGACCATGGATTGTGGTGCCCGGGCCGGGTAAACGTCACAGGGGGTTTCCGTGAGCAACGACACACCCGTGACAGTGGTGAGTGGTAGCAGATCGGGGACAGGTAATTGAAGACGTTCAGGTTGAGGGAGGTGTCCTCACCCCTGGAGAGGGTTGGCGTCACACCTGCGGTCATAGGACTACCACCTGAGGTGTTTGTATATAATACAATGGGGTTAGCACCTGTGACATGCCCTTTCCATAGTGTCTTCCTATGTAATTGTAGATCAACTTATCTCCGTGCACAACTCAAGTAGACGACTTGTGGGCAGATTGTGACGATTACCACCAAGATCAATGCACCACATAAGATATCACACTGAATGATATAATGCAACCAGGAGTCTGATACGAAAACGTGAACGAGAGCTGGATGGTTACGGACAGGATCATAATCCAATCCATTGTGATATTGAATGATGGCCGGGAACATTACCTGCTGATGTTCAACCACCTCAGACCTCAGTGATAATACACACAGGTGCTAAACCGATCACAGGAGTTGCTTAGTAATGTAAACATTTTACAGCTGTGTGTTTTACGTATGTAACACCTGTATCCTATATGAGTTACAAGTGAACGAATGACTTGCCATTCCGTAACGCACTCTCGTGGGTGAATGATCCCACTCTGGAGTAAGGACCCCCGTGGTTGTCTGGAGGGAGTGTACCCTACAGAGGCCATACACCGACAGTAGTCCCGCCATCTATTTCACCTGTGGTCCATACCTGGCTCCAGTGTGCCAAGCGCCCTGACGTCTGTTCCTCCAGGGACCCGCTTGGACATCGACGTCTGATAAGCCCCAGCAGAGGTTAGGACCCTTGCATAACTCAGGTAAGTCGGTTCTGCTGTCGAGTCATCAAAAGTATGTGGTGTCCCGGGTATGCGCCACCAGTCCTCCAGGTGCTGGGAGGCTTGTGGGGTGGGGGTTGGGGGGTAAGAGGACGCGGGGGGAGGAAGGATAAACTTACGGGCCCCTATTCCTAAAATCTTTCTAGAAAATTACTTCCCCTCAGAATACCCAGACAATATCAGAATCTTTTGTCTGTTAAGAATAACAACCCTTTTGCATTATAAAATATTGCTGGATTCAAATATGAATGGTAAATGCCAGTCTATTTTGAGGAATGAATTCGGAAAGGCTTCAGAGGACTGCTTTCCGGTAGAACCTCACCAGGGGGCAGATTTTAGGAATCCAGAGCTCATGGATGAGGGGCCCTGGGGAGAAGGGCTACATCCAGGTATGCGTTGGCCTGGTGGGTGGCATCACTGACACACCTGGCCAAGGTGGTTGTGTATATAACCCCCAGCATGGCTCACGGAAGAGATTATAACACTGCTTACTCTTTTACACACTCTGGGTTACCTGTTTCACATGAAAATGTCTGTAGGGTAGTTGTACTACAAGTTAATCACTTCCGGACACTAACCTACTGAACGATCGTCATTCATCGTATTACAACCTTTAGTTGCCCAACAGGGCAATAAAGAATATTTCCGTTATTGTCATTTGGTAATGAAATTTACACCAGGTATTCTTTAATAAAAGCATTCCGTTGTGAAAGCTTACTGTAGAGTCGTTCATCCACGTTTTAGAACGGGGATAATAAATACGAAAGCTGGCTTACTGTCTTCGTACGTCGAAAATTCACGGTG
The DNA here is from genome assembly GCA_950022655.1 of Alentia gelatinosa. Classification (NCBI taxonomy): domain Eukaryota; kingdom Metazoa; phylum Annelida; class Polychaeta; order Phyllodocida; family Polynoidae; genus Alentia; species Alentia gelatinosa. Next base: position 43,808,375 of record OX465582.1, read on the forward strand.
AAATTATTGACCACATATATACCGATGCCGTAGACGCACGCAAGACAGTCAGCCTGTTTTCGTATTATTATATACCTAAAATGGCGAAATTATACCTAGTCACGTGATCACATACCCCGTTCGTCACAGTGTGACGTACGGGTATAGATGGGTAGGAGCGGGTAGTATACGTAGTTCATACAGCCACGTGTATATAATAATACATATTAATTTGTATACGTGTAATTAATCCTATCATTCTGATAGTTAGCTATTGTCTTAAAGTAGGTGGAATGCAGGCTTGTCATGTACTGTATATTCTTCATAAACTTGGCAGTGCATAACGTAAGAATGATTGCTTAATGGCCATTTTCCAGTGCGTGCTCACACCCAATTATGCTTGATATCTTTTAATCTTAGACTCATGCAGTTGCAGAACTGGCAAGTGGACTGGGTGCAAGTGGGTTATAGAACTCTACGGGTCCATAGGCTAAATGTAACCCGAACCTTTTAATTGCTATTCATTTATAATTGCATGCTCATTCATCAATGATGAACACACCATTTGCTCCTAGTATTTGTATAACGGCAGCCCTGATTTTCAAAAGCATGACCACAGACTTTAGATCTTAGTTAATTGTATTTTTCGATGACTGTCTCATATCATAATAAACAGTAAGGTTGGCTGCTCTTTCAAATGCTGTGATTCCCTCTTGTTAATACATGTATCTAACTACCAATCTGTCGTCGAAGCTAACCCACGGGCGATTGCATAAAATCAAAGACACGTATGTTCAACCAACGTAGCAGGACAAGTTTATTTACTAGAGTACTGACATGTACATAATCAAGTCATCAGTGCATTATGACTAGGCATTGTACCATATGTGGAATGTATACCCGAAAAACGGTCTTTGATATAAACGATGTAGAAGTTTTGATTGTCAGCAAATCCAATTGCAAGGCAAAGCACATTGCAGCGTGATTGGATGATTGGCCATTCGTTCGTACCCATGGCACCCTCCTAGAAATCAGTGATGTGGCCTTCAGACAAATAATTATTGTACCGCTAGTATTGTGTAAGGACATCTGATTCAGTCATTACAGTTCACTCTTCCTTTGTATATGTACTTTAAGCATTTTTGTCATGGTCTTTCCTATCCTACAACCTATATCGGTGGAGATGTTTCAATGATTTCTTTCGATCATGTCAGTTACATTTATCATTTGTAAACCCATAACTCAGAAATTTACAATCGATAGGATACAGTGATGGGAAGAACAGATCTAGGAACTCACCCCCCTTCACCATCAAGCACACAATAGCCTACAACATAGGATGTAATAACCCAGCAGTTAGGCATCGTAGACTTCTTGAATGCTTCTAATATATAAAACACATTACAAGAATATTACTATCGTATATATATAATATATTTCCAAAAAAAGAAAAAAGCTGCAACATCAACATTTGTTCTCAAAACAAATATACTCTATCAGAAAAGCTAAAAACAATAACAGTAAGAAAGGAGGCATCCCTCAGTAGGTGGTTGTATAGTGTATATATCAGTATAGGACGAATCCGGTGGCTTGTCAACGTATTAAATCAAGATATGCCATACGTATACAACTCTAGGAAGATGATATGGTTGATATGTTTTTTCCCCTGAACCTGCCTTCCTCTGTCTAGTATAAACTCGGATAATATACATGAAATATATACAGGTTGTATTTATGGCCCAGCTAGGGCCAACCTTGTGCTTACCCCACGGGCTATACACTACAAAACTATTTAAATCAGATAGAATAAGAACAAGAGGTCTTGCCAAGGACTGTCTGCGCAAATACCTTGGAAAACTAAAATTTAACACGCAGAAGAAGCGGTATCCTCATTTGAGAAATATATACGGTCCATTCACGATTTTTTATTAACACTAGTTGACACGATCTACCCATCACTCGAATCCTTCTTGTGTTGCCAACCGTTCACCTTGTAGTGCAGACATTCGATTATTTAGTCACCAAGTATCCCCAATTGTACTCATTATCCTAGCTATTATTTCTCCTCAAAGATGATATCCCACCAATGATGAATTGGGAAATACGAAACGATCTACTTGGTTCGACGTTCATCCCTAGGATAATCGTTTGCACTAATGAGATGAACTTTATGTTGATTACCCGGCCCCGTGTTTGCCATGTACAACATGGAGAACACATGTAGGCTTCGTAGTTCTCTTTTCTCGTCAGTCACCCCACTCACCGGCACCCTCAGCACATCATAGACCGGGCATGGGGGGAGGGGTAACCCAGGGAATGGCAGGCCATTTGTTATGCCGTCCGAGGGTCAGGGATAGAAACAGACGCATATGCAAGATGACAGAAGAGGCGAGAGTTTACACCCAAAGGGCTGAGAGATGAAGGCGTAAGAGAGTGTGAAGGGTGGCTGTGAAAGGTGCAGTAACGCAGAAATAAGGTAGGAAGTATCCGAGGGCTGATTGTGAGACGTGTTGAAGTGAAATATGCTTGGATGAAAAGGGGGTGCAGCATGAGGTAGAAGGGTAGGCCTAAAATGTGTGCTAATTCTAAATCTCAATTAATCTGATCAATATCATCAACAATTTGCTTCTCATACTTTACATTTATACTTCTTATTTGAAATATCATATCAAGAATATACATTTTCAGCAACCATTATACCGAAGTGAATGTCTTTATGTCATATCGCTATTGCAGCATATAATAAGTACCCATTATCTTACTTACAATTAATTTAACGTAATTCTGTTTTTAGGATGGAATCTGCACACATACATATAAAATCATTCTCAAACTATCCCTTCCTCCCTCCTTCCTTCCCTCCCTCCCTCCCTCCCTCCCTCCCTCCCTCCCTCTCTCTCTCTCTCTCTCTCTCTCTCTCTCTCTCTGCTTCACACTATGAGTATGGCTCTCTCTGTCTAACTCCTTCTCTAGTTGTCTATCTGTCCTTTGGGATTTGACAGGGATAAAGTATAGTTGAAGCATGTAATCAAAGAAATAAGTATCTAATTATGTTTATTCCAATTGAGAATTTATCATAGAGACGTTCGGCCAAAGTTTGTATCAGTTTCTTTCTTTTTAAGCGAAAGTACCAATTTTGTGGTAAAACGGTTTCAGGTCTCCCAGACAAATGATAAGTAAACAGTAGGGAGCCACTCGATGGCAGGAGTTATTATTGGTCCAGAAATATGAAGACAGCTCGCAGTTTGTGTCTGCAGCTAAAGAAAGGGATCATTTGTCATTTTCTTCCACCAAGGAAAAAGAACATACGCCAGCCTCCCTTTTCATTCTAGAGTTGGACGACCTACTGTAAAGCATTGTTTGTGTAATAGACTTTAAAACTGGGGAACCACATAGCATGAATGACAGATAGACAACTAGAGAAGGAGTCAGACAGAGAGAGAGCCATACTCATACTGCAGCAGGGAGAGAGAGAGAGAGAGAGAGAGAGAGAGAGAGAGAGAGAGAGAGAGAGGGAGGGAGGGAGGGAGGGAGGGAGAGAGAGAGAGAGAGTAGAGGTCATGACCTTGAACAAAGTTATTGACTTTATAATGGACATAGAGAACTTGAATAAGGCTAGATTTAGAATTTTGGAATATTGAGAAAAGATCTCTGTTCACCAAGTTAGAATGCAAAGTATGCATATTCTAAACATTCCTTTTTTGGCACGCTGCCATGGAAACATGCCTCACGTGTCGCTAAGGTGGACATCAGAAAAGGCGCCCACACTTTTTCATTAACTCTGGATATGTAACTATCTGAAAATATCTAACTCCATTTGAAAGTCAACCCAATTTTCAAGCTTCTGGCTCATGAACTAATAATTTTTAGTCAAGCTTTTTATATCAATTACAAGCTGCCAATCGGCGTGACTCACGTTATTTATTTCATTTGATTAAAGGACGCTTATGGCATGACATCCTTTGTTTCTATAGAATAGACATTTAGCTGCCTCATCGTTCTGTTAAAAACACAAGAGTAATGGGCACAGATGGTTGGCTTTGATTCTTTTTTTCAGGAGACACCTCAGACACATACGGCAGCCGAGAGAAGGGCGATGTTAAGCCATTTAAACCTCACTGGGAATCCGAAACGCCCCTAGAGTAAACATATATAAGCATGCACTTAAGAATCTACTTCAAATATACCGAAATCTTCCCCTCTTCTGTATCGTTTTCCAGTTGTTCACCTCCCATGACACGAATTCTTTCTGTTAATTCAAATATCATGTTTCTAGTGTAAGCAAATCGATATATTTATCGAGAGATCCAATTACCATGGTAATTGCTGCGCTATTTCAGGTACTACTTCTATAACTCCTAACAGTACTAGTATGCCCATAAATTCCCTTATTCGTAATGTACTTGCTACTGGCATCAAGAGCATTACTTCTCATAGTAATTCGCCTTTCAGTGTGCTATAAATGCTGTTACCTTCAGTCCGCAGATTTCGGTAATATTGAAGAGCAATAATCATTATGTCCACTCTCAGTAATCCATCCTGTAAAAAAATATACATAAATATACCCGCAGACTAGGCACTCCACCAAGTACCTCGATAATGAAGCCTCGGAGGGGAGAGGGTTCAGTAATATGATAACAAACCCCAGCCCAAAAGCGCTGGTCCCTGGCAAGAGGTGACTGGAAGGGCTCAGGTGCTGGTTGTTTGTACAGATGAGGCTGGGTACCGGGCAGGGTTAGCTAGTGTCAAAGGAGGCGCTGAGATATGTCAGTAAATATACCTTTATCGTAACACTATCGGATGCCAGGCCTCTGTGTTGTTACAGTAATGGTAGCACGCGCCCAAGTGGATGTCTCCTAGTGTGCGCAGGGAAAGTATACATGTGAAGAGAGAGGGCTGAGTGGCGCTGAGAGGGGCTAGTGTGTAGCTTGCATGATCGCCAATGTTACATAACTAAAGGGAAGAGCACCTCATTCAGGGGTATATTTTTCATTCACTTCGGTGTATCTTACCAATACTGGGATGCGTTGTAACATAAGTTTGGCAAAGCGAAACACTCAGAGCTAGAGGTGATATTTACAATTGCATCTCTAAGTCCGTCTATACGTTTCTAGTTCTTTAAATATATAAGACGAGACCACGAGTAGTCTCTTAGATCTGATGAAGCTTATTGCAAGATACTGACACTGACAATTTGATCTATGAATTAAGGAACAATATAGACTGATATTCCTGATATAGGACTATCCTAAGGAAACTTTGCATCTCTGGCTAGAAAGTATTGGAGTGTCTCCGTTAGAGAAAAAATATTTTGGACAGGAGATGTTCATCCCTGATGCGTGTTCTATTCCTCAGCTAATATTTCCCTACATCACTCCCCATGCTGACCTCTTCATATTATGATATCGTCCACGTGTTTAGGTTATAGTGAGCCTCGATCGTTTGTGTATTATTTCAGTTTCTGTCTAATAGAAGTCTTAGCTGCCCGTACTCTACAACCACCCTTCACGATACATGTTCTACGAGGGTCCTTCTTGAATTATACCAACCTATCAGCATGTGTTCTTACCGCCTGCAGGACGTTTGCCAAGAGCCTCTTCAACACGAAGTATATCATGACCAGACTTCGCTGATGTAGGTGATCTTGGTCTGTGTGTATAGCTCTCCTCTCTGCATTTCTTGCCTTCCTTTGTACAGTGCCTTGATCACCTATACATAGGTTTAGGCCCTATATCTATGAATAAATGTTTCACTCAATTATTGTAATAATGTGTTCAGAACCACCCAGTTCCTTTGAATTACGAAAATAAGTTGGAGAATACATGTATGTATCAGAAACACAAGCACAGTAGACCTGCATCAAATGAGCACATGCATTTACGACTCTTCGATACATCGCAGTTCTAACTTGTTTCATGTTTACCATACATACAGAAGAAGCACAATTGCAATGCCATTGACTAAAGATTGTTAACCAACAGGCCAATAGTAGTAATAGTTCCTACTTTGCTGACAGTATTGCATTCGTATCTACAAATGTAGAAAAGGAGTTTCTTGATCCGTCAGGGGACCACACATAGGATATCATGTATGTTTAATGATCTTCCATATAGTGGAAAACCATCACCATAAATGTTTCTATGCATTACATTTAAGAATCGTGAAAGGAGCCGCAAGGGGGAATTACCTTAAATCGCACTGGAAAATGTATTTACTAAAGAGATTGTAATCTGCTAATTGAAGACGAAGAGACGATATATTAAGAGATGCAAGACATCCGTCCTGCCACAGAGTAACGCTTAAGGGAGCTGTCAATGGAGTCAATAGAGACTTAATCGTCCGGCTGAAGATGAAACTTATCCTCTAAGAAAAATATTATCTTTTTGGTCTGAGAAAATAGTAGAAAATGTCCCGATACAGAAGGTATATTATGGAAGAGTGCTTAAGCCGGGATAGAAAAACACACCCCGAGGCTGAAGATCAGGTCCACCATGGAATCCTAAATTCATTCTGACACGTCGCAGGGCTTTGCGGGCGCTTGTCATGGATCAAAGTAAAGGGAGGAGCAAATATTGACTCAATACGAAACACAAGTTCGCCTTTTGAGTCTCCCAACTTCGGGGTAGTTCTCTGTGCTCAGCCACAGTCCCGTAATGGACCTGGACAAATAAAGATGGCGTCGCCCTGTTTCCTCAGACGAACTGCCCGGATGAACATTTAAGACATGAGATTCACGCACGGTGGAACCACTGACGTCACTAAAGGGAACTATTGATATGCGGCCATTGGTGTCGCCAGGTGTGTTTGTAAAGTAGTCTTCGGTTAACTGAACTCTGGAAAAGGGGAGGAATAGCCAGTGGTGCCAGGAAGAGTTTGGAGAGCAGCCTTTAAGATTTATGGGGAAAAAAGGATATTTACAAGGGAAGAGAAATAAGATTTGAAGGGGAGGGAATGAAGGTTGAAGTAAAAGTTACCAATAGCAGAACAGGAGGTATTTTGCTAAAATGTCTTGCAGTAGGATATGGGTTTGTCCCATGCCCCACACCTCCTGTGTGGTTCCCAAGACTCACTTTGAGAACCAGTCACAGGATATTTCGATAACCCCTTTCCATCACAGTCTATTCACTTGTCCCTGTATCTCATTGATATCCTAACTTAGGATGGGTATAATGTGGGTACCGTTGCGCTGTGCGCCTTGAGCCACAGGAGGAACTGAGAAAAGGCATAGAAATGCTTTAATGTGGTCGATAATTACTATACAAGGGCCCAGGAAAATCTTGTGAGTTCCTTCCTTCTTGCTTGAATATAAACACCAGATGTACCCAGCCACAAGGGCAGATTAAGAATGTTTGTGGTTGTGAAGGAGGTGTTAGTCACTCCGTTCTTGAATAGGCACTATGTTTGTCACCGAAAGAGAACATGCCTACATCTAGTCTTAGCTTATTTCAGTTTAATCTGTGCATTCCCATGGAACTTAGGAGTTGTGCAGTTAACCCAGCATAGTGAATATAAGTAGACCTATACATTTTTTCTAAGAAAAAAGGTATGGGCATTGTCTCTGAGTGATACATTTATAGTCAGATGCGATGAACCTTTCTTCTTAAAAAGGTTCTGTGCATAGTCCCTGAGTCATACATCGATAATCGGAATGGATGAATTGTTTTTGTTAATGCGATAAGAAATTTAACAAGAACATACAGCGCTGGTGCTCGGGTAGGCTGGCTTCAGTACCTGTACCCCTACACCTTCCCCACAACGGTTTTTCATGATCAAAGACTTGAGCAAGTCTAGCACTCAGGGTACACCAGTGACGACAACCTGCCCGGGAGTTATCTACAAGAGAAAAAAGACCAGTGTACTGTAAATACGATTCATCTCCGAATCACCCCATCAGGAATGGATCAATGCTCGGGGTTCATCTCCCTTGTTAATCCCCCGCGATCCACTTAATCCGGTCAAGTTTGTAGGCAAACAGGATGATGGTATTAAAAACTGTCCATCGTTTCTCCCGGGGGGTTGCCCTCCCGTCATGAACAAAGTCAACATGGAGCCGCGATGGCTCTTTTATCTCGTTTGCTCTCCTTATTAGTGCAGCCCCTTGGTATCATTTTTATCTCTCTCTGCGGGATGCTTCCTGCACTTGTTACATGACAAGATCACCCAGAGGGGTTCGTATCTAAATCTGGGGGAGATCATAGAAACCATCTATGAAAAAGTTATCTGTGTATTATCCTCCTCAGCTCACTTACTCATAGCCATTTGAACATAGATACTATCTCTGTGTGTTAAAAATGGAGCATTTCATTAAAGGAGACAGGAAATCACGACTAAGCTCGATTCATCATAATTACAGATGGCAAATGGTTTCAAATTAAACCCCAGGGTCTCTGTCTTCCTCCATAAGAGCATCATAGATATAGCAGAAATGCACCTCCGCAAAAGACCAAACACATCGGCGTAAAGAACTAATAAACGGGTGAAACCCACCTACAATTCCACATAGCGACAGAAACGAGAAATGCATGGAACTAAATCTCAAAAATACGGATACAGCTTAGATAGACACCTATCTATTTGGTTAGTTGATATTGGTGATTGTAACTCACCCACCTGAAGTTCTAATACTGAAGGATTAGCTCTGTAGGTGGTCTGTGACTGTTTCCCAGGTGTCGCCTATCTTGAGGTGTGTAAGGTACAGATGTGAAGGTTTCAAACGGATAGCGGCAGGTGGGGAGAGCAGTTCGTCTGACACTCACTTTGTACCGATCCTCTCGGCCAACCTAACGCCTTAATCAAACACTGGGCTTCAGCTCTCAGTAAACCCATCGATAGTAGAGAGCTTTGTCACTGGGTTTCCTATTCAATACAATTATTATGATATTTCACGGGTAAGAGTCATGCTGATAGCAATATATGACAAAAAGGGAGAAAGTATAAGTTCAGTTTGGTTCCAACTATACGGAATTACAACATATAAATGATAATGATAATGTATGCAACATGTATATTACAATCAAGATACATTTCACAATGTTTTTTCTAAAACGTACATGCATATCAAATCATCCTAGAAGATTACGTCTCGCAATATAGAGAGAGGGAGAGGGATAGAGAGAGAGAGAGAGAGAGAGAGAGAGAGAGAGAGAGAGAGAGAGAGAGATACAAACAGACAGGGATGTACTCGTACATTTCTTTTTCATTTCTCCATTGCTGTTTATTTCTCCAATGCTTAGAATGTATTGTACACCATTGTATGCACATGTGCATGCACGTCACAATACATATGAGTATAGAGTACCAATAGTCATAACCAACGATGACTGCTACTATCATCCAAGACCACGCCTCCTTTTACTTGTCGCTGAAAGAGTAGTTATTAATCCCACCCATCGCCCAGGGCAAAGACAGAAAAGAAACTGGAAGTAGGGGAATGGGTGGAGGCAAAAGATACAAGACGCGGTGGAGAAAAAGCCTCACGAGAGAAACTGTGAGAAAAGTGGGCCGGCGGAACGCGGGTTCCCACGCCATGCCAGCAACCAGGGGCGGGCGGTTTATCAGCGCTGGTCACGTGACCATGCAGTTGGATCTTTGGGTGCGAGGGGTGAAGGGTGAAGGCTGGGTGGAGCACTCAAGGGTCACAGTCAGGTAGGGGTGAGTGTGGGAGAGGCTAGGGGCAAGGAGACAAGGGCAGGTTGGAGGGTAACGGGGTTTATTAGTAGGTTTACAAGGCGTTGTCTTGGATGGAAAGTGGGGTTTGAGTAATAGAGGAAGGTAGGCAGAGCAATGCAAGAAGCGGGCAATGAGGAAGAGATGAGCTGGTTGTATCTTTCAATGTTGTATAGATCTGGAAAGAAAAAAAGAACGAAATAAGACGGGAACAGGTGTGGATACCCTTACCCGCATAGATGAGGTGTGTGAATGGTGAATCGAATGGCAGGAATGAGTGAGGGGTGAAAGAGAGATATTGCGGTAGAAGAGAACATTGAGGTGAGTGCAGAAGAGGACTAAACGAGGAATGGGTGCGGGGGGAGGGAATGCTAAAAGGAGTGTCTCTTGAGGTGCATTTCGGAAAGAATTACATCGAAATGAGTGATGGGGTAGCATTCTGGTTCATTACTTTTAGGGCAAGGGAGAATAGAATGAGGAGGAAAAGCTGGAAGGGTAGAAAATGAAGAGAAACAGAGGCAATTGGGTAAAGGGGAATATGACACAGTACAAAGCCTGCAACCTTGGTGGGCTGATGCCATACGAATAAACCAGAGGTTAATTCTCTGACTGTAGAGCGGAGAAGAGTAAATCAGAGAAAGATGGGCTGTAGGGGATATACTCAGGAATTGGTCACCTTGTGGAAAATAAGACGTAACGTGACATAACGTTTTGTTCTACACCTCTGGAGCTATACAAAAGCAGAGTTTTGATACTCCACAGGGAAACAAAGTTTTTCATGTAGAAAAGAATGGCTAGGTGTACCCCTTCCTTCTCATCCATCCAGTGATTTTCTTGCAGCCCTCAGGCTTTATCTGTGAACATGATCAAGGGTTCTCACGACCAGGCACCGAACCTATCGGAGCATCTGGGTATTACCTGGGACAGTATAGCTAAGAGTGGAAATATATATATATATATATGTATATATATATTTATATACATACATCTGTTATACATGTGTGCAACCTAGTTGCCTAGTAAAACGTTTCCTGGCAACCAGATAGAGGGACAACTACATAGATCAACAACTTTGAAAAGCAAATGGTGTTATCGCAAGAAGTAATATATCCATATCTTTATTTTTTCAACACATGCATTGCTCTTTTCTACTTATCGTTAAATTCAATTACATTGTACGTGTGATTCCCTCCACTTCTTTTTAACCTTTTAATACTTTCTCAAAATGCTCGAGGTTTTGCCCCTTAAGGATTTGAAATCACAACTTTGAAAAAAAAAGTGTTGCATGGTAATTTAACAAGGTGCCCCATTCCAGCCACCAGACAATAGTGCCCCAGTATCAATATCAAAAACCAAGATCTCAATGATCTATCACTATAAAGATCAATAAATGTATGTATTTACATGCATGGGTGTATGACTGAAACACATCTTTTAATTTCGTGGTCTCGGAAGAGGAAAGATTGTTTATGCCAAAGAATACGGTGACCTTTTTAAGAGAGAATTTATAGTGAAATACCTTTGATTCGTCGATTTGTAAGTTATCTGCTTGTCACATGTTCCAATCTAGAACATGTATTCCCCTAGCGAAATCCTCAAACATGAAACAGCCAGCAATTACTTATCAACAGAAGTGCCGCATTTATACAATTTTCATTTGCCTATAGCAGGTTACGCACTGATGTAGGTTATCATAGATACGCCAAGGAATATAATGGGCGGGATATCTACACCGGGTAACGGGATGTTAACCTGGTAAATCACCCAGGGACCACCATTCTCATCAACCCTGCACCGGTCACTTCTACCAACTAAACCTCGGAGAAGGGTCGGAAAATTTTATATTATAAAATATATGTACCGCCAAACTTTCTTGTTGTTTGGTTCCTTAAATATTTAGAAATATATCGTTCTTAGTGTATCATTCAAGGGTTATGAGGAGGATTTATGTGTTATCACTGCCGTAACGACAGTCAGTTTATTTCTATTAGTTACTTATCGAACCAGTTAACAGGACGTATTCCATCTATTACATCCCAACCCACCAGAACAGTAACTACAATAATCGATAGTTCCTGTTATTTAGTTCTGGCATCCTTAACTCCATACCTGCCAATTTCCATGATTTGATTTATTCAATTGAGTTAAAAGAATCGATTCGTGATAAGATGAACATATCTGTGTAATGTCAAATGCTTCGAATTAAGGATAAACTATATTTGAAAGAGAAGAATTGTATGTAGTGTGCCATTGTGTAGATCTTAGGAGCAACCTTATCCAAGTTTAGATAACCAATATTTAAATTCGTAATTTGAATTACCCCCGCCCCCAAGATCGACCAGTGAAATTATATTCGACATTGGGGGAACAGTGCCCCAACTTAGAAATCATAACAACCAAATGACATATCTCCATCAGCAAAACAAAGGAAAGTTAGATAAAAAAAAATATATATATCAACAAATATAAACAATATACATGGACATAGGGTTTGGGTGGATTACGTAAAGTGACACCATCCCCCTGCCTCCACATCACAGCTGGCGATCAGTCAGATAACGATATTATTGTGGGCAGTGTGAGTAGAAATAGGATAACGGCAGTGTGTACGTACGTCTCACTTACAATAATACCCCATATAAATGCGGGATGTCGCTGAATATACATTCGGGGTCTGTGTTGCTATAGACATTTGCACATGTCAATCAGTACGCATGTGTATTCATTATACCAATGAGAAGGTACAAATCTATCTATTCAAATTTAATGTATGTATATGCTTGAAATTGGCCCGATTGGCTCCAATGAATTGATTTATCCAAATATGAAATAAGAAGAACAGGGAAAATAGGAAATTGGTAGCAAATAAAACTATCGAATGGGATCTCAAATACAATATTCTGCAAACTATTTACGCAAGACTATAATGTCTCGATCCTAAAATTTCTGATATTTCCAAAGGAAAGTGTAATAGTCTATAGAAGAGTGACTGCGGACACAGGTTCCAACTTACTACTGTCGTTTAATCTCAGAAAACAGCCTTAAGAAGCTAACATTCCATACGTCATACATCATGTGATCAATTACCATTCGTCTAGACATACTACCAATCAACTCTCGTTATTACTAGGCTCCGCCTTATTACTTGAGAGTCCGAGTTATCTGACCACGTGACTTCGCACGTTAGCCATATCAGCCGAGTTATCCCTCGTATCGGGGGTACCGTTACATATTCCTCCCTCCGAAAAGGGTCCCATACAATACACAAAGTTCAAATCAACGACTACCTAAGGTATACATAGAAGTACATCAAAGACATAGTGTTATCAGTAACGCAATTACACAGAAAAAATCGCTCATGTTTTTTGGCCTATAGGCAAATATGGCGGGTAATTAAGTCGAAGACAGAAACATTTTTACGATTTCATGGTCTGACCTATGTGAGCTGTTATACCGGAGGTAGTTCTGGATATACCGTGTTCGTGTAGGTGTCATCAGGTATCATAGCTTGTCTTTCGGCTGGTGGGGTAAGAATCGCTTCTCCCATGGTAGCCAAAGTGGACGTCAGTTGAGATTGTACCTTTTTGTAGACATATGATCGTTTCACATAAATAATAATGCTCAACGCCACCAGCATAACCACAAAGAAATCAGCTACACCAAGAGTCAGTCCAGATACAGCTAATTTGGCAAGCAGGGGTTCAACGTGCATCAATGATCGATCCCATTTGGGTATGTCCATGACTGCTAATGTGAGTTTTCCCATCCGTCGTAGCTCTTCGTGAACCTCATAGTCTATTTTCTTAGGCCACTGAATTCGTAATGCAGGTAGATTCAATGGTTCAGGTAACTTTATGTTCACCCTGCGAAATCCGACGTTAACTCCTTTCAATACCCAGTCTTCGGACTCGATCCCGCAGCGCTCCGGTATTATCACTTGTGTAATTTTCGAGATTATTTCTTTCCTAGCCGTTACTCCCGTGCATCTATGAGTTATCGTTATGTTTTTGTACGGCACGATTGTGACTAAGAAGGGTTGTTGTATATTCCTGGCTATGACAGAGCTCGTTTCTGGTTTTGGCGCGATGGTTACTTTGCAAGTGTTCTTTTCTTCCCCACCTACCAATTGTGCTTCGCACGACGGAGACGTATATTGCACAGTTGGTAGGCATACCATTGGTTGTTGTCAGATACATGTTTCCGCCGTCGGTGTGAAGGAAGATTTAGATTCGGACGATACAGATACTTTTGTTTTTCCTGATATGGTCCGAGTGAGGTTCTGTGTCAGTTTGACAGGGAAGTATTGTAATTTATATGTTAGATAGATGTCTCTCGATATCGCTGGTAACACCACCTTGTAAGCCAACTTGTTGTTGTGGAACCACAATGGTTCAATCATTAAGTTCTTATAATACCAGTTTAACGGAAGCACACTATGTCCTTGTTTTCTCAAGTCACTGAGTATCGCTGACAACTCACTCGCGAACAATATATCTCTGGACAGTCTACCGCGATCCAATTGCAGCACTTGCTGGTGAAATAAATCTACTGCACGTGCGTAGCGATCCACGACCAGCTCCATTACCGTTAACACCTGGGATACAATTTGTCGTAGTTGTAGTACCTGAATGGCATATATGTGGTCCTCCACTTGCCTGTTGACCGTATTTACTATATCGGTCAGCTGATTGGCATGTTGCTGTAACGTAATGATATCCCGACGATTGTCTTGAGCATATTTGTTTGTGATATCCAGCATGGTCAATAGTTGATCGTCGTGCTGGTTAAGGCGTTGAACCGAGTGCGAAAGAGTCTCTACCTGTTGGGCCACCATTTGGAGTTGTCGATCAGTGGCTACACCAAAGCACGCCCGTGCTAGTTCAGCCAAGATTGATCGTAGTCCTCGACGTCCTGTGTTTGCACTTTCGACCTCATCGTGTACTCGGTCATCACCCATTTGCACCGTGTGTAAGATGTGAGACAGTCGTAAGTCCCATACGGCGAGTGTATCATCGTCCACTGTACCAGCGGACATATTTCGGTATTTCAGAATTTGTTCTGCGTAGTCCGTCAGATCTGGTGCCGTCGGTGTGTCTAGTGTCACCACAATAGTCCATAGCGCCGATACCACTCGTGTTTCGCCCTCTAATGTAATGAGTACCCCGTCAGACTGTAGCAATGGTGAAACAGAGTCAGTTTTTACCGTCTGCAGGAGGAGTATCCATCCCCATAAGCGCACTAAATTAATGATCAGCGTCATGACTGCCGGAGGACGAACTCCACTCTTTGTAGTTAGCTGTTGAGTTCGGGGGCAGCCCTCTGGTGTGGCGATGATCAGCTCGGGTCCGGGGCGAACGGGTATAAGCTGACTTGGTATTGCCCGTGGCCGATGTTGTGTAGAAAGATCGTGCAGACGCTCCTGCTGGTAGCCCCACTAGATTTCTGTGTACTGTGTCTGTTACCGATCCATGTTCCGATTGTGACGAGTCGATACTGCCGCAGCTTTTTAAGTGTTGCTCGTTATCATTGACGGTCCTATCAGATGCTTGTCGTGTATTGAAACAAGCCCCAAGAGGCGTCAGTTCATAATCTCTGCCCGTGGGTGTCAGTCTGTTGACAGAGGTGTCACTTGAATCTGACTGTAGTGATGTAGCCCGTCGGTGTCGCGCGTATACACTACTGTCTGATATCCCGTCGTTATCATCACTTTGATGTGTAGTGTCGTCTGAGCCCGTGTCATACTCCGCGTCATTTTGTTGATTGTGTGCGCGTCGGTCCACTCCGTAATCCACATCCCTTTGTGATCGATCGCTATCAGTCGTGTCAAGTTCGTAAGATAACGTTTGAGGTATGGTGTTGTCAGATATGGTATCTGAGTCGGCGTAAGATTGCGGGTCACGATCGAGAGGGTTCTCTCCACGTTGTACCGCTTCCTTATCGTGTGATGTTTGTTCGTATGTGAAGGGCAGAGATGCTTCACTCGTTGTTAAATATTGGTCGCTCGGCTGATAATCCGTAGGTCTTTGTTTCTGTCTTGATCTCCTGCGCCTTATCGTTCGCGCGCTGGCCCCCCTTTGACTAGGGCCAATTGAGAAGGCGGGATTTTCCACGGAGTGGTTTGGATTCGCTATCGGTAATCCTGCGTCTTTTGTGCCGGTTTTTCTTTGCGGTAGATACGTGATGTTGTACGGCACTAACTTCAAACGTTCCAGATTGACTGTTGCGTTTTTTCCTGAGTAGTGTATAATGTCCGCTACATTTCCTCGTACTTGTGTTATTACATATCCATGTGTATACGGTGCTTGGAATGTTGTACGTTTCATGTTTTGAAGTAGCACTTCCCTTCCGGATTGATAATCCGGGGCTGGTTTCCTCTTATCCAATCTGACTTTGTTTTTGATCTGTATTCTCTCCGTTTTCCTACGAGCTAAGCCGATAGCTTTTTCATTTTGAATTATCCTGTCTTGTAAGTTCTTCTCCTGGGGGGACTCTTTGTTGTTGCATTTGTGGGCAACTTGGTTCTCGACCGTGAAATAAAAAGTAAGGCGAGAAGCCGGTGACTGTCGATATCGTTGATCTATAAGACCACAACGCAGTTGCCAGATGCGTTTCCCAATTATGAACTTTCTCTTTGACTAATTTGGACAACATCGATTTGAGCGTGCCATTGAGTCTTTCCGTTTTGGAGTTGGACGTAGGGTGATAGGCTGATGTATATCGCCATTGTATTTGATTTTTCAGGGCGAGTTCTCGAGTACTTGCATTCAAAAATTCTTTCCCCCGATCAGAGATGATGATCGCTGGAGGTCCGTGTCTTGGTATCCAGTGAATCGTTAGGAAGTGTACTATCCATTGCGCTCTTTTATCCGGTATAGGTAGAACTTCGGCCCATCCAGTACAATGGTCGACACAGACGATGGCATATCGATTTCCATTCGTCGATTCCGGTAATGGACCGATTAAGTCTATGCCTAAGATTTCGTTGGGAGACGTGGGTAAGGGCAGGGGCTGCGTTGGCGGGTATGTTTTTACTGGTTTATACAGAAAACACACAGGGCACGCCTTGAGTACTTCGTGTATGTCCTTCCTCATGCCCGGCCATTTGTATCTGGTAGTGACGCGATCATAGACTTTGTCCATTCGTTGATGACCGATATCTTGATGTATTAAATTGACCACTGAATACACCAATTTTGATGGGAGCAACACTCGCGGATAACTGCTCCCCTTGATTTCTTTAAGCGTATAAAGAATTTCATTTTCTATGAGATAATCGTCTTCTCGTCGTAGTCCCAGTTGGTATTGAGCTAAGGGCCGTTGTGCTTCTATGAGTTCGTTCCGATCCAGATATGGGTCGTTCCATGTTGTTTCCTCATTTTCAGTGTGAGAGCGGTGTTGATCCGCAGCCAAAAGTGATGCTGCCTCCAGCAACGGGCTGTTTAGGGCAAGTTCATTCACATAGCCAGTTGAATGATCTGATGAGTCGTTGTTCAAAGGGGGAAGCCGAGACAGCATATCCGCTCTTACATTGGATGATCCTTTGCGGTACTCTATTGGTGCGCCGTATTCCGCCAACAACACGGCCCACCTCTGAATCTTTGAATTCTTCATTTCTTGAGAAAATAAAGATTTTAACGGCAAATGATCCGTGACGATGGTAAATTTGGCCCCTTGAAGATACGGATTCAACTTTTGTAGTGCGTACACAATGGCGTACGCTTCCTTTTCTATCGTTGCCCATCTTTTCTGCGTATCCGTCAGTTGTTTAGAGATGTATTGGATCGGGCGTTCTATTCCTGATTCATCCTCTTGCGTTAGGATTCCTCCCACACAGCTAAGACTGGCATCCACGTAAAGCATATAGGGCAAGTCTGCGTTAGGGAAGGCCATGACTTGATCTGAAATCAAGGCGTCTCGCAAACGTGACCATGCCCACTGCCGCGGCCTGGTCCATTCAAAGAGTTCTTCTTTCCTCGTGAGCTCCACCAATGGTTCCGCCATTTCCGAGAAGTGCGGTATACATTGTCGATAATACCCAGCCAGACCCAAAAAACGTTGTACTTCCTTGACTGTGCAGGGTGGAGGCATTTCCTGAATGGCTTCCACCTTTTTTGGGTCGGCTCTAATTCCATCTCGCCCAACAATGTATCCCAACAACTTTACTTCAGAGTTCTTCAACTTGCATTTGTTCTCGTTTACCGTTAATTCATGTTGTTCTAGTAATCGAAACACCTGTTCCAAATGATCGTCGTGCTGGTCGGGGTCCTTGGAGTACACAATTATATCATCAAGATATACCAGGACAGTTTTGTGCAATAAGGGAGCCAACACCATATTGATGTACCTCTGCCACACCGCTGGACTATTGCAGTAGCCCTGTGGCATACGCAGAAACTCATACAACCCTGTAGGTGCCGTAAAAGCGGTTATTTCTCGGCTTTCCTCAGTTATGGGTATTTGGTAGTAGGCGTTCTTCAGATCTATAACGGAGAAAGTTTGTGCCCCTGCCAGTGCGTCGAATATATCCTGGATGTGAGGAATGGGATAAGCATCCTTTTTGCACAGATTATTTACTTGCCTGAAGTCGACACAACACCGTATATCCCCATTCGCTTTAGGCACTATGAGTAGAGGCGAAGACCAGGGGCTGGAGCTTGGGCGAATCACTCCGGAGTCCAACATTTTGTCGATTTCATGGTTCACCCGTGATTTCAAAGCTAACGGAATGCGATACGGTCTTTGTTTTATTGGTGGATGCATGCCAACATCGATGTGTAGGCTTACTCTGGTCACGGCCTTCAGTGTTGTCGCGTCTGTTTCAAACACGGTCGAATACTTTTGTTTCCACGTATCTATTTCACAGTGTATGCCGGCCATGTTGGCCGCGATGTCTTCACAAAACCCGTATGTGAATTGTTGGTTAGCCAGACTTACTGTCTTGTTCGTGCAATTCAGTCGGCAGTCCAACAATTCCATAGCATCAATCCCTAGCAATATATCATGGTTTAGTTCATCGCAAACATGTACTGTTATGTCCATTCCCAAAACTGTTATCACCGCTACTCCTTTTGTTGTCAACGTGTGCCCTGTCAGTGAGCGTAGGGCGACTCCTGGTAAGAGCACATCTGGTCGTCCTGTGTTTTTGCACAATTCCTTCCAACACAGCGTCGTTACTAATGATCTCGACGCGCCAGAGTCAACCAACGTGTGTATCCCCATATTTCCTTGTTGTATAGTGACACAAACGCGGCCGTCCGACGCGGCTATTAGTTTCCCTGCTGACCGTTGAAGAACTGTCGATTACCTTGAGGGAGGTTTTGTGCGGCGGTTCCCTGATTGTTCCATTGATTTTCTTGTGGAAAGTCGTTCCAGTTTTGTCCCCCTTGCTGATTGTAGTTATCTCCTGTATATGGGCCGGGTCCCGTTCTGTTGTAACAATTGGCCGCAATGTGACCATACCCCCGACATTCGTAGCACTGAATAGAGGAGTTATGGTTTCCTCCCCTTCCTCCTCTTCCGCGGCCTCGTCCACGGCCACGATTGTTATAACCTCCGTTACCACCGTTAGGTCGTTGCGTCCCCATGTAAAACACGTTGGTATTATTAGGGTCATTACCTGCACAGTTGTTTCCGGTTTGAACTCGTGCATGACAACACGAATGTACAGGTTGTAAGTTTCCGTGTGTAGACGTATTCGTTTCTTGCGTCGCCGACGCTGTTGCTGCTACCTCTTCTCTGATGTCTTTCGATTTGTTGTTTGCTTTTAGTTCTACCACCATTGCTTGCATCTGTCGCTCGAGTGATTTGAGAACTCCCGACACTTCCTTCATTGGTGCAAGATCTTCTAGTAACACTGCAGGGGGTGGGGGTAGCGCGGCTTGTTCTAGGTCTGATGTTTCACTTAGTCGTAGCACATTTGCGTTATGAATGGCAAATTCCATGGCGTCTTCCACCGTGGCTGGATTACGAAACCCAACAGCATTTTTCAGTTCAGTATTACGTAGTCCTTCAATATAAAAATCTCTGATTTGACCCACCATCAAGTCCAATTGTTGTTCTGCCGGTGTGTAAGCTCGATGTACACATTCGGTAAACCGTTCGCTGTACTCCCTCACTGTTTCGCACATGTTTTGTTGAGCTTTTTCGACTTTTCGACGAAGTTGTTTTACCTCAGCTGGTCCTAGATACTTCACGAGTAAGGCTTCTTTCACGTTGGCCCACGTGTACGGCCGTGGAGGTACTTGAGTTGCGAAGTTGGTCTTGATCGTTACTAGTTGTCGTGCCAAGCCTTCGGTAGATTTAGCTGCCGCCGCTTCTAATGTCATCTTATCCCCGGGGTTGACATGTTGTATCGCCGTATCGAAAGAATCCATCCACGTCCGTAGGGCCGCCCGGTCCACCCCGTCGGCCACTCGTATGTTTCGGGTGAATTCACCTAGCCGTCTTCGCGTCGCTTCCACTACGGCTAAATCCAACTTTTTCTGCTCTCTTTCTTGTTCCGTCATATTGTCCCCGGGCATGATCCTGGCAAGATCGCCAATGTAATAGTCTATAGAAGAGTGACTGCGGACACAGGTTCCAACTTACTACTGTCGTTTAATCTCAGAAAACAGCCTTAAGAAGCTAACATTCCATACGTCATACATCATGTGATCAATTACCATTCGTCTAGACATACTACCAATCAACTCTCGTTATTACTAGGCTCCGCCTTATTACTTGAGAGTCCGAGTTATCTGACCACGTGACTTCGCACGTTAGCCATATCAGCCGAGTTATCCCTCGTATCGGGGGTACCGTTACAAAAGAAACCTTAAAACGATCTCACATGTGGCATGAAAGAATATTATCCAGTTCATATTTTGACCAAATTCTCTTCGGTATTTTGGTAACAGCGCAATGGAACTCAAGCCTAGCTTAGCCCAAATTTCTTATTTGAACGAAAAAAAGTTCGACATGATACGGTGTGTGTTCTGCTCGACTGTAGCTGCCGTAATTGTACCGGCAGAATGTACTATCAGTCGGATTTCCCATTTTTAAACACCGTCTTCGTCCTAAGGATGTCAGCGCCAACGAGACCCATTAGTCACCTAAGATAAATGCGAGCAGCTCGTTTTTCTCGAGAGACACCGCTTATTTCGAGAACCGGGATGGAGCGGCTGATAAGGACCCCACAGCCTCGTTCCCAGAAGACAGCCACCTGATTGAGGCGCCCCCCAGCGACACTATCTAGTTAACGGAACCTTTTTGTGCTCCTTTCTCGCTCGCCGTATTCTTCTTATTCTTTTGCCTCGTTTTCTCTCTGAGTACTGTCCGTTCAGATTTAACAAATTGTCTGACGGTAGTCATCATGTCAGGGATGAGGATACAGAAGTGTGTGAGCCGAGCGGAGGTCTCGGGTCAGGCAGATACCGGCCCTAGCTCACTGCTCACCCGCACCACCAGAACCGGTGGCTCCCCCGTCGGCAGGCGGAAGGACGGCGTCATCTACGGTAGCCGTGGTCAACAAACTCCTTTCTAAATTTAAGAGTTCCTTTGACACAATGGAGGTCCATGGAAGCAACGAGTATAGAGAAGGAAGTCAATTAAGCAGTAGCAAATCACTTCTTAGTATTCTCTATAGTTGTTGGCAGTTGGTTAATTATCGCATTTGTTATCGTTTCCATGTAATACTAGTGGAATCTGAGATCACATTCCTACCTAGAAAGACTGATTGTGGTAATACAAAATATCAATGAAGACAGCTACTGAATATCCTATTTTTTATAATCATTTCAACAATTTCAGAACCATTTATCTCAGGGGGTGGCCCATTCCATCATCATCCCATGTCTATACGTATGAGGTGTTTTTCCCTGGCTTGAAAAATTGAGGGGTGATTCATCAAAATGAAGGGAAACCCATAAAATGACACGGTTTACGCTTTCCCACCTCCTTGTGGCGGGTAACTCGGCCATTTGATGGTGGGTGAGGGGCTGGCCAGGTGGTGTAGCTCACCTGGCCAGGTAAACCCCACCCTACCCTCCGTGAGCGTCTACTCCCGGGCGTAGACCGTGGAGATGTGTCGCTTGATGGTTGGTTGTCTACCCTTGAAGCACAGCGGGTGCCTGGAGGATCGCCCCAGATAAAGCCCTGTAAGATGTCTGAAGTGAATCCCTGGATACACCCAGAGGACAACTTCTTTTCAGAGGATTATCACAATTGGGTTCGAAAATGAAAAGGTTAATTGAGTTAGTTTTATGACAAATTGAAAGGTATGTTACTGAAAAGAGAATTTACCATGCAGATTGTAGAAATATATGTACTGTAGAACATTTAAAATTCGTTTTATATAATATAATCAGGCAGACGGAAGGTCATACTGATGCTCTTTAAGCTGGGAAAAATTCTGTCTGATGAAGTAATATGCCCTTCACTATAATCAGTCAGTGGCCATCTTTGTGGCCCCTCTCAGATATGTATCCCATCTTCCAAATCCTAGAAATAGTGTGTGATTGCATCAAACATATTTAATAACTTCTTAGACTATACGTCTTAATGAAGATATACTCAGACACGACTAATATATCTGAAACATATCTGATTAACAAAACAGAAGCGTTATTATCTGTGTTAGGAACAGGTCACTTAATCCTATTCACTCTCCTCGCTACAAATGGACGTCCCTTTACTCAACCATGTACTAAGCACAATAGTTTCTTGATGGTGACACCAATATCTTAATCACCTTAGGCTTTACAACCTTTTATTAATGGGTACATTTGGTTTCAGCTTGCATAACTATCGTGTATTTACGTTAAAAGACACGTCAGGCATAGAAATAAAAAGAAAATGCTGACCGGCTATAGGTAACTTACTCTCGCTTATGAGATCCTCCGGGGCCTCTGTAGCCGGGACGGGCTGACATGAGACGCTGGCTGGGTGGGTAGACGATTGTTATGACTAGATACAAAAGACGAGTCTGATCTTTGACGGCGTCTGTTTGTTGGTACCTTCCATGACAAGTCGGCGGCAGGCGCCCGGTACCAGCTGCCTACATCGTCAACATTGAGAAGGCATCGGGGCCGCTCGGAGCTGGCCGAAGCCACTCGGGGCCGCTCGGCACTGGTCGGACCTACTCGGAGGCGCTCGTGGTCGCCGGTCATGTGTTCAGGTTTTATTTACTCCTGGCGGCTCTGATGTATCCCACAACAAACGGTCGCACGGTGGCTGGACCCCGGTAGGCTATATGACCCGTTATGGGACCCTCCTGTCTATAAAACTGACACTCCTTTGGTAAGTAGAGCACATATGAGTGTCCCCTTTTGTGTAGCTGTTACTTTGTATCATTATAATCGTTTGTTCAGTAAATAACCAGTTTGAGGCACATGCGGCAATTTGAGGAGAAATCAACATGTGCACATACTCCACGCACTCCTATTCAAGAAATGTTAAAATGATTGAGCCGTGAAATACGAAAGGTACGCGGGTATATATGTGCGAATTTGTCATTCTTTATATACACTCATTCTATTGCTTTGAAATACAAAATATGATATAGACATTTGTAGAACCTATATCTACTGTATGTGTCAAGTGGATTTAAACATAATTTACAAAGGTTTCATATGCTATTGCATAACCAAATGATGGAATGAAGATACATTTTGGGAGACCTCTTGTCATATCCATAATCTGAAATTATTATCGTTTGTTTAAACAAAAGAAATTAAAAAGAATTAAATAAATACCCGATCATAGGTGATGCGCATATTCAATATTCCTATACATATGTCTGACTTTACCCCTCTTAATTTTCCCTCTTAATTTTTAAATGGCAATAGATATGTTCGCATGAATAATGGTGCAGTGGCTGAATAGGCCTGACAGAGATGTGGTATGGTGGTGCTGTGTGAGGTGGTGCAGTGTCACAGTTAACTGCACCTGTTGAGCAGGTGAGAGCCACTCATAGCGGGGGCAGGTAGATCAGTTAAGTCACTTCCCTCCCAGGCGGACTCGGGAGGAAGTCTATTGAGGGCTCTGTATAGGCACTGTGAAATAGGTCTGTGTTATAGGTTTGGAGATGGCGTGTTAGTGTTGGAGGGCCATAAACAAGGTAAAGGGTCAGTGAGTGAAGTCTGTGTATGTTTTAAGCCATAGCACACAGTGAGAGTTATATTGTGGCAAGTGTTTCTGAAGGGTGTCAGTGGAATAGATAGAAGTAGTATTTAATTGTGAAATTAGTTTCTGAAGTTAGTATTACACAGCTTGTAATGTTGCTCATGAGTTAAATACGTTTTGAATTCGACCGTACATTATTCACGACTGGCCGGTGTGGAGCATTTTTCGTGGGAAGGTGGGGGGATTTTTTCTTTTGGTATTTCATATAGCCATATGTTTGTGGAATGTGTTTTCCCCCGGATTTTGACATACATATTCACATGCAGTTTGTCTATGTGAGCTAACCCGGACATTACATCTAGGGGTGTTCGGTGCTGTTTTGTCTAGTGCAATTGGCGGAAATTTGCACATAGCTTGAGGTTTATACAATTGACACGGGTTCAGGGAGCCTTGGATGTTCAAGACAACAAGTATAGAGCTTCCTCTATACTCCTTTTCAGGAGTAGTGAGATAAGGTGTGTGTGTGTGTGTGAGCCTTTCATTGTGTTGTAATTGCGAGTTGTATCCCGTAATAGTATGCCACAGATGTATAGCATGCTATATCTATCAACAGGCTGTAAAGCTTCTAGGCGCGAGTGAAGTTTGTGGCCCTTGATTCGTAGAAGAGGGGTCTCATTTAGACTAATTAAATGTTCATCGGTTTTATTGGGGAGGGCTGGATTTACCGTCCATAAAGTTAATACCTGTCTGTTCTGTATGTAAGAAGGGATACAGCTCGTGAAGGGCCCAGTGAAACATGTGAAAGTGGAGTGGGGCTAGGGCGTGGAGTCGGAGGGGCTCTAAAGTCTAGCAACGAGGGGCGGGGGCAGAGACCGGACCTGTGGAGGCACCCGGAGGGTGGTACCTGGAGCTGCCCCTCCAGGGTCCGGACAGCTCAGCCGGGCTATAGGTGAGCCCGCCAGGGGGTCAAGTGTCTGCAGGTCTGTTCCAGCCTCCTGAGTAAGCTATAACAGAGTGCTCTCAAAGCTCCTATATACCCACCCTCACACCGCCTAACGTATTCTCTAATGCTCCTGTTTGTTTATTTTTGTGTTTTTATTCGATGTGAAACAGAAAGATTGTTTGTTTGTTTACCTGGCTTCTGACAACAAGGAAAACATATCTTTATGCACACTTTGGCAAAAGAAATGTAACAATATTTTCGTAGAAACACAGAATATGGAACAATAAGCGATTGATACTAAAACAATAAGCTATTGGTATCAATGAGAGAAAAAGACTGGTGTCGATGTCAATTATTATATATATATATATACAGGTAGATGGATTATATATACTTTTGTCAATTACCTTACAGGCTCATATATTAAGTGATAGTCTTATGACAATAGATGACTATAATGCATGGTTGAACTATAGAATTGAAATAAGTAAGTTATCTGAATTCACAGTACCGTAGTTTGCAGACAAGAGACCGCCTGGTTACGTGGTGGGAGAGGGAAACATGAGGTTGTCTGGCTTCGTAAGACAGGAACCATAACTTCTACGACTAAGACCTTTTGAAAGGTAAAAAGGCAAAGGTTTTCCGCCTTTGTAAGGTGTTTATAATTACTGAACCTGCGCTTATCTGTGCCCTCACCTGTAGCTATCTGTTAGGCCTTGGGTATACCTGCCAGTTGATATCCTGTGAGACGAACACTGCTCCACACGTGTGTAGGATCAGCGTTGTACGTAATAAGGTCTGCAACTGTGAATCCCGGAATAGCGGTGATGCCTAGACGTCTTTATCGTGTCTCTTTCTTGTTGTCTCCTCTCTTTATATGAACTGCTTCTGTCAATAAACAATCTTTAAAAAAAGAAAGGTTTGATATCAATATGGTTATTGGGGTTTCGACATACATCCAACAGATGAATCTCATTATCCCCAATTTAAGTGAACTATATGTGATCGTTGCTACAGTTTCATGGCATTCTTTACAGTGCACTGTTCGCTACTCAACACAAGACAATCTATTTGTTCATAGATGTAAAAACATATTTTTCATTTATCAATAGACTATTTCATCTTCATGATTAACGGCAAAGAAGTGCATGGCTCTTGATGACAATTTCCATTTATCTTGTTTTCAAAAAGCAAATATAAGTTCGTACCATATTAATGAGTATCAAGACTATTTATTACTGCGTTCCAGAGAAAAATCTCAATTTGTGGCGAGATGAAATACCTGAGTCCACTGACAGAATGCGCTTCGAGGTTGCGGATGTGGTTCTCAAAGCCTCCGTCTGGACATAACTCGCCAGGTGGCGTACAAGTAGCGCTGCCCGCCTGTACTATCCGTTCACGGCTCTTCAGCGTTGTAAAATGACGCTGTGGGCCAGTGTACATGGGGAGAGAAGGAAGCCATCGGCCTGAGGCTTCCAATGGTGCGCAGATTTTTACTCCGCAGTTTGACCGCTGCAGAAGTCATTTCTGCGAATTGCTCAGACTAACTGCACAACGTCTAGACAAAGGTTACAGCTCCATCCTTGTGTTGTCGCCACTACTACGTCCTTGATAGAGAAACCATGAAACCATCCCCTATAGCTCATGGTCCAAGGGTATCTTCTGCACGAACTATTTACATTGGATACGCCCCAGACTGGATTTAGCGCCTGAATCCTAGGCCCTACCCCTCTACCTAATTTGTTTTATTTCTTAGTGAATGTCCATAATGAAAGACTTGAGGAGGTCTAGATGCAACATTGTCTCATATCAAGTGACAAGTGACATTTTAGCTGGTTTCGCCATGTCTTGCCTCTTACTTTGAAGATTTCGAACTTTGTACAGTGTCGAATGCGCCGTAACCTGTTCATCACTCCAATAGCATCTTGAGATTATACGTGTACATTATAGCGAGGCGATAGCTTGTCATGGCCAAATGGTGTGATGGCCCCATCAAAATGGAACACTTAAAGGTACCAAAAATCACCATTTTTGAGAAGATTTATAATGAAATATTAAAAAAAAAATCTCTGTCAAGTATACGAGTTAGTGGATATCAGTGTGAAGGAGGGTTGGAAGTGTGGTGTTTCTCCTGGGTTCTTTTTAGTATTTGACCAATGCTATTTCATATTTGTCCACAATTAGAGAAACATTTGGTATTGCCAATTGCAAAATTGGCATTAAAGTATTCTACTTTTGTCTCCGGATAGGCATTATGAAGTAGAAAGGAAAGCTATGATTTATGTTATTAGAAACTCGCGGGCATAGGGGAGTAATTGTATCACGAAACGACCATACAAACATATTATAACGATTAACCTTGCGGTGGTATTCATTTTTGAGGTTGTTAAAACGTCGACACATGCTACTTGGTCCCTAGCGAAGCAGTTCCGAAAAGGAGCTCTAAAGTTGACTCATGAGGTCATACATTCATTATCAATTCATGCTGATTATATTTCATATACGACTGTATCATATAAAACTGCATGTGTTGACACCGGTGCTAATATGCACAAATCAGAAACGCTGCTGGATTGAAATCACTTGCGCAAAAAAAAACTTATGTGAAGTGATAAGCTAAACGTGGCATCCAGACAGTAGCATTAGAAAAAGGTGTGGAAAGATAGGCATGACTCGACTGAGGCGTGACGTCACGCTGTTGGAGCCTCGTAGCACCGCTAGGATCAGAACACGGTGTGGTCCTTGATTCCCGCTCCTCACCAGATGGCGGGGTTGGCATAGCAACGTGGTCCAGTCTCGTTATGGTCAATCAGTCGGCGTTAACCTATCAGGACACGAGATTGAAGCGTCTGCGGGGTTGCTCTCTGACCGATCAACCAGGACCCGGATGCAACGTCATTCAGAGAATCTGAATCGTTCTTTTTTGATATGTAGTTCACCGGGTAGATTTCAAATTGTCAACAAAAATATACATTTTATATCAGCAATAATTCAACAAAATCGGTTTTTAGTTAGAACGCAAAAATTCCTTCAGAAGGTTATTTGTACATACGCCTGTTTCTATGGAATTCAGAAACTAGATTTTGTTTTTTAACAAGGAAGTTATTTCTGTCACTGGATACAATCAGTCTGTTTTCATACTTAACCGTTTACAAGGATCTATTTACCAGTATTCCCATTACCTTTTCTGGTCATTTTCGTACTGCTCCTGAAGTGTATTAATAATTTGGAGTAGCTAGCACCTGACTATCTCTACCTAACTACCTCATTTTCAATTTGCACCCTCCGTAATAACCTCTATCTTTGCACAGAACACCACACATTTTCTTTTGAGTACAATTCATCGAAAATTCTACATGATTCCACATGCATATATCTTTTCTGTATTAGACTAGGAACTGGATATTTTATGGATACCTAAAGTGATTTACTTCACGCAAATGAGTTTTTTTATTGTTGATGAGCTATGATGGTGGACGCACCCTGACCCATGGCACTAGCATTGATTCAGAGAAAAGTAATTCACAATATGTCAGGGATCAGGGATGTGGTAAATAACCATAACAGCTGGAGCTTCCCCGGATCGTTTAATAGAAGGTCTATCTTGTTTTTGCAGGTATTTACTTATTTTAGGCTCTTGCTATGTAAAAGTAACAGAACCTTACTACCAAAGGTAATCATCGTAGGCTCCATGAAATCTGCTTTTGAAAAATGCATAGCGGGATAGGGTTAATTCTATCACGATTTCAACTTTTGGACAACTTGTTCTTCTGATAGTGTCATAAAACATTACCAAAGGGAGAGAGGGAAGGAATATTAGATGAAGGGCCTGCCATGTTCTATAAGTTGTATCCCTATATTTCAGATCCATCGTACATTTTTATGACAATCTGGCTGCCGTTTATCATCATGAAGGATCAATTTACTTTCGTAAAAACGTTGGTAAGTTGATAAAATATGACCGCGAACTTGGAAGCATGTCACTTCATCCCAGAAGTTTTTAATTGAATCAGACTGACATGATAAGGAGTCCCCTTCAGATAGCTGGTATTGGTTCCTGTACATCCAGGTTTCATGAAGAACTTCAAACAGTAGACATCGAAACACGAGCTTTTTCGTCTTTTTCATAAATATGATGTAGATCGCCAGCTGGGTAGACACATGCAGAAGTATCTATTTGAAAAAGTACAGTATCATAAGTGATTGCATCATGTCGGGTTTATTGGCTAGAGGTATCCTATTCAGAAGAGGCCTGTATTTTAAAAGTAGAGATATGTGAACACACAGCTGCAAGAATTATTAGCATCTATCCGAGGCAGTTGAATATCTCATCAGGAATGCTGCCTCAGCTGATTTGCACATTTAACCCATGTAGTTATGACAGGAATTTCAGGACTATACACCAACGACTATAATGATTATAATTACATACGAAAATCAGTACGAAATTAGGAACTGTCACAGACTTACACACCTTCCATGGTACTGAATAGCTTTCCATTCATGTAGTAGAAACATGTTTCGTCTGTGCTTCCAAGGTTGCGTGCCTCGGTTAAGGTTGAGAAGATTCTGTATTCCCCAGGTGCTATGGCGATTCATGATCTACGACAAGAAGATCACATTTGTATGCAACGTGCGGTGTCCTATACACACAGATTACCCGTGTGGAGACCTCCATTGAATCACTCAATAACATTACCAAACGTCTCCGCAATGAACCATGCAAATCGTCATGGCTATCCTATTTCTGAATTGTCGGTCGAAAGCACCCACACCTCTGTTAGTTCTTATGTGACTGGAATCGAGTTACCAGGGATCAGAACCTAAAAGAATTCTTGTGATATTCCAGAGGAAAGTTGGCATCTTATCTATGTTCATATCTTATTTCCATTGCCCCAAGGGGAGTAAAGTATAGTATCATCCCCTTGTTATACTTGTTGAGTTCTCCACCATATTACTCTTCGACATAAACTTTACCAGTCTAATCCTGAGTGGTCAGCATCTTAAAAACTTATTTAGGTGCAGATCCAAAGTCTTTCATCGCTCTTTTTCCCAGCTAACAGATAGCCCCCATGAGTGATGTACACATACGTTCCTCTGGATAAAGACAGACTGCAGAATCAGTCGTTTAAAATGTTTTCTATATTTTACTTTTAGATTTGAAGTAAAAGTCTCTTCTCACGCTTTAATACAAAACTTGGGGGAAGGACATACATATATATATATATTCACTATCCATATTCTAACGACACTATAGGTTTGGGGAACAGTTAAAAACACTGTTATATGTCTGTTGCAGGAGTGGAGTGAAGGGCCAGCCTACAGTGATCAGGTTTTTACAGCTCTTGTGATCTGACAGTGACTGCTATCTGAATTATGCACTAGAGATATTTGCTGTGATAGGTGTCCTTCTTTATAGAAATCTATTCAAACAAATGAGACGGGTACGTTTGAATAATACCACCTGTGTTTGACAAGGTGTGAAATACATTACGATTGTAGGTCCTTCAATTCACTTCTGATCCTATCTGAGATCATTGTGATATGCAAATCGTTGTTTCACAGGTGTGGCTGGTGGGGTGTGTATTTAGGTCCCATCGATGGTCACAAATGGGTCATTGTCGCACGACATTCTTCCTGAAGGATTCACTGTCACAATCACAACATATCAGGTTGCTAACACATTGATTTGTTGTGTGGGTGATTTTTTTATGCTACCGTTATAGAATTAGGATAAGTTAGTCTCATATGCAAATGAGAAAATTATATATTATTGAATGAAGTGAAAATGTTCAACCTGTTCCTTCATTTATATAAAGCATGATTTGTTAATCAAAAGTTAAAATCTCCGACGACATAATGTATACTTCAGAACATAAGCCACTGCTCCGCCAACAGCGAGGGAGACCGGCATATCCATCCAGCCATTCGCATTTTCCGAGAAGTAGTTCGGCAATATATCACACGGAATGCGCACCTCCGCCAGTCAAATTTTCAGGTTTCACATAGGGCATTGATAATTTCAGAAGTCCAATATGTTAAAG
Source organism: Alentia gelatinosa (assembly GCA_950022655.1). Lineage (NCBI taxonomy): Eukaryota > Metazoa > Annelida > Polychaeta > Phyllodocida > Polynoidae > Alentia > Alentia gelatinosa. The sequence goes on from OX465582.1 coordinate 43,839,107, forward strand.
AATCCTGATATATTTAAAACGGTATCGTATGACTTGGGATTTTGACAAAGTGTAGGAGAAGTGTTGATAGATTGTTAGCGAAAGGTTGCCGCCTCTAGCCTGATAACAAGCACTTAAATCAGAGTAAATAGGACTCCTGATTCACTCCGCTTGTATGATGCGTTACAGGTGTGAGTTGAGAGAGTGGAAATTAAATAAATGCCAATGCGTGAGTATATGGATTAGTATTGCAACCTCGAAAGGCTTTAATGTGAGAAATCACACATAAAACACATGAACCGTGCGCCAATGTAATCACGTATCTGATTGGTGGAGACAACCGGTAGAAGGTCTGGGCATGGGGCAGTCGCCATGGTAACCATATCCCCATTAATCAAAGGTGCCTCCACCTCGCTTATCGATCATCAAATGCGTATGGTGTTTTTGAGTGTATTAGAAGGTAAAGATGGTTGAACATGCCTGGGGACGTGGAAAACTAATAGTCTGTACAAGAAGCAAACAATTTGCACAATGACTGCAAAGATTGCGACCATGTGAGGCCCGTAAGCCTAGGGGTGAGAGAAGAAATAGGAGGTGTAGGCAATAGAGAATACTACCAACGAGTATACAGAGTAAATTGCATTCTATATTCTTTGGTACCGGTCAGCAGGAACAGTAATATAGGTCAAAATGAACAAGTGTATATTTAGGTGTCGGATGGTTTCAACTGATCTTCAGTTATTTTAAGTGGGCAGTATAGGGGCCCAGGTAAACAGGTAAACAGATGATCAGTACGACATAAACAAAGCGCCGAAATGCAAGTAATGCTTGTATATTTTTCATTGATTATACTGCGATTCAGCATATCAGAATTAGGTTATTGAAGGAAACGCAAAATGGCCGCCGATCGTGGCAATGACGCCTAGCAGAAAATAGTTCCAGGAGCGTCATATATAAATATGTATTGAACGACTGTAAGGCATTGCTCAGTAGACTGCTCTGTCGAAAAAAGTCGTATATGCAAATAATGAAATGGTATCTCTTATATGATGCGCCTTTATAGAAGCATCATGACCTTTTTTGCAATGTTACATTAAACATGATTAACATCTTACGATATCACATTCCTGATTGGCGATACATAATAAGCTTTACAACAAACGGTAGATTTAATCATACCGACTTTGATTTTACTTTTAAATCAAGGTCAATCGAAGCCTCTCCCGTGCGAGCGCTTCACCATCTGCGCCCCAGCTGTTGCCCATGTTTACATGCGTAGTTTTCGATCTGAAAGACTCTAAAAGGAAACTCTTACATACCATACATTAACCTTTAAGGGTTTTTTCAGTGGCGTTGTTCAAAAAGCGGCATACGTAACAAGACGACTATATCGCTTCGGGAATGTGTCATATAAAGCTCTTCATCGTTAGAATTAGTGCTACTTAAACCCGGAACCAACTCTGATGCTTGGGACGTTTAATAAGCATAGCGCTGATAGGCTGGCCATAGGTTGGGGGTGGAAGGTCAATAAACATGTGGTTCCTGTCGACCGGTCTCTGCTAACGACCTTTGGGTGTTGTATAATGGCGGCGGTGCTGGCCAGCAGACCTCATCTAGCAGGAATTAGCATGTCGCGGTATGACGATATGAGCTGTGAACAAGATATTTGACACCTCATGAAGGGGATGGGGAGGGAAGCTGCGGTTAGTCTTCGATATACCGCCTTTAGGAGTGGGGGGTAGAAACCAACACCACATCCTACCAACCCTAATTCCCGGATGTTCAAGGTTTGTTGCATTGCATTGAATAAGTCATACGTGTGGAAGAAAGGTTAATTTTGTAAGACAGATATTGGTCGTTATCAAATGTTCAGTATTTTATCATCACATGCTACTTATGAATATCCTTTCAGATTGGCAGCAGACAATAGCCTGAAGTACATGTATTTGTTACACTTTGTCAATTCACGTTCAACCTGAGGAGAGTGATATGATCAACGAGTATAGGGTTTCTCTATACTCGTTGAAATGATGAAGGGGGTATTTCCTTCTGTGGTAGCAGACAATATATCTCACTGTAGATCTAAGTTTAGTACCTATTACGTACTTCTGACAACTCCCTTTCTAGCAGCTATTGATAGGCCTCATTGATATGTAAACCATCTTGGGGGACCTACGGCTATCTTCCACCCTCTACCTTATATCCTACGCCAGGGTAACACAATCTGTTCCGAATTATACTAACTTTTGGAAATTACTTGTTTCATCATTCAGTTGATTTCAGGTCGGAAATATTGTCTCGTACAGTATCACTTCCTTGACTGTCTTTTTTCTTCTGTCGTATATATCTAGTATTTCTTTCTCAACATAGCTTTCGCTCAATTCCAGGGGCGGATCCAGGATTTACAATTGGGGGTTGTGGCGCTGTTGGGAGGACCAAAAGGGAGGCATACTATTGGAACGGACGCCTAAGTTTACTATAAATAAACTATATTCGAGTCCCAAATGAAGCTCGTCCCTACAAACTACCCCACCCATCCCGCCACTGTATCCTATAACATCTGTACCGTATATATATGTATATCTGTATCACATAATTGATCAGATGGCACGCCCAAATAACTAACTTGTATCTATATCAACCGTACACACAATATCTTCCGAACAATAAATATCTCCCTCCTTAGAACCACTTCGAGTAGATATCAGTAAAGAATAAAAGAATTGTTAAGAAGAAGAATCTAGGATACTTCCAACACCGGACCGGTCTAGGGGATATCAAAGGCATCCACACATGTATGTGGTTGAAGAGTGGGTGCAAACCTCTGTCCAACAGAAGAGGGGATTCACCTGCTCGTGTTGTCATGGCAACAGTCAAGTGGACCGCCAGGGGTCAGTCCAGTTGCGCTTGGCCAACTGTCGTCCGCACGTGGCTCTTCTACGAGGTTGTGCATTCTCCAAGCGCCTGAGCGGTATGTAGGAGCAGCAGCAAAAGCTACGTCTGCTTCGGTGGGAGGAGAGTGTGGTGATAGTAGTGGTCGCAGACTTCTGGAACGCCAGGACATGCGTAGTAGAGGCGCAGCACTCGAGGCGGAGCGACCTCTTGTAGGGAAACTTGGGAATTGTGCTCATCCAGACCATTTACCACCTGTCAGACACAGCGACCTTCGAATTATTCTCATTGGTTAGATCTGGATCTGGATCTACCTAAAACTGGACGACGCGATTCAGCTTTATGGGAATACAAATATTGGAAGGAATCCTTACTGGAGACAGCAACGAATATCAAATGTAGTTACGTTCATGGTCATCTTCATACCAAAATCCAGGTAACCTGTTATCACAATACATAGAATATCAACAAACTCTGGGGAAAGCATCACATAATTATCCCATTGCACAAATCTGTGTCACTATTCCTTGTAAAATAAACATAAAAGTAAAGCAGTTGGCTATGAAGATCACTCCTAAAGGAAAGTCATGGTGGATCCAAATATTCTTTTTGATTCCATAGGGATTAAGGATTTTGTCGATGGTCTCCCTATGTGTTGAAAAAATGAATGTTGAATTAATGCTACAGTTATGACCAGTTCCATTCAAAGATATTGACTCTCATTATACATCCTTATCATTGAATCAAATATTAGAGTAATTGAATTAAATATTTTTGAAACTAAATTCGAGATATTTGGAAATGAATTAAGGCATTTGGAAATGATCTAGTTTATCTTCGTATGATGTCAGATATGATAAATCTGCTTACCACGTATAGTGCAAAGTATATCGATGTCCCTTAAGGAATTCGTGACCATATTATTAAGATGATATAAACACAGCGATCTATAAAACGCTGCATACCTGCATGGATCTTTTTCCGATTTGACGGGCTGCCAACAGTAACCACTTCATGGAAACTGTGGGGGAATTCGTGATTTGAAGAAAAAAATCAGAATAGTTGTGAATATTACTAAACGGAGAGAAGATCTACTGTCCTGGGATCACATCCACATACACAGTAACACACGTATTCCGAGAGGCTCTGACTGAGTGGTGTCCGCCAAAAGGGCCGAGTTTCTCAGACTACTACACACGCTGATGTCCAGTCCATGAAGGTCCTCGCCGCATTATTCCAAACCCTACGTGGGTCTTCTACCTACTGAAGAACACATACCTGTATTATATATGTATTCATATTTATAAATCATAAACCTTTTTAGAAACACTGGATAATACCCATTGAATTTTGTGCTGGGAGGTGTGGTGCAATGGTTAATAACTCATATTTAGGGAAGCCTGGATATTTTTTTTCCCCTTTTTACATTTCTGTAGTATCAGAGAACTAGAAACATAGTATCGAAAATTCAAGCCCATAATCTCATATATTCGATTTCGAACGCCGTACTTTCCCTGACCCTTACACTAATGCATACCTGTCCTTTTAAGAGTGTGTGATGTCAGTCGTCAGTTTCATCTATGGCGGCTCAGGCTGATCTTTTTCTGGATGTTTTACGGTTAGGCCCAGATTGTCGAGATCTCAAATAGTAATGGCTTTAATCAATCTATGCCATGCGATCCAATGATCAAGTTGTCATCCTGTCACATGGGACATAAAGCAGAGACCCGGGTGGATTAGCTGACTGTTGACAGACTGCGGAAGGGAGAGGAACGTATGCTAAGTATAGGGGACTAACTCTTTAGCGCCACTGCACTTCGCTCGATATACTTTTTATCACATCAAAATATGCAATTACAGATATGTCTTAATATACCATACCATTGGTGAACCTGCGGACCGGAAACGTCACTGTAATGAACATTTACACATTGTTGATATTTCTACAAGCTACTTTACTAAACAGATATACATAATTCTTGATATTCAATCTTTGTGCCTATAGTGTGAATAGATGCCTAAATGTTTACTTGAATGCGACTATGCTCGTTGGTATTTACTGATAGTATCACTGATTATAGAGATAGAGCCTGCCAATCGGAAATAGAGGTAATACAATTAAATTCAAATGTATATAAATCTAAGGACATCCGTTTGAAAGCTGTGACTTGTCGGAAGGAATGTGATATTCTTGACATGCCCTGTGAGATCACTGCTCTGGAGATGAAGTTGTCAATAGATATACGTGCGCGGGTAACGTAAATGACAGTCTCTTCAGCCCCTCTACATCCCCTCCACGCTAAGGCACACGGTGGCTTACCCCTCACTCACCTCGCTGCCCTTTGGTAAAGTCCACCACAATAGAGAAAATAAATAATGCAGACCTTCCGCACCTGGGGGCATTAGGTCCTTGTTAATTACAGACCTCTGTGTTTGTCAAGACATAGGTTTAGCGGTGCAGAATGAGGGCGTGTCCGGCGCTCTACAATCTGTACACATACACATCGACTACAATTTGTCTCAGTCATTAATTTGGGTTTTGTTTTGCTCTCATTCATTGGTTTATTGATAGATTGCACACATATGTAGAACCCATATATATCTGTGTTCCTATATTCTATGTTCTGCCAACGAGTACTTTCTCTGTACTCGTTGGTTCTGCCATCTGGACTATATATTAGAAGGCTCCTTACACGATCAAGCAGTGGGACCACAATCCTGTCAGTCTAATGGCATATCACCCAGGATGTTCTTATAATAGATACTACGAGTTGGACAAAAATTGTACAGTTCTGGTTAACTATTTGTTCGAGGGGAAATGTTGTGAATATTGCACAAAACAAAAAAAGGACATCGTCAAAATCAGTATAGATAATTACTACCCAAGCCGGATGTGATATTTTGAGTGAAGTATACCCTGTCAAGTATCTATTTGACAGGCTCTTTAATTACTAAACTATTATATGCTTTCTGGTCTATGAAAGGAAACAATTAGAAAGGGGCGATCACCAAATAACGACTGTCGTGCTAATGGGGCAACATTTACTGGACATAATAATATATTTGTATGAGTGTGCTAAATTATGCAGTTTATGACTAGGGAACATTTCCAAATGCAAATCTATGTCAGTGCACTACCTGCCATTATTCAAGACACGATTCACGCGTACTGATTAACGAATATAACTTGATTAAACAAAGTTTATCAAAACAGGGTCCCATATCTGGTAATGGTCACATTGAGTCTGCAGGGGGTGAGAGGTCAATGAGTGCAAATACCGGTGCACCATCAGTGAGACAAGTTATCATATATCTGTGATGTCTTATCTTGTTTTTGGCCATCGGCAGCTGTTGGCCTGGTGACGATATGAATGCATGTCAAGCAGCCTCCAAACAGGTTAGAGAGAATGGCACACTCTGGAGAGATAGTCAAACCAGAATTCCATGTTTTGTTCCTGAATAGAGTAATTCATTATGAATGCTATTTCACCATTTACCTGACGCTTACACTAGACAATTATAAGCGGCGATTTTTTAATTTTGCAACACCCGAGGACTTTCAACTGTAAATGGCTAAAACAAAATCCGTACACATAAAAAGTATAAAAGCTTGAAGAAATTCTTGTTTTCATGACTGTCGAAGCCGATATTGTGTAATCGAGCACCACTTAACGACTGAAGGCCAGACAGTCTGTAGTCTTCACTTTTTAGTCGTCTAGTGTAAACGACGGGGTTTGGGGTCATCTCTACCGCGTTCATACTATAGAACATATATGCTGTGTGGTACCTGTTGGTCTTCGAGAGTTGTGTTAAATTTTCTTAAATTGATAACTCAATTATCTATCACAGGAGTTAAATATGTTTAACCTATCTATGAGTATTTTGTGGTCCATGTTATTGCGTTACGAAGTTTTAATGTAACCAAACGCCATAGATATACTGTAGATGTAAATGCCTCTCTGAGCATATCGGATGAGTTTCATGTATTTGTGTATCAATTGATAACAGAATCGCTGATTATAAATAGCGTTGGATCTAAATGATAATGGGTCTATTGGAAATCAATCTCTAGTGATTTGGCATCAGTTGCCTTATCGTTCTGTATATTATTTAATATGCTAGAATTGTTTTAGGAGTTCCCTTTTCATATACAATCAAACACGTTCAATTACTTTCCCAACTCTTACAGACATTGTCATTTTACTAATAAACATGTATATTTTCTATTTGTATAGGAAGTAGACGCTTTTGACACACTATAACCAAGATGGCAGGCCGATGGCTGTTGACAAACTGCGCCTTCGCCATCCTCTGCTTGTCACAGTTAGACGCTAGAAGAAGCAGACAGCGCGCCACTGCTAGCGACACCGATGACGAAGGTAGCTATGGACTAAGTACATGTACATGTATAATGAAAGGGTCAAGTAATCTAAATGAAAAGACCGCCCACGGATATTCATATAATATACCACAATAAAAGAGGAGCAATATTGTGGAGCGACCTAAGGAACGATTCTAATGATGTCGTAATTATAAGAAGTTTTTAGAATAATTACTTTTGGATGAGGTGGTGCTGGTTATTGAGGGGAAACCTCGTGATAACCCATTATTATGTCTTGAATATGTCAAGTTTGTTATATCCTTATTACCCATGCCGATATATAAGTGCCAAATGCTTGTTAGAGCAAGTGTTCCAGCAACTAGGCCTTGAACAGACGGCTGGCAGGCAGGCAGGCTAGCCCTGATGGCACTGGGTCGACCGGCCGGCTGGAAATGTGCAAATTCTCCTAGCTCTTCCACCGAACCACCAAATGTTGTTATATCCTTAAGAGCCATATCGATACATGTACATGTATATGCCACATATATACCAAGTGATTGAGAAAGCTTCATTTAGTAACGTAGAAGAATCTCTTCTCCATGTGTGACCATCTCTTTTTCCTGCTCACAGACAGTGCCCCTCGGGCCCCGGAATGGAATCGGCGCATGCACAGAGAACGGAGAGTGTCGCAGGAATCGGGAGAGACCCTCATCCTGTCCTGCCCGGCCACAGGAAACCCCAAACCGGAAATCACATGGTTGAGGGATGGCGCCCTGCTTCAGCCCGACCCCAGCGCACGGAGATTAAGGGTGAGTGGTAAACCGGCATCTGTCTTGGGAGTCAACGCTGTTTGCCTTTGCTATCTCATTTTATTCCTATATCGGAAGGCTTGTCAGGAGATTTCTAGGCTTCCAACGCGGTCTTACCCGTACCCCTCCTCCTACCCCTACTACACCTTCCTCGTAGGGGCTCATGGTTGGATAAAGTCTTCAGTATTATTAACAAATAATTGTAAATCTTCATAAAGAAGGACTTGAGCAAGTACATATTTGTGACTGGATGCCAGTCCTATATCTTGAAGAGTATGCACAGGGAAACGTATGTGTAGCAGTTACATATGCATATGCATAACGCGATTATCTTTATGCAATAGGCATGAAAGAGTCCAATAATTTAAATGATGATCGGGGGGGGGGGGCATGCATCTATGTACATTGACCTAATAGAATAGAATATTGGATAGTAAAATTAAATAATTGAAATATTGGATAGTACAATTAAAAGATTTGAACATTGGACGGTAAAAATGATCATGTTTTGTACCCAAACCACAGAAATCTGATATAGATATATACACAACATTGACGGGGTTTCATATACTTGTAAACGGCCGTATGCTCCAAGGAGTTGACATGTAATAATATCCGAGTAAATGCGAGGATGCCGATCACGTTGCGAGGAACATACGAAACCAGTTTATGTTGCACGTGTATTTATTAACCACGTTTTCCCATATTGCCAATATTGATCAGTTCGCTTTAATTATACACTATTTTCCCATATTCACTATTACCTTGCTTTATATCACGACACTGTTCACACAACATACATCCGTATACTCCGGATATGTATACCGAGTACACTTCGTGCTAGGTGGATACTAAACGTGCATTTGCTATGTTTTTTATTTGCTTTACTGTCGATATTACGCAGTATGCTAATTAAAAGGGGACCACCAACCCCTCTCTCTAACATAGAGTTCGCACGTATCCAGCTGCCCTCCTTGACCGCTTATCTAACACCGGCTGTGCAGGTGAATCTTCCACTACACCTGTGCACTACTGGCAACGCCGCAGGGATCATGGCACATCAAAGAGATCAGAACGAGGGGCCTGAACCGACATATGAGACAGGTGGGAGGAGCTTCAGAAGCCGACAGATGACTGTCAACACTGGCTCTGGGTTCAAGATAACATGCACTGCTCTTTTCGATTGCAAACCAGGAAGGGAGGGGGTTGTCATGGGAAGATGAGAAGAGGACGCGTACAGATAGATAGCGGTGTGGTGATTGTAAATAGTCCGTGCGGCCACCCACATGCATTGCTCCCATCTGCGCTCTTCAATGCAACACAAAATACATGCCCGCTCATTACCAACCATCACAAGGGGAGATATGATTTCGAATCATCGAAATTACAATGTCAAACATGCAATGAAAAAGGGTAGGGTTGGGGCCCAAAAACATTACATTACTTACTGGCTGTGATGGAGAACAAGTAGCAGCAAAGATGAAAGAAATCTGTGGGGAGGGAGATCCCCCGGCGTGGCACTGAGCCAGCCAACATTTATCTTTGCGCGATCCCTTACATACCTGAGTTTAATAATGTATACATGTTGTTATTTTACACAGTGATAAAGGTACTTAGCTATGGTCATGATTGATTGATTGATTTGGAGGAGAGGAGATATGTCTGCTGATCATGTTGATGTCTAATTATTTCATTATAGCCTCGACCGATTATCAGCGATCCGAATCTGCGTGCTGAATTCTTTGGATCAGTGTCAATGGGTCACATTCCATTTTGATGGCAGTCGATCATTACTTGCATGTGGGGTGTGCCCAATTCTGTTTGACTGCCATTTTGTCAATGTACATGTACACCGACTGTAGTAATTTGGGCCGCCGAATCAGTGTTCCCTTCTATCCTCCTATCGAATATGCACGCATTATATTATATCGACCTGAAGGGGACACAAAATGGATAATACATCTAAATAAATTAGTTTCTTGGATAGTACATTATGTGCCGATGGAAAGTTCACATGTATTTTCTACCCGACTTACTGTAACTCTTTCAGTTCAGTAAATAGAGCGAAGCTCGATATTCAACAACAAAAAAGAAGTTAATTAGTCAATTAAATGGAATTTTATCATTTGTTTTCTAACCTTTACGACATAGATGGCGGAGGGCGAGAGAATGCGCTTTAAGAACTGGAATCTGAAAGTGTTTGACGTGCAGCCACATCAGAGCGGGAACTACACGTGCGTCATCACCAACGACCACGGCCGGCTCAGCTGGACCTTCAGGGTGCACATCAGAAAGCCAGGTACGTGATGACAATACTGACTGCTGCCAACATGCATTTAGTCCTCATAGAAATGTGTGTGGCCTAACCCGGTGTTTACACTAGACGATTTGACAGTGCCCTCCGGGAAAAAAATCGCCACCAAGAATCGTCGACCCAAGAAGTGCTTCAAGCATTTACACTAGAAGATAAATAATCACTGAAATTAGTCCCGTTTATTCAACATCGAAAGGCATATATATAGGCGTATATATACATGTATTTATACGGGTTATGGTCGTCACTCATTTGACGTTTATACTGAGGGTTTCTATCCATTGAATTGATGACGCAAAGTCGTCAGGTGGTGCTTTATTCGAGAACCGTCGCCCATAATCGTCTAGTGTATACGCCGTGTTAGGAAACCGCAAAAATGAAAGACGCGACGAAGAAGGGAGCCGACACGACTGGCGGGTGGCGTCCTGACTGCATCGCCTCTGAGACCCCGTCCGCAATGCTAAATGTTGTACGCATTCCTCATTGGTTAACATTCCCACGGCGTTAATGACGTCAGGGTACGAGAAGCAGTGGTTGGAAAATGTGAATACTTACACCCTAATGATGATATATTTATTCAGAATAGGAATATACCAGACTATTTGTATAGGCAGAAAAGAAGTCTAAGAGTGTTTATTTGAATATTACTCAGATCTGTGATTATGAGAACTGACATTTGATCAAAGGCTAGGAAAACTATTATTCATCAAAGGAGCCTAAATGGGCTGTAAGGAAGGCTGGAAACATATTCCACATATTCAGTACTCATTTTGGAATTGGTTGCGCGCCCAGGGCTATAGTAATCCAAGACTTGGTTGTCAGTCTTATTTATTTTCCCGACTTAGTTTTTTTTCTCACACCTAACCCCATGTTGAGACTTCTGGCACTGGTTAAAATCGTGTTCAGTTCACCTTCAGTAAAGAAGACGAAGCAGACCTAAATCAAGGGATGGGAAGAATGAACCGAGAATTTAGCGATGGGGGGTACGAGAGACGTACGAGGGGAGTTAAACTTGCTCTTGAAAGTCTTTGATTATGAACAATCTTGATTAAGCCAAAGTAAGATAAGGTATGATGCAGTGTGATTGGTCCAAGAATCAAACTGTATCGAGGACAGGAGGGGTTTTAAAAGTCGAGGGATACAACCCTGGACTGGGCTAGTCTAGAGGGAAGTAAGATGAGAATGAAAGCATGAGCGGAAAAAGGAAGAAATGTGATAAGAAGGACTGTCAGACATATTTATGATCTCTTGCAGTTTTTATCTGAATATCAACTGAACTTGACACTCTGATTCTAAAAAGGTCATATATATCCTACAGTTAGCCTGTACTTTGTTTATGAAATCGGGCTGTAATATTAAACTGCATGTGAATGTTTCTTTGTATAGTTGCGAGGCCTTCTCGTCCGGTGCTGGTAGAAGAACCTCGGAACCAGACGGTACGAGCAGGACGAGCTGCACGTTTGTCCTGCCGAGCTCACACTGACCCCGAGTACCAGCATCTGCTCGGCGTCCAGTGGCTCAGACACATCACAGTGGACGGGTTCACTCATGACGAGGATGGCTATCCATTTGTCACTGCCATCAATGTATGTATACCGACTGCAGCGTGTAATGAATAATAAAATGGACACGTGTAAATCTCCGTCGAGGAACCACTTATTTCCAGTCCCCCAAAATCCAACCTGTCTCCATTAGCAACTGGTATTACTATATTTAGTTCTATCTATTTGATATGGCTTTAACACAGAAATAAATTAATATCGCTTTGATATGAAATTAATATCAGTAGTTTGTCCAATTCAATTGTTCGGGTTTTCTTTCCTTTAGCTAACAATTATTTTTTTCGTTTAAAGATTTTTATTCATTTCCGTTGTATAATAGATCTTCCAATGAATAGACGGGCCAGACTTGACGATTGCAAAATCGGTCATTGGTAGATGAACTCATTTTCAAAAATGTTACCAACAGGTTTCACATTTGGGGACTAGGTCTATAAGATTATGGAACACTTACCTGCTCTCATGAGTTGATGGTCAAATATACTAATTTTTTTTATCTTATAATGATAACATGCACTCAACAGAATTGATGATGCAAATTGTAATCACAGAAAATGTCAATAAGACAGACATGGCTTCGATGATCATTCCAAATGTTATTAAAACAGTAGGTTTTATAATGATAGACAATTGTATACAGTTCTGGGGTTTGTATCAAAATAAAAGTAGAATTAAAGATTTTCATATTCGTTTTCAACAGGAAACCAAAGGTCGCTACGCCATGCCGAGCAGAGATGTTCTTATAATAGAGAAGACCACGTCCGATGATACAGGGTGGTACATATGTATGGTCGACCTGGCAGGCTTCCCTGAGGCAATCACCCATGTCTCAATGTACATCAACGTAAAACCCCAGAGAATACGGCCACCCAGTACCACCACAACAACTACCACTATCGCAGTCACCGAGAACCCAACAACCTCCCCCACCACGGTGGGAAGGAAGCGTAAAAAACACCGCAAAAAGTCGCGAGGAAGGACTCGACGACCGCAATCAGAAACTCAGTCTCCGACAGTGGAGAGCTCCACACATGAAGTGCTGATAAATGAACCGGAAGTCGATAGCCCACAAACGGAAGTGAACTATGTGGAAGGTGAGGTAGATGAACCAGAAGTGAGGAGTTCTGTGGACACTGAGAACGCGGCTGGTAACTTAAGGATGGGAACTCTTCATCTCAGTGGGCTGATAGTTGGACATCTTTTGTACAGAACTTATGATTTTGCCGCTCATTGACAGAACAGCATGGCACACTCCCAGTCCTACTGGTGTAAATAGCTCTAGCAGAATGTGATTGGTTAAGGTCTGCCTCTGCCTTCTGTAACCTTATGAGAAGCGTTATTGTTGATATGTTTCATTTCTGGTTTCCTGTTTTCACTTTTTAGAACATTTCATAAAAAAAATAAGTCCGTTCGCGGAATTGTGCCTTAATGAAGTACATAACTCTTGGAGTGCAGGCAAACTGCTCATTGTATTGGTTTTACCTTATGTTGCCACAGTATAAGACACGAATGGGTATTTTAGTCACGAGGTTATCTATATGTACATACAGTATAACAAACAGGTAGTCTGTTTAGCACTATTCTCATTTGGGATGAGAGAAGGATCATCAATGAAAATAGTGATTATAAACAGCCTTAAACATTCAAATGATTTGGTAATATTTATCAGAAGTATTAGACTGTTTAAGGCCGATAGAATTTCAGTACCTTGGTTCAAAGTCTTCCAGTGCAATCTTCTATCAGATATGCATTAACGGTACAAAAAAGAATGAGGTAAAGGTATCACCCACTTGAGCAATATGATTTCATCATGTTCAGATATGATAAAATTTCTTGCTAAGCAACTGTTGAAAGTTAGTCTCAGTAGTGTGGTTTAACAACTGCATTACCAATTTTGGTCAAAGAATGAATGTTTTAAAAGATTGCGGCCGTTTCCATTTGATTGGAAAAGAAAAAACATCCATGAGACTTCTCATATGTTTAAATTTGTTCTTTTGAACGACTATTGGTCCATATTTATATATAAACTGCAAAAAAACAGGGCAGAATAGAATATGATCAGAACCTAAGTGCCTCAGCTTTTGTAACCATTTTCTAGTACCGTACAATGCAATGGTTAAAATATAATATAAAGGATGGGGATGGATATAGTTTTCGATATAAAAGTTTACGACCATGTTTTTGTGTATCAATGTATAGGCAACGTGTTTGAAGATATTGGTAAATAGTGTGTATTTTCAAATCTCCTGATATGATTAGTGAATGATAATCAGGATATCGCAACAACCATTGGAGGGCCACTGAGATCATGACCCTGAGAGATGTACTACTACTACTTAGATGTACACCAATATTCAGTATCGCAATGCCCCCCCCCCCCCCCATATGTTTGATATAATCCTCGATGGTCAACAACGTGAGGGTATGGACGTCTACACAGGTCCGTGGCTCGAGCGAAGCGCTTAACGAGATAATATCAGTGATGCTTAAAATGTAATTCATGTTGCTTATACCTTTCATTGTATATAGGGTGGGTACACAACTACGATATATATGTGTATATTAAAAGATATTCCTTTTCTGTGATCTGTTATTGACGTTATGACTCTTGAATGAAAGGATTGCTTTGGAAAACATCATGAAAAACTATGATGAGCTAAGAATACATTGTTCGTTGAAGAAGATTCTACAAAAAATTACTTATTTGAAAGTAAATTATTTGAAAGTCAAGTCCTTTCTGTACTGTATGTTCCGAGTTTGATGAGGTGGGAGACAAAATAAGAAATATTCAAGTCAAACTGCTGAATAAACCATGTTGTGAATACACATGTACCTCAATTACGACGTTTCACTAAAAAACCTTTTATGTAAGCCTTATGGATCAGCCATGGATTTTTGGATTTAAAAAATGTTTGCATCGATTCTGCTATATGTACAATATAAGATGGTATTCAGTTATGGTAGCAGAATATATATTTGGATAATTTGTTATTAGTGAAATAAAGTGATGAGTTTAAATATGGTCCAAGTTTATTCATTTGATTTATAGCTGCTTAACTATTGTAAGCTTTAACTCGTCTTCCATTTCCATCTAACAAAACTATCTTATATTATAGAAACCCCTTATATACGATACATTAAAGTATGCATGGTACATAAACGAGGTTATTCATATTTGATATAAGGCAAAGTTCGATAATGCTATTCGGTGTCGCCCAGGTGGTACATCAGTTAGCGTCGGATGGGCGGGGTGAGATGTTTCATAGGTGAAGGAGATATGGAAATTCTAATTACATAATGGTATCTGTACTGCCACAGCATGATCAAAAGTCGATGAAAGGAAAAGTAAATGACATGGTTAATATGAATTAGTTAGCCAACAAATATCGCACAAATCTTTTATTTTTGCTAGACTCTCTAAATATAATGGCAAGTCAATAATTTCACGAACTTAGATGCATGGAGGTCCGTGATAATATATTCTTTATATTTCACATTCTAAGAAAATGTAATTGGAATTAAAATGCCAATATAGGTCAGGACACAAACCGTATCATAATTTTGGAAGTTTTGTGTACATGTCTTTGATCTAATTAGTACAGGATGAGGAGTAGGTTGGTGGAGTCACACTTGGTGTACTTAATCGATATCTCTTGTTTTTATGTGATTGAAAAAAAACCATGGATGGCCCCTAACCAGTTCACCCTGATATCCCTTCATCCAACCCACCCTGTAACCGAGCGGTCATCATCAATGTTAAGCACTAGTACTTATCTGCACACTTTGGCAGATATAGATAAGCACACCATATCTTTTGGTTGGATTTGAAAGTTAGAACTCGTTCTTGCAGCTCCACTATACAATCTGTCCAGAACTAGAATTAGGCCATAACTCCGATGCCCTGTTGTCGGTGTTCCTCGTGTTTGGCAGTGGCCTAATGAACAAAACTCCTGTCGTAACCTCTATGCACGGACTTGTCGGAGCCCTAAGTAAGTAAAAAAAAACATCGTTATCACACACTTCCACATACTGCATTGATATATGTATTGGGTGGGATAATTTATTTCCTTTTCCATATTTTCCTTAAATAGCCATTATTCGCTGAATGTGTAGACCTGAATGTGCATGGATATTTCAATTATATAGATATTTATTATATATATCGATGATAGGTACGCCCCAGGATGGCTTAAGGTGGGCCCTAACGTCCCGATGAGTGGACCCGAACGTTCCGACTTTCGGGTGGTGGGCCCTAACGTCTACATACCGGCCTGCAGACAAACAACTCCTTGGCAACGTATTATTTAGCATTAGATCACGGAGTGTGTGAACATTAAACGTTTATAAATAATACCCTGTAAATTATGTCTATATAAATAACAGTGATTGCATTATATACTATAATATTCCAGCTCCAATTTGGTGTATCACACATGCATATCACTTCAATAATACTTCAGTTAGGCCTATACCTAAAGCGGCTATTCCACCAAAAATGCTCTTAGCAGACTTGTTTTTACCCTCCAGCCGACGTTTGCCGCCGCGGCCGGCCAACGGGCCACCCCTAATCCTATAAATTCTCTGAGCTGTTCCACAACATTGACCCCCCCGACGACCAACAGGTGTACACAAGGCACCCCAGCCGGCGCCCAGAGAGCGGCTCCACACAGTGAATATGCTGCTGCCGTCTGGTGGATGTTTGACGCACTAACACGCAAGCTGAGTTCTCCATTGATCCGATAGGCGGCGCACAAAAGTGCCGAGATACACTATGCTGCTCCGGCTGTGCCAAACCCGGTGATCGAGCAAAGCAGTGTGCCGCCACGTTGGGATTTGTATTGGAGCGCTGATAGCTCGTCAAACAACTGCGGAATACTGCGGTTAATGGAATAATGGAGGTAAAAAAGGATTCTGGCACTAGGATTCCCCCAGAGTACATAAACTGTCTGAATTTCCAGTCTCTACTCGTAGTATGGTGCACCACGGCTATGCTCTTGGTGTCACTCTTGCTCTTGGCATGCCGGCCGGCCGGCTGGGGGCTAAATATCAAATGGGACAGTTTGTGGGGGAGGTTGCGTTCATAACGCCCGGCCGGCCTTCTCTGTGGTTCTTACAACATCTTGGTGGAACCGCTTCAAAATGAGCCTTTGGTCCTGGCCGGCGGCTGGCAAACAGCCACAGGCCAACTGATTCTGCCCAGTGACAGGGTTTTGGTGGCACAGGGAGGGGCGTGCGGTTGGCGGGGGCTGGCCGTGAGGGGCCTATGAGCTGTCATGAGCTGTTCCAACAAGCAGATTATCGCTGCCGACGCAAGATTTGGGTCGGCTATTGCCACCGGACACCAATAGTTGACCACAAGGCGCATGGCCTGGCCTTGCGCTGCGTTAGTGGAGTAGCCGTTTAAGATAACATAGGTACATCGAGAGTGGATACACAATATTCCTATATACCTATGGCCATACACTCTATGCTTACACCACGTTCTGTGGGGTGGAGTAACTTATGTATACTACCAAAGGTTTCCGTATACTACACAAGGTTGGTGTTTACTACCCAAGGTTGACATTTAGACCAATCAGATTGTCTTTTACAAAATTCATATGAAAAGCGCAGTGGGGAGAAAACATAGTGTTAAGTTACTCTATAAGGTTGGATCTGGCTTCAGGTTTGGGGATGATTGAGCAAATAACGCTTATTATCATTTTTAAACCACATTTGAATGTAGAAGGAATAAGGAAACCAATTTTCCAGAGAGAAAAAGTCAAAGTCACTGAGAATGTGAACGCCACCCTATGCCCACCATAGAGGAAATCATCCACGATTTAAACGCCGCTACAGTGTTCAGCAAATTAGACCTGACCCGTGGATTCCACCAGGTTGAACTCCACCTGGTTATATTACTACATTCTCAACTCACACAGGGCTTAAATGTTACAAAAGGCTGAACTTTGGGATATACTCCGCAGTCGAGGTATTCCAGTATTGCATCCAGACAGCCCTCACTGGACTATCAGGAGCGAGAAACTACTCAGACAACACCACAGTCCGCGGCAAAATACATGAAAAACACAATGCAGACCTGTATGCAGTATTCAAACAGTTATATGAAAAAGGTCTGACACTCAACGGAAATAAATATGAGTTTGAAAAGTCCAGCCTAGAATTCTACGGTTACAAGTTTTCAGACAAAAGCATGGAAATCGACCCAAAGAAGGCCAACAAGATCCAGGAGAGCTACAAAGTCTCCTCGGAATGGCAATCTACTGGGCAAAGTTCATCCCAGACTGTGCGACACTCACCGAACCGCTACACAGACTCACCCATCAGTCGTGGGAGTGGATTTGGACGAAAGAGCAGGATGATGCCCTCTCCACTCACAAAGAAAGACTCATCAACTCTCCCAAACTAGTCTACTTTGACCCGAATAAGAGGATTACGATCTATGTTGATGCCAGCCCAGTAGGACCAGGAGCAATACTCACCCAGAGGCATCCTGATGGACAGAAGATCATCACCTATGCAAGTAAAGCGCTGTCAGCAGTCGAGCAACGCTACAGTCAAACAGAGCGAAAAGCCCCGGCTATCATATGGGCGTGTGAACTTCAATAAGCTATACTATGCTTATCTTTTTACCTACTATATCTAAAACGGTAGAATTTCGTCGAATCCGCTTGAAGTTGCTCCCGCACATAGAGACAGAGTGAACACGACCTATGTTTGGAGACTGAGCGCCCACGAGAGTGAGATTCTCGTACAGTGAAAAACTCGAACATGTTCTTCTTTTTTGTGTTTCTATACTCAGACAAACTTCTTCTCTTATGATTCATTTCAAGCCATGCCCAAATCAAAGTTTAGTATTGTAGTTTTCTGATCTATTTTTCTCGTGAGAAACTAATGAGATCTCACTTCCCCCACCCACCACCACTCCAGCCACCAGTTCAAGTATTTGACCCAATTTTTAACGTATGGCTTTGTGGAGCAATTAGTAGAGAGTTCCGCTAGGAATGCGGGTGTAGGGAGTTCGATTCCCATATTGGCTAGTGGGCTTTTCGTTTTTCTATATTTTCCCCCCTAACTCGGACTCGACGAAGTCGCTAGTTTAAAGTTAAAACAAAGATGATTATCAACTATAAAGTTTAGATAGCTCAGATTCGTTAATGCAATACTTTAGTTTGTAATAGCAATTTAATCTGTCAGAAGACAACATTCCTGCCGTCACACCCACTGTTCACACTTTCATTGTGATTGCTTTGTTTCCCATATACACATGTGACAGGACTCCTCCCTTCGCGGCGCTAGCGCTTGCTTAATCTCTGCCCCAACCAAATGCTGGTTCCCAGGGTATCCAAGAGGGACAGGGGGAACCAGCCAACTTTTTGGATTCAAAACAAGGCAACTGTCAAAAATTATGAAAGTCAATACAGCTCATATATCATGAGTTAGGAAATTTAGGAATGGGTTTTAAAAATGAGCTTTACAGACAATCCAGCTGCTTCTTTTTCAGCTTCCACAACTGAGTAGATTGCCCCTTTGACTGAACACATGGGTCATGTTGATTAACAAAACCCTGCAACACATGACCTCGGTGCTACCTACTGAAGAAAGTAATCCCCCTGGTTATGTCTGGTTTGAAATAACAAATAACAGAAATGAGTGTATATCATTTACCATAGAAATATGTGTGTAGAACACAAAATAATACTCCCCAGAGCACTAAGACTTATTGATATTCTAAATATGGGTCGGATTTGAACCCAAACAAGCAGGTTGGGGCAGAGATATAAACGGTCACGGGAAGTAGAGCGCAAAATCTCTGCTATGAGAGTGGATAAAAACACATTTAGGTTGTGTCTCGTCCGTCCACGGACTACCTTCAAACCTACAGTGGGATTCGTGAACACGATTAGTCTCTTGCAGGACCGCTTGAGGCGCACAGGGCACGACTGTCTTGCGTGCCTCCAAGTGTCTGTGAAAGAGACTATCACACGATGGGATTCATGTACCTCACAGGGTGTTTTCCTCGGACAAATCCTGCTGAGATTTTGTACCTGAACACAATCTCTTCATCTAAATTGTACGGTTCTATTTCCCCAAGACATGTTTTCCATCCTGTAATTATTGGCAACATTTAGCCCTTAAACTTAAAAGAAACAAAAATCTCATGAGATTTTGTACTCTGTAAGGTACATGAATCCCCCCGTGTGGCCCTGGCGAGAACGGGATGTACTACAGACTACGTTGTGTCCTCTTCCCCGTGGGGGGGTGCGGGATTTGGGAAACTGATTTTTAGCCATGTATTACTGGGATGTTAGGAGAATCTATTTGTAGACAACTGAGATTTGGGACGAGTAAACGAGTTTAAGTAGGCACAGAAGCAGTGACAGAACTCCCATCTAGCGTCTACCACCAGCGACACTGACGCAAAGTTTCGGTCACCATCAACGCTAGAAGCTTGCACATCTCCCGTCCCCTAGTGCTTCGCGCATTTTAAGGGGGGGGGGGGGGGGGGGGACGTTGCACGGATCTAGTGCGTAAACGTGTTCTAAACTTCCTGACATTTGAATTTGATGGTTAACCGTTATTATCCACACGAAATAACCGAACTGAGCAAGTATCTGATAAAGGGAAATATAACAATAATGTCATACATAACAGTGAGATAAATCTAGCGTGGTTTTTCCAGGTTTACTATTGTATACATTGAACGTATACCTGTACAAGTCCAATAAAACTACCACTGGGCCTCTAGTCTTGGTTATATTAATCAGCTAACTCACCGCGACTGTTACACTACCTACGGTTAAATCATAAAAATGTCTACATATGGCCCCTATCCAGGTCGTTCAAGGCCTCCTTAAATTTATAACCGCTCACCATAAACTTCTTAACTACTCTATTACGCAAGGCAATATGATTAACAAACCTGAGATCCCAAATTATTATGACTCATCTCAAGTTGTTCTTAATAAAAATGTTAAAATAAATTGTAATGTTTCTCACAGTTCAGTGTCTAGAAATATCAATGAGGACGATAAACCACAAAAGTACAGATCAAGTTTATTTACATGTAAAATAACAATGAGACGCAATTATGAAGGCGAAACCCGCTAAATAAGACCAGTATTCTTTGTGATGAGATGAATGAACATATCGGAATAATCTCTAAGACATGAATGCACCTTTGATTTAGGTTTATGACCCTAAACGAACCAATTGTGAAAGGACCAATTGTACATTATTTTATAATACACATGTATATTCATACTAAACCGGCCTCTTAACATGTGATATTTCTAATGGGAAAAGACAGTAATGTTAAGTAGTATGAAGTATAGACTTCTTTCATCCTGATGAGAAACCGTCCAGATATTCCATCGTAAACTTCCAGATCTATTCAGTAAACTCACATTTCATTCAGCTACCTCTTTACCTTATAGTAAACATTTTTTCAAAATAAACTTTTCAATCTGAGCCTTAACACTACATGAAGTACTCAGTTGCCTAATGACAGATCACATCCATGTATGATTATGATATTGTACATTATATATAAAAGGGATCCACTGTCTTGAATAAGGATTACAGAAAAACACAACCATGTTACAGAATAACCTGCATTGTGAAATTTGTGGAAGAAACTATATGCAATGAAATGCTCTCCCGTCAACCAAGTTTCTCTCTAATCAAGCAGTCTTGAAAAGTTCTCCGACACGCATTTGATACGATATGGGTTTTGTAGATTGAAAGTACCACAGGTGAGGATACCGAATATCGGGGTCTAGGATACTTGCATTGGAGTACGTTGAAGGAGGGGCCATGTGGAATACATTGATCCAGTAAAGCAACAGAAGTAATTCTCAAATTCTACGAAATGTTTGCAAAGTGATCTTTAAAATAGAATGTCTCCAATATACATACGTAACATCTATAGGTAAGTACTGGCAGGCAAGATTGTTAAGAGGATACACTTTTTAAGTGCTACGTCAATAGAATATATATTATGCAATTGGCGACGGTTAGTGATATGGTCCTCCTTTCTGGACATAGAGGACAGTGCAGTCATTTGTTTAAAATTTGTTTGATTATATTTTCATGAATTTACAAGCGAGAGATTAAGCACAGGCTATTGATATAAAAGTTCGTGTTTCTAGAAATATAGACAATCAATTTTCAATCGATGTAATATTTATCTGTCATCACTTTGACCATTTAATTAGCATTGTGTATATATAATCATTACAATGTCTACTTTGAACTTGCGTTTAAAATTCTAAACTATGAAAATATGGATTTGCGTGAGTATACCGAAATGCTAATATTCCAGGCGGTTCCGACTGAGGGTCACACAAACAAAGTTAACATGACTTTACAGAATACCTTGATCTCATTTCAGGTCATTGACACATTGGCACACATAATTTTTGTCCTTTTTCGCACTTTGTTTGGGAACACCTTCAGCTGTTGTGCAACAGGGAGCATTGGAACCTTATTCTATGGAAATCCAGTCGTTATAACCAAAACCCGGTGGTTTCCTATATATTTCAAGAACCCTTTTCAACAACAACTGAAATAGTTTCTTTCACAAAGATTCCGGAGAAAACATTGCATAAATGCACTTTGACAACCTCCCTTTTCCTCAAATTTCGCAATGTCGTATACACAAACCATCGGTTATGCTGCAGAGAAAATGCGATTATATACATATATTTACTGTAATTTTTTCCCACTGGACTTGGTCCTTATTCATTGACGCCTACAAACTAAAAAGCCATCTGGATGACAGCAAGTCTTCAGGCAATAATTCAAAACATCAACGTTTCATCGGAGAGAAGGGCAGACAACCTGGAGCTACATAAATATGTGTATGGCAGGGCGAGTACATTCATAGATTCCAGACCACGATGGACTGAACACACATGATTTTTCCCTTTTTTTTGTGTGTGTGTGTGTGTGTGTGTTATGGAAATTTCATGGAAATATGACTTACATGAATACATGGCCCGCACAGGGAGACATGCCAACGGTGGGGCTGAGAGAGCGCGAGTCAAATGATGTTCACTGTCTACCGTTTCGGAGGTAATGAGGGGCGATGATGGCTCTACTAATGGGGGTAAATGAAAATGACGCGGGGTTGGGGTGACGATAAAGCAAGCGTGGGGAATGGCGGTGACGGGAACATCATCCCGAGAGGTCGCTGGCTTCAAACATGTCTTGGTCGTAGCGTTGTGCGGAGACGATGCGGCCTCCGAAGTACCGGCCGTTCAAGGCGGAGATTCCCGTTTCTAATTCTGTGAAAATAAAACAAATCACCACAATCAGAACCATGAAACAGTACACGAGTGTCCTACTGTCAGCTGAAAGTAACCGACACAAGGACGTATACAAAAATACAATACTGTATTTTACGGCAACTTCTATTTTTGTCAGAGATTTCTTTAATCTTACCATTATTTGTATCCTTTTCTATGGTAAATATTCTTGCTCTTAAATGGAGAAGAAATCTGTATATGTGTGTTGTATGTTAACCTCTTCAGTGGAAATGAAGACTTCACTACAGGATCTTGCTACTCAACAAGCTGACATTCATAAGACACATGAACAAAAATTCCTAAGACATATGTAGAAATTCGAAGAATAGTTCTAAAGCCTGTGACACATCGTGAACATTTAATTGTAAAGATCAACAATTCTACACTTCCAAACACAGGGATAAAAGACTGAGAAAAAACATCGAAAATTTAAAATATCTATAAATATTATAATATTATTTTGTAACAGAATGGCTATGAATCGATATTCATTCTAGTATTGTCGGTGCATATGAAATCTCGAAATTCCATCATTTTATTATAAACTTGCATCTATGTAAGCACACAAAAATGAGAGTAATGTCGATTTGCTGCTAGTGAGAAATAAGACGGTACCTGCTTGTTGTGAGAAGACGACGAAGATCTTGACTATGATCTCGGCATCCTCCTCTTCGCTCTGCTTCTCGGAGTAAATTATCACACGCAACACATTGCCGAACTTCGCACACTCCTCAGTGATTTCTTGTTCAAGATCTTCATCCAAGTCCTCGGGTCCAACCATGTTCCTGAAACCCACGTAATGAATCAAAGTTCAGTGTTCCGTATCGCACAATTTCAGTGAAATATTGAAGAAATAACCCTGATCGGGTTCTAATCTGAAAATCATTTTTATTTTTCAACGAATATAAACCCCCGTTGATGCGGTCGCGTCGCCCACTGTTGCCTTCTCTAAGCGAAGAGGCAGCACCGCATGTTATTATTCTCTAGATAACTGTTTAGTATTCACTTCTCAACAAAAATATAAAAAACAAGAGCTAAGGGTGCATTTTAAAATAGAAATATTGGCCGTTAAAGGCCAAATTAGCAGGTGGACACATTTAGAACTCAATACAAGGTCTACCAATAATTAATTACTATGAGATCAAGGAAGCCCCCCAGGAGTTGGAGGTATAGGGGAGGGGGAAAGAGAGGTGTTGGGTTACTATAGGAGAAACTTATACAAGTTTTGTGCATATCTTACAAGTCTTTGATTACTGGGCCTGTCAGGTGTTTGGGGAAGTTCATAAAGTAGTTTTTCTTTTTTAAATCAATGTCAAAATACTAAAAAATAAAACTAGGATATTGCATCACCATAAAACTTTTCCAGAAAAAAAAGAAATCATATACCTATCTGTATTTAGTTATGGCTCCATCTAGTGTTACTTTGACATACTACAGGCTCCATGTTCAAAGTGAGGCTGAGCTTCAACCAGATACTTAGATTGGCCGCCACCTCTGTCTACACTACGTTCCAACTAAGAGGTTGGTAATGTTAACCCATGGACGTGTCCAAGGATTCTCACTCTCAGACCAAACAATTTTGTTCTACATGGATTCTGATATCCCAAATACTTGCAAAGAATTCTCCATATGTTAATAAATTGATAAGTAATCTTATCTCTGTGACCATTTTGTAAAAAATACACATTAAAAGAAGAAGAGAACATGGAAAAGTGACTTACAGGGTAAGAATGTGGGTCATGGCAGGGTCAGGGGGCGTGGCCTAGGGCATCACTCTTTCAGCAGAGATCTTGTGCTCTACTTCCTATGACTGCACCACGAAAAATATGGGGGGAGAGTGGCGTGCCCCATGTGCCGTAAAAGAGACCTACTGCAATGGCATAAGATACCCGCTACCACGCCATGTCAAGGCCCCTGTCAATTCAACGTGACCAGAGCTAACGTAGTGTTGCTCGGGTGGCCAGTGTACCAGATACTTAGTTTTCTTATAAGGATATAGGTATAGGGCATGTGCCATTATGCTTGGAGAGTGACAGTAACTACTCTGGGGGAACATGACTGCACTAAAATTCAAAGATGGCTGATATCCCCCCCCCCCCCCCATGCTTTGAAATTAGGTAAAAATACATGAATATCATGCCAAATACAAGTTTAACCTAAATAATGACACTTCCTAGAGGGTAAGTAACTGTCAGTGCCACTTATGGAGATGGTAAATGTTACACCAATGCTCCCTGTAAATCATTATTGAGTAAACATCTGTTTGAGTATGCCCATTTCACTCAAAATCCCCCCCACTTTCAACAAATACTTGAATATCTCAGTAAATATAGAATCTACCTTGAAAATTCCACTTCCTAGCACCTACTGTTTTTTATTCTCTTTAAAATGAGGCATATCATATTATGATTGAACCAGTTTAAGGGGTAGAAATATGTGCATAAAAGAGTTCTTAAAAATGGACCTGTGACTACAAATGTCCCTCCCCCCCCCCCCCCCCCCAAACTGAATTCACTATTATTTTAAAATCCATACCAAAATACTAAATATCAAAACTGCATGGCATTGAACCACCATAAAACCTTCTGTCCAAAACAGAAATCATATTCCTATCTGTACTTAGTCAGCTATAAAAGGCAAAAATGTGGTCAGGTCACTTAGTGACTTTACAAGCAGTTGTACTACAGTAGGCTATAGCCATAACCTAAAGACCAACCGTCCACCTGCTAATAACCCGGTTTAGATTATCAGAAGCTTGGACTGAATCGACCCAAGTTCTTGGAATATGATACACCAATGCGGTATTCATAGCGAAAGCTATTTGAGTAGCTCTTCGTTAAATGTGCGGAAAAGCTTCAGCTTTGTTTTCAATTTTATTTATTTATCAAAACAGTTCTGCACTAGGCAGGTCTTCCACTGTAGTATCAGTATAATACATACACGCATGCGTTATATTCAGTGACATATTTGCAGGTATTATAATAGTGATGGTGATTATGGTTTCCGTTAGCAGTTTATTCTTTAGCAAAGTTTCGTTTTAAGTAATTGGCGGGTAGTATACTTCCTACTACACAGATCTTATTACACAAAAGGGAGAAAACGGTAGCCTGAGGAGGGCTCAAGAAGTCTTGCCTTAGCACGACATGACCAATTTGCATGTAAAAAAAAACCCTTAAAGTGTAGACAATAGAAGGTTCTTCCGAGGACTTACCTTAAAACCATGACACAACTTTCTGATCGCCGCATCAGCTTCTGCATGACCATGTGGCGCGCGTTACTGCCCGAGATCTTCATGTTTTCTTGCTGGTCTAGGGTTTGCGCCGGGTCGTCCTCCACCAGTTTCTTCTGCGCTTCCGTGAGCTCGCCGATCGCCCCCGGGTTGACCGGCCCCATCAGAGGAGGTACGGCCGGCATGGACACCGACATGGACACTGACATGTCCACCGTCGACATGGGCGTGGTGGCTGTAATGTAGAGCCGAGGTAGTAACGATGTTGTACTATTTTTATTCATATAGATGATTTAGACGTGGCTTAATTTATCTATCCAAGATCAATTCTTAATTTCTTTATATTTAATTGTTTGGTGTGTGTGAAGATTGATAAGATAATTTACCTAATTTTGAGAGTATTTTATCGCAAAAGTGTATGTAAATAGATACATAAGAGAAGAGAATAGTTGCTCATAAAAAGGAACGCTAAGGTATAATACTATATCGTAGTAACGATACCCCGACCTAAACTAGAGAGGATATACTGAAGAGAATGCGAGATATAATGCTGGAAAATCCATTTTATGTAAGTTTCATAAGACCAGACACAAACTGAATTAAACCGAGTATTCATATCAGAGGCGTTGGTAAAAGAAGGCCACGAGTCTTTATTGAAATCGTGACTGGCTTAATCTTGCTTGCACATACCTGGAATGGGTGCCATGGAGACAACGGGCATGGCTATGCCGACCGGCGGCAGGGAGGCCACCGTGGGCGGCGGCAGCATACCCGTAACGACGCCCGGCGCCGGGATCTGCGTGGCCACCGCGGGCGGCGGGATGGCGGCCATCACCGGGTCAATTCCGGCGCCCATAACCTGCGAGCCTGGCGACGCGGAAGTCTGGGGGACCACGACGCCCGGCAGACCGATGGGTGCAGCGGGGATGGCCGTGCCGCCGAGCTGCGGGATGGCCAGGCCGGGCGGCGCCAAACCCTGCAAAGATGTTCAATTATATACTTTGATATTCTCACCATTTCTCTTGTGTTAATCAAAACTATGCAACACTGGAAAGTTATATGTTCGGCATGCACCCATTCAGCTCAAACCCAGCTGTAAGAAATGGAGAGATAACAAAACCAGACCTAATACTCCTTACTATATACCCATGCCGTATATACTGTAAATTCGCACAGTTTCGCCATATACGTAAAACTACTGTACGGAACATTGTTCCGTACGGGAAAATACGGAACACTTGTTCCGTATACGTAGACTAATATATTAGTTTTTAAGCCAAATAAAATTAATGATTTTTCTTAATTACGGGTATATGGTAAATATATTACGTCCAACCAAGCTTGTACAAGCCACAAAACTCGATGATTATTTACGGTTTGTAGATTGTACAGCATGGTCAGGACGTTCTATATAATTACTAGTCTATAGTCTATCAAATATAAACATGTACTTACAGCATCCATAGCTGTGATTTTGGCAGTGACTGCGGCAGCAGCTACGGCGGCCGCTGTGGGCATGCTACTCGGGCATGTCGGGGCTTGTGCAGCGTTGGGCGGAGTTACAGCCTGGAAAATAAAATTGGAACAATTCATTACAAGCTTACTTGGAAACGGTTAAATAAATCTGCATATTGCTAAGTTACACTTTGGCTAAACGCCAATGATCTGTTTTCAGGGACGTCAGTACAGTATGTCAGGGTATTATACAGTTGAGATGTAGTATGGCATAATACGACAAATTGAAAATTGCTAGTAGGCGGCATGATGCTACTTTTGGAAATGACAGTCAGCATTGCGTCTCTGACGTCATGCACTACTCTAGACACATGAAACATTTCTTGGTGCGTAGCACGAGATCAGCGGGCGCTACAACTGCTGTTGCTAGCAACTGGTGAAGTCACTTGAAAACAGAAAATGCTAGTGTTTGTGTTTATAGTCGCAGTTTCATCAATGGGAATCATCGAACTGTGCAAAGTTTTCAACAAAGAAGTAAGAGAGTGCTAACGGAAGTTTGAATTGAAAACCGATAGTGTGTGCCGCCATCGTTGCCTGTTTAATTGGTGTTCTTTTAAGCACTTTCAATCTGTGCAAGCACACATATAATTAGCATGAGCACTGAACAGGTCAGACTAAACCTCTGTATGGAGAGCAGGGATGCTAGTTGGGGTCAGAAAAAATTCCTACATGGGGACTATGTATCACCTAAAACGCACATGGTGTATGGGGAATCCCCATCACTCTCCTAGCAGATTCTTCGGCATATATCTTAAGCCAATCAGAAGTCAGTATTCAAGTTTGCCTTTATCCGTAGGAGCATTTCCTACAGGAATCCTACCATCCTACAGTTCTAGGTTGGAGCACTGGGATCCATAGGGCCTCTAACTGAGTGTACTCGGGGTAGCTAAATTCGGAATTTTGAAAGATTACAGAACAAGTTTATCTAAGATTTAGATTTCAGGGAACCTGGAGTCTATTTTGTTCTCAAAACATACAATTTCTTGAACTTTTCATCACTTTGAGACTAAAATGAAAATCCTACATGTAGGCAAAATCCTACAAACTGGCATCCCTGGGAGAGGGATCAACCGGATAACCCGGTGTCACTATTATCTAATGTCGAGTATTCAACAGTCATAGTAAAAAAATAAATGTTAAGGATATTGTGGTTGTTTAACTCTTAAAAAAGTTAAGTTCGTTCCGTTTCTTTTCGCGATGCGAGCGACTGACATAAAGCGCTATAATTCAGCAGGTGCCCACAATTGGCATTACACCGACTCGCCGTTGGATATTTAAAGCCCTACTAGTATGTGAGTTCAGCAGTTCATGGATCAGTGTATACATATATTTAGCTCCCTGAAGGTGATTTCAATTAGCCATCAACAATGCCCTAACTACATATGAAACGTTTTCAGTTGCCTTCCCTCTGACCATGTGCCTCAAACTGGTGGATAATAACTCTGTTCCTATGTACACTAATAAGTAGGTAAAACCAATATCTGGTGGTAAATGATATTACAAATAATTTTATAAACCAATATCATTTGAATGGGTCTTCATTGATTCCTATAACAAAGTTATGAACCATTTTGACTTCTTTTTGTGTGTAAATATGCTGAATAAACCATCCAGTTTATACCTGCTGCCTCCTTCCTCCCATTATGAGATTTGGCAAAAATACATGAATAACAGATCAAATATACATTTCGCCTAAATAGTGACACTTCCTAGAGTGTAAGCAATGTCAGTGCCACTTATGGAGATGTTACACCAATGCTGAATGTAAATCAACATTGAGGAAACATCTGTTTTAGTATGGCCATTTCACCCCAAATCCCCCCCCCCCCCCCGCTTGTAACAAATACTTGAATATCTCTCTAAATATAGAATCTACTTAAAAAATTCTACTTCCTAGCACCTACTTTTTAATTCTTCTTCAAATGAGGCATATCATATTATGATTCAACCAGTTTAAGGGGTAGAAATATGTCCATGACAGAGTTCTTAAAAATGGACCTGTGACTACCAAAGTTCCTCCCCTCTCTATTTGTACTTAGTGAGCTATAAAGAGCAAAAATGTGGTCAGGTCGCCTAGTGACTCTACAAGCATGTGTATTACAGTAGGCTATGACCATAACCTAAAGAACAACCGTCCACTTGCTAATAATTTACTTTTCATGATGCAATTTATTGACAGAGATGGAAGAAAGTGTTTTATTGTCGAATTCTGGAAATCCGTTCGTGCAGTGCTATTATAGTTAGACAAGACATTATCACAACTCTGGACTTTAATAGATTGTAATGGAAATCATGCACACTATATTTGTGAGCGCTTGTGTTCCATGTCAACCAAAATAGAGACGTTCTTCTCAGTGATGACTTACCCTGCCTACACGGAGGTATTGTCCACCAAGATCGAACAGGTTCATGGAGGACACAGCATCTTGAGACGCCTGAGCCGAGTCGTACTCGATAAAGCCATAGCCTCTGACAAAAGTGAAAAGAGAACACGAATTGGTACAAAAATCGTCATTAGTTTTTCAATTGTATATCGAATTGTAATAACATTTCAGCATGACCTGTCTTTCCAATAGAGCCAGCGATTAAAGAACCTTCCTCATGCGATAACAGCGGTTAACAGCAACTTTACCATCCTGCAACTGTTGCAAGAACCTCATAAAATTATTGTGCGTTTAACTTTAAAACATCTTAAAAACAAAAACATTTTATCAAACTTCTCTTTCACATATATATTGGAAGGATAATAATAAAGTGACTAAAATATTTGGGTTGACGTCATAAATATGTTAATGTTAATTGCTGGGTTTGATTTATTCGCCAAGTCATCTGGCAACTTCCGGTCAGAAATCCCCTCCGAATTCCCTTAACAACGGACATATCCGCCATCTTGCTGGTGAATACAAAGCGCTGTCAGAGTGTAAAATAGGGGAAAACTCTAATAATCTACTTTATACTGTATATTTTACACAGGTAATAGTTGTACTAAGGTTATTTACATTATCCAGACATGATTTAAACGTGCCAACTCGAAGAAAATCGTTGTTTCGACGATTTTTTGACATCGCAATCGGAGGCTAAACTGAGGCCATCACGTAATCACTTGATTTGAAACTGCCAGAGAGGTCTGGTTTTGTCGATAGATTAACATAAGGGTTACTTAGAATGCCTCACATGTCAAATAATATCGGAAATGAACCTTTGAATTTGCCATAGGCTTATCACTGTGTAGGTTCCTTGCCAAGATGGCCGCGGAGGCGTTTCGAAGCGCCACCTACTTCCAGACTGACTCGACGAATTCCAGAGGTTGGATAATAAATACTGTCAAACGATGGTTTTGTGGACAGGCGTTTTGTAGACAACCACTCAATTGACGTGGTAACAGCCTCTCTAACGCTTGTGTATTACTCCACGTCAATCTCTCGTAGTATATAGTCGCCAGTTCACAAAACCATCGATTATTTTTTACATATAATATAGTTGTATACATCAGCACACATGTGTCAGTTAAATGTCACTTACTTGTGTTTGCCTGGTTTTGTGGGATCTGCTGAGAGTTGACATGTGATGATTTTACCGAATGCTTCAAACACACTATAAATGATTAAAAAAAACCACTTCATTAAGTACATGAGGGTTATCAAAATAGTAAGACATAATGGTAAGCATATGGTATTCCTCATATCAAAGAGTCGGTAATTAACTAAAACGGTATTAGCATTATGTTTGAATAATGGAGAAACCACCAAGAAGAATTTTAAGGAACATGGCAACATTAATGGTAACACGCTCTGGCTGCATGAGCAAAAGAGCTAAACTAAAATTTCACATTAGTGACGAGTATGTGTTCAATATTTGCAGTTTGCCCTTGAAATATGTGTTCTTCATGTTATGTTTACACCTGTTTTCCGGCAATACTGGTAGGTAACACCGTGCCCCACTCCTAATGCAATAGGAAGGGACACTTTTTGTGATTTAAAAAACCTTTGGTCGACTCGGCCCTAACTGGGCCAGTAGATTGAGGTCTACTAAGGTAAGCTACGATGCTTCAGGATTATCGGGGCCAGTGCACCGGGAGTGTCGGTTACTGACCGAGCGCCATCCCATCCCAGGGCGAGGGTCAGCTATGATTTTTCACGGGTCAGTTAAGATTCGAAATCCCAATGACTTTAGATCCCCCAAGGTGGTTCCGGTGGTCACCTCCCGGGTCTGCCGTGAAACAGGTGTAAACTTACCATTACTGTTTCAAGGACTTTACTAGGGACACATGTTACAAGGTAAATGACAACAAGTTACAAGGCTTGTGGTTATTGATTACTGACCTTTGAATATCGTTCTCCGTCAAGTCTTGGTGGATAGATGCGATGTAAATCCGGTTAAATGTCTTGGACTCTTCTGCCAAACGCTCAATTATTGGCTGAGCCTGAGGCATGTTGCTTGGCCGACCAACCTGAAAGTAAAGTATTTTAATTATTTATGTATTGGGTAAATTTACAACTGCTGAAGTGTTAATGTGAAATTTACCGCCCCAAGGAAAAGTACATGGAAAACACAAAGTCGTTGCCTTGGAATGAATGGGACTGAGGGTGCATTGGGTGTATCTATACTGTTTCATAAAAGAAAAATAATTTCATAACCCCGTTTTCCCTAGACACTCTAGTGGCGCCTAGGCTCGTAAAAACACCAATTCCCCTTTAGTACTCGGTAGGTACTTCTCGGAATAATGCATAATACAAGGATTTCCATGGAAAGGTGCATTCTTCCTTTTAGATGTTATTTTCAGGTGCTATTGTCACTCCATTTTAATGTTCTATTAGACAGGGAAACTTAACTATCTCTCTTAAGTCTCACAATGACGTGACGCTGTGTGTCCACTAACCTTGATATTGCGGCCACCAATCATGACGCCGTTCATCTGCTCCAGGGCAAGGGAAGCCGCCTCTGGAATTTCGTATTCGATGAAGGCAAATCCTTTGTGTTTGTTGGTGACGGGGTCCCACGACAGGCTAACTGACTTTATCGGGCCGAATGGCAGGAATGCCTGCTTGATTGTGTCCTCCTTGATCTCAAAATTGATGCTACCTACGTAGATTCTGAAATGAATGCAATGATTATAAAATCAATGGAATGAACACAATGTCAACACAATTGACCAATGTCAATTTTGATCTTCCTTCATGGAGCTCATCTTAAACAGAAATCTAGTAGGGCACAGCTGACCTCTAAGAAGCCCTATTCGCCTAAAGATCGCGAACTGGGTGGTATATTGTGACAGTTATTTATTTCGGTTGTAAATATTCCATATATAGTAATTCTTGACAATCTACAGATTCCAAGAAATTTCAGTCTCGAGGCCCTTTTAGATGATAATATAATGATGTTAATTACAGGGTTTACAGGTGGGGAACAAAAGGACTGAAAATTCGCAGAGCCACCTAGTGGTTCTCCAGTCAACCTTGATTTTCCCTATTCTAGCCAATCATATGGCGAAGAGTGAAGATGTGCAAATTCTCAACCTATTAGCTGAAAGTTAAGGTTGTACAAAGTAAGTCTCTACCAAGACTCAACAACCCACATCCTATGTGAATATTTGCATATATATATATATATATATATATATATATATATATATATATATATATATAAAAATATATATATATATATATATATATATATATATATATATATATATATATATTTTTTTTTTTTTCTGGAATATTTGGATAAGGATGGTTTTCTTGATTGATAAATTCTGCCTTGATTTAAATTCTTTTTTAATTTGTTGAAAAAGTTTAGGACAGGTAGGGAAATCCACTGAAAGGTGGAAGTCTGTGAACCCTGCCTTGTGGTATTCGGAGTACGTGATGATCATTCAAACAAGTGTGGAAAACTCGAATCAGGTATAAACAAGCAGCAACAAGTTGTGAGAAGACAAAAAATCGGTAGGTTTTTAATCTAGGTCAATTACTAGTCACGGATCCGGAGATAAATGCCTCAAAATATTTCTCATACTACTCTAGTTAAAAAAAATAATTATTTAGACATTTGTATTCGACGTAACATCGGTCTTCCATACAAGTTTAGTCCACGGGTGTAAAAGAAACCAGAACGCTTACCTGCACATGAGCGCTAGTGCCTGCTGGCGCTGTACTGTATTCTGGAAATTCAGCATTTGTTGCTGCTGATGGGCTATCGTCTGTTTAACAAGCACACTCTTAATGCTCTGCTCCATGGCATACTTCTTGGCCTTCTGCACCGCTTCCTGCTGTTCAGACGTGAGCTGCGGTAACACGAACGGCTTGACGTCCCGTTTCGCCTCCGCCGTTCCAGCCATGGGCACCTCTACAAAGCCAAGAGGAGAGTCAGTACACGGCCTCTACATACACGGGGCACTGCAAGATGGGCGGGGCACGGGGTGGGGGACCCAGCTGTGGAGGACATTTAGTAAGTCTCTCAATAAGTGTCTATTGATTCAAATACAAATCTAATAGCCAACACCTTAAAACAAAAACCTGCTTGGTAACACGATTCCCAAATCATGTGTCCGATTTAAGAAACCAAGGAGGGGAAAGGGTAAATAGTTGGTTCTCTTTAGAAGATTCGTATCACCATAAAGGGTCATTTTCAGGGTAGCATTCCCGGAACAGTGTGCTGTATCGTCACGTCTTTAAGTAACACTTGAAAGGGTTTTAGATAAATCTACAAACCCAATAGGCAAAATTCATCTACTAAACAACTGTTATACTAAAAGATGTTTGGCCCGTCAAGGGATGATGATGATGTACCCATTAAGACGGGACAGCGACAGAGTTGGACAGGCTAGGGAGTTTAGATTGCAGTGTCCCCATGTTTTTTTTGTGTGTGTTTGCTTTGATTTTGGTGGAGGGGGGTTCAGATTCTTGGGGTTATCTTTTGGATATTGGCATGTCAATGATCTGTGTATTTTGAGGGTATACGTTCAGCGAGTGACAACTTAAGTCTGACATGTGGTCCGGGAGATGAGCACCTTAGAGCTGCTCGCGGACTGAGTGAATGGAAATTGGACACACGTCCCAGTCTTCCCCACTAAACACCACCATCCCCAAGAGAAATCTGCTAACCGCCCAGACTACCGAGAACTTAAGTAGCTGAGCAACAAGGGGTTAGGAAATGAATGGTTTCTGTGGAAAAGACAAGGACAGTATATATGGCAGGCACGTTAATGTGTATACCAGCGTGCTGCTGAAAGGGTCAATGCTGACGACGGACACAACAAACAGCATCTTTTATAAGGATGTAGAAGTAGATTGGCCATGGGAAACTCAACCTTTACCACGAGTAGGCTGGCCATGCCGTTGGGAGCTGACGCCCCTTTCAGTGGCTACAATCGTAAGTAGGCGGTGTCAAATATTCCCCATTTCTCGTCGCGTCATATTGCTCATCTCATTTTGGTCCGGACTGAATACGTAAAAACACAGAAAAAGAGAAAAAGGAAAGAAATAAAACACATTGTTAGACCATGACCTTGTCATTCTGGCGTCACATGCTTATTGTGTGACGCAGGTGGTTAATGCAATGCAACCTGTTTTGTCAACTGTAAGGTTCTCTTTTCTTTTTTGCAGCTATCAAACACAACACCAGACTGTATATTTTCTATATTTAGTATTACACTCACCAATCATGTCCGTAGATCATAATTACAACAAACAAGATGCTCCTAAATCTGTACATAC
Source organism: Alentia gelatinosa (assembly GCA_950022655.1). NCBI lineage: Eukaryota > Metazoa > Annelida > Polychaeta > Phyllodocida > Polynoidae > Alentia > Alentia gelatinosa. The sequence continues at coordinate 43,874,746 of OX465582.1, forward strand.
ATTTAACCGTCCCTTCCCAGTCGATTTAGGACTCAATTTTTCTGTCTCCTAATTCCCCATTATACATTTATATACACCATCGTTTTCTTCCCCTCACAAAATTGTCTCGTTAAGGCAAAGACAGTAATAACACATGGACAGACTGAAAAAAGACAAGAGAGAGGCTGTCATCTGCCGGGTATTTAGTCGGGGCTTTGTTTGAGCGGCACGTCACATGGCCACGGTTTGCTTTGAGGTAACCTTGGTATGACTTCTGAAAGACATGAATAGAAACAAGAATCCGCATTATGGTGCCAGGCCTAGCATCATCATTTCTATAACAATACAACGCTCAACATGCACATTTGCAGATGTCTGACCATTGACATATTACGTTTCAACACGAAACAAATGAGCCAGTGAAACTATACCAAGAAAAAAAAGTTGAAGACCTTACTTAATGTAAACTAAAAATGGACACTATAATACCTCAATGTTACCCATGGACATTCTTGGATTAAACAGTCTAAATACCCTTATGGTTATGTAGTCCCCCTTCAAAGTATTTTAATATTTATTTTTATCACAAAACAAGTGATCTTATTTATTGTCACACCTTCAACTACTTTTTTTTAGCATAACACATATAAAACCAGAGAAACGCACTTCTATATTCTCTAGTATTGTCTTTACAGTTTCTAAACATCAAGAAACGAAGGACAATAGCTCTAGCCCTGGTGTCGAATGATAAAAAACTGCATTGCATCCAAGCCAAGATCTTAACGGAGATTTTTCACGATTCACGGGGGTGGAAGTGGGGCGAGAGAAGTTCCTGAAAAACATAGACAAAACAGAGAAAAGAAACTCTGTTAGTGATAAAAAACCTCGAAGAACTATCAAAAGTCAACACTCACACTCGTCAAAACATTACCTAATAATATGGTAACCATTTTTCCATTTACTTATAAATTATTTTCCGAAAGAATAAGTCGACTAATACATTTTCACAACCTAATAAAAAAAGGCCTATATTTATTTGAACCTCCAAGATGGGCAACGTAATAGTGTTTTATGCACTCCATGTCAACAAAGATGTGAAGGCGTTGATCTTATATTGATCAATTTATATGTATTTTTATAACTATTTTTTATAGAATTGTGTTGGGGATGTTTGTGCGTATGTGTGGGAAAATAAAAGTAATGGAAACGCAAAATATATTGGATGTGGTGTGGTTCTTTTTTTCGGTGTGTATTGAGGTAAGTGTTTCATTTAAATTAATATTGATATATTGAGAATACGGTTGAATATGATCAAACCCAAATGGGGCATAGGTCCGTCGACACGGTGATCGTGTGTCCCTGAAAGATAGTGAGTTTAGGCTGGAGATGGAAATACGATGCTTGACACGCCCTCTGCTGGAGGCACCGTTCTGCAAAAAAGAATGGGAAGAGCGCATTGCGAAGCACATCCACCCCCGACAAACCCACCTACATTATGTAAATGCTTACTCCCTGTACCCAAACTATAAGACGCTAAATTCTGTCAGCACATTGTTTATACACACCAAGCTACTGACACTTATCGATGGAGAACCTATTCGTATCAAAACCAAGACTGTTTTCCTCCCCATAGCTTGTTGTTTAAAATATCATATGTATACATCAAGAACTTTAAAGTGTTCTACTTTGGTGAATGTTTTCAAATCAGTTTCTCAGTTGCTTTGGAAATAAGGTATTTGGCAACAACACTGAACTTGAACAACGAGGCATGGCTCACATACAGACGTTGGTTAACGCAATGGATGGAAATGCCTCATGTTTCACTGGCCATATTACCTGGAAAACACACAAAGAAGAACACGGTGGCATCATGTTAATACAACGACCCCATACACATCAACACACGTGAGGCCCACCACGGGTAGCCCGGCAACGCCAAGACAAACCCTGTGTACTTATCTTACTCATTCAAATTATGATGTGATCTAGAATGGCTTCAATTGCCCACATGCTGCTTTTCCTCTATTGCTAAAGGTACTCCGTACTTGGGAACTCGAGAGAAGTTCTGCCAAGTTCAATATGGCTTCTAGAGGTATCAGTACCTTGGAGACTCCGTCAAATCGTAACATTCATTTCAAAAACACTATATAGAGGAGAAAAGGAAGAAACACACAGTAATCCCGACATGCATTATGGAAGAAGAAAAATCCACAACCGCAAGGTGTCAATTTGATTCATCAAAACAAGTAAATGAATGATTTATTCATATGGTCTAAATAATACTTCTTGTATTTCAATGACACATTTCGCATTAGATATGGATGTTTCTACGTTCTCAATACATGTCTTCCAAAAACCTGAAGCTTGTCCTACCTTGTCCGGGTTCTAGCTTTATCATTTTAGCTGCAGGTTCTCCTTCACCGCCCCCAAGGACACCTGTCACTCCACTCGCTATGGGTGTCACCGCAGCAGTAGATCCCTATTAAAAAAGAAATAGGAATATTGACATGTATACGACTTTTCATAACCCAAAGATCCAGGTATACAACTTTATGGTTTCACTCAAAATCAACATTTAAAACGAGCATATTAAACAACGAAATAAAAAAGGTCATAGCTCCGAATCATTAAAAAAAAGACATCAATTTCCGTAATAGCTATAGTGTCTTCGTCTCCTCATTCCTTGGGTAAGTATGGACTCCACTGTAGACTAAAAGATTTTCTGAGGGACAGCCAAGCAGCTAGGTGCGATATTCCCTCCTTCCCTTCCCAACCGGCAAATTTATCACTTTTTTTTTATATTTCATTTTTTCATTTTAACCTTTTTCACACAATCTTTAAATCAGATTTGATTTTGGAAGGTCTGTGAATTCATAACATCTCTTAAATTACTACAGTCACTTTCACGAATAATTCTCATTTAATATTCATGATTGTATCAGAAATACATATTATCATATACCTATGCACGAACTCAAGTTGCTGCTGGGGGTGTACTAGTTACACACACACTGCCTAAGTTGGCTGTTTAGCTCTGTACCCATATACAAATTCTGTGCTTTAAACGGTACTTAGACGATTTGTGTTGACTACCTATTTGCGGTGGACGATTCGCGGTGGGTTTGGACGTTTTGTCGTGACATTCCCCGGGGGCCGTGGTGGACGTTTTGCGTTTCATTGCAGTTATCCGCAGAAATACCTTATATATGTTTCTCACATAAGATGTATAGTTAATAGGTTAATAACTGGCCCTTCCCTTTCCGTTTTTGTTGTTGTAAATAAACACTTGTTTGTGAGGCGTTTAGAAAATCTGTGATTTGACAAGTGGGACAGCCATGGGAGTCTAACTCAAAGCAACATTCGGACTAGATCTAGATGGCAAGCAATCAGAGAGGAAATACTGTTCATGTATTTGTAAATTACTTAAACTTGTGGATACTCAACGATCACACCGGTAAAGTGACAATACTACGCCAGAGTGGTCGTGGGATAGTGAATATGAGATGACATCAGATGTGGTTGACCAATCAGTGGCCAGCATTTCAGGTAAGACAAGACATGATATTTAAACGTCGGTGACAGTGATAGGGTGATATAAATCCAGAATCGCACTCGGATGGTAAAATAAACAATACCCCACTTGTTTGGATGGGCCATAATCGTCACTCTGCTTAGCCTCAATGATGATTGCATCCCATCCAAACTCATGGAATATTGTGTATCTCTTCGATTCCAGTTGCAGTTCTATACAATTTTCAATGCAGTTCTATATAAGTACAGTAGAACACCGCGTAAGCGGACACCCTCCCTTCCGGGCCAAAGTGTCCGCTTATGCCGGTGATCGATGAACGAGTTCTGAATGATCTTATCAGGATTTTGTGGTGGGGTTATAAAGCTTGGGGGGCCTTCAGTGGTGATTCTACCAACACACACGATTTAACAAGATTCGGCCTGATTCGGTTGTCTTGCTAGATCGGACTAGGATTGAATGTTCGCTGGCCTATTTTCCGATCCGGCTGGATACTTCCGGTTTAAAAAAACCTCCAAATTATGCAAATTTGCCTGACAACTGATCGATGCGCCATCTTGCCTGGTGAATACAAAGCGCTGTCAGAGTGTAAAATGGCAAAAACATATATCAATCGACCTTCTTCTGTGCTTTATGAACATGTAATAGTTGAAATCTGATTATTTACATTATTCAGATATGATTTAAACATGCCAACTCGAAGAAAAAAGATGGTTTCGATGATTTGTTGACATCGCGTTTATAGTCTAAACTGGGGCTACCACATAATCATTTGATCTGAAAGTGCGAGGGTAGTCTAATTCTGACAGAGGAAATGCATCAGAAGTACCGGTACTTAAAACATCCTCACATATTGAATAATATCACAAATGGTCGTTTGAACGGGCCCATAGACTTAGCATTGTGCAAGTGCTTCCCCAAGATGGCCGCCAAGGGTGTTCGTAGTGCCACCTACGTCCAGGCCGGATCGGAGAATTCTCCGATCCGGCCTCAAAGTAGGTGGCGCTACGGACGGCCTTGGCGGCCATTTTGGAGACACACCTCCGCAGTGCTAAGCCTATGAGCCGTTTAGACGTCCATTTATGATACTTTTGAAAGTGTGAGGATGTTTTAAGTACTTCTGAAGCAATTCCCCTGACAAATTAGACTTCCCTGGTAACTTGAGATCAAATGATCATGTGAAAGCCCCAGTTTTGACTATAAATGCAATGTCAACATATTGTCGAAACAACCGATTTTCTACGAGTTGGCATGTCTAAATGATGTCTGAATGATGTAAATAATCCCTTTTCAACTATTACATGTACAGAATGCATGGTTGAAGGTCCATTAATATAGGTTTTTTGCTATTTTAGACTATGACAGCGCTTTGTATTCACCAGCCAATATGGTGGATCGATCCGTTGTCAGGTGAATTTGCATAATTTGGAGGGTATTTTGAACCGGAAGTGTCCAGCCGGATCGGAGAATTTGTTGCGATGTGTCTTGAGGTGTCGCAGTAGTGGAGCACCAAAATGGACACACGACATTGCGTGCTACATTTTGAGACAACAGAGGTACGACACATCGCGACACAGTAAAACACTGTAAGATATACTAAGATATACCATGGCAAATCCATCCTGTTGGTGGAATCAGCCCTTTAGTTAGACTGGTCCGACCCTATACTCAGGTATACATTTGGGTTATGAACCATAACTGGGTGGTGGAGTGGGAGGGGGGGGGGGGTAAGCCTAGTCTGAGGAACTTTTGCCTGTCTGGCAAATGTGCACCACTCAGTCTGGCCCAGAATGTACTAGATGATAGATCTAGACAAACCGATAAGCCGGTCACACTTGTTGGCCGCGAGGCCGAAAGACTGGTAATAATACATATATCCACTAGACTCTAGATCGAGATCTATAACATTCTTAACAATCAAAATTAAAAAGCCATCTAGATCTATAAGTAACAATTAAAAAGCCAAGAGGCCGAAAAGACTATTCTATTCACTAGATCTAGATCTATAATAATTAAGAGCTATCTCGATTCCCATCTACTGATGAGGCTTATGGTTAGATCTTATGTGTGAGCGGTTTATACACTTTATCACAGCTCCAGATACCATCCTAAATTCAATAAGAGTTAAGACGATAAAATAACAAGCATCAACAGCCCTTTTTCGAAACCCACGCGTTAACGATTTTGAGTGAAGCAAGGGTTAGATAGGTGAGACCGAATCGGCTCTATGGACCATTACCCACGTGCAAATATCAACCTTACATATAACCTGTTCAATACATAGGATATATACTATTTCTGGACAAAGAAAGAAGTGGTTTTTACTACGTACATTCGTCGCGACGCCGTTTTGAGGAAACATCGTTGCAGTTTGTGAAAGAGTCGCCATTTTGGATGTCTTCTTCTAGCGCAGGTTTGTGCTGGTTCCGGCAGACCTGACTTCTAACTGGGTAAAATTCGGTTACAAGCTCAGCAGCTTTGTACGCTCCCGTGATACATCAGTTAACTCTGATTAACTCTTTTACTGTTTATCTTTATACACAAACATTTCATAACAAGTATTATCTTTTACCAAACATATCTTCATTTTATATAAACTGGAAGTTTATTGACATTCAGAGGTTAGAAAAAGATACACTACACTGCGCCACTTCAATTTGCTATGATTGTCAAGGCGTGACTATCAAGCGGAGCAGTGGCCGCAGAGTACACTCCGATGCTGGTACTCGGCTTATCCATTCCCCACCAGAACCCATGTGCTGTAACCAGCAAAATACAGAGGAAAACGTGGTCGGCAAGTCTTGGAAGTGAAAAGGATTGTCAGTGAAAATGGGCAAAGACAAGAAAGAAAAGAGGAAATCCGTGGGTGATGCCGACGACTTAGACAAGGAAGGAAGATGGGAAGAGCTTGTCGGCCAAGTTGGACCGATTGCCAATCCACTCGCATCTCGAAAACTTACGAAGAAGTTATTCAAAGTAGTCAAGAAAGGTAGGTCGCCCACGTGAGGCTGATGGCGATGCGCCCGTGCTCGTGGTGACCACGGGCACGGGCAGCAACAATTTATGAATTTTCATTGCTAAAACGTATACCATTTATACGCACGGGGCCGTGCTCCGCATTCCTGAAACTTTCAAGTTGTCTTGGTATTGTGTCCTCTCACCAACCAGTGTACAAAATTTGGATGAATTTTAACGTAACATTTAAGTTGTAATAAATATATTAACACTGGATATAGTATAGGGATAACACACTAAAATTCAATATTCACCTAACTTCAAGCATGCATAGGTTTCCTGAAAGCTTAGGTCATGGGAAAGAAAAATCTGTTTTTCTTGTATGTCTGTCACCAAAATTCTATCTTTACTGAATTTTTGAAAAATAAAAATAATTGAGAATTTCTGTCAGATATCAATTTATAATGAAACCCTGTCTTTCATTGTATAACTGCATTTATGTATATATATTTCCTGAAAGCTTAGGTCATGGGAAAGACACATCTATTTTTCCTAAGGGTCTATCACCAAAATTCAACTTTGAATTAAATCAAAACAGAAATTGACACAATTTCTCAATCATTTTTATTTTTCAAAAAAATTGTTAAAATTGATTTTTGGTAATTGACACTTAAGAAAAACAGTTTTGTCTTTCCTATAACCAGGGCTTTCAGGAAATGTATGCATGAACGAAGTTAGGTGAATATTGAATTTTAGTGTGTTATCCCTATACACTGGCTACTCCCAGCATGTCTTCTTCTGCCAGTTTGTGCTATGTCCTAGACCAACAAAACTCAAACACAGCCTATCAAACACATCTACACACATGTGGGGAAAGTGTGAGAAAGAGTGATGCATAATAACATTTTGAAAATGTCAATCAAAGTGAAAACAGTGCTCATTTTTAACAAATCTGCTTGATTTTGTCACTTATTTTTGCTGTATTTGGAAAGTGGTGGTGTAGCCATGCAGAAAATGGTCAGAACAATACTGATTGGTAAACAATTGCCTGAGAAAATCCATTTATTGTAGAGTCAGTGCAGCTCAAAATCTGTCATTCCTGCACATCAGACCTGTCATAAACGTGGCCGTATCTCCTTTTCTAGGCATCGGATCAGAATTTTCATGCCACAGAAATGATCAGAATAAAATTCTGCAGAGGCCAAGGCTCATTCTAATTTTCATAAGAATATTTAGTCCCGAAAATCAATAAGAAAAGTTTAGCACTGTGATAGATACGGACGTGCACGAGTGAGCGCCGCCCGTGTGATCCCTACTGGATTTTACGTGCATTAGATTTGATCTCTGATCAAAATTGCAACGCCTTTGATCCGGCACGGACACCTACGGTTAAAAATGCCCTCCAAAATATACAAATTCGCCTGCCAACGGATCGATCCGCCATCCTGATCTTGAATACAAAATGCTGTCAAAATCTAAAATGAAGAAAAACTATATTAATCAACATTCTCCTGTGCATTCTATACATGTACAGTAATCGTTGAAATAGAATTATTTACATAATTCGGACATATTTTAAAAGTGCCAACTTGAAGAAAATCGGTTGTTTCAACAATTTGTTGACATCACGTTTATAGTCTAAACTGGGGCAACCACATATTCATTTCATTTAAAATTGTCACAGAAGTCTCATTTTGTCAGGAGAAATGCTTTAGAAGTAGCCTACTTAAAATATCCTCACACTTTATAAAGTATCATAAATGGACGTCCAAACAGCACATAGGCTTAGCACTGGGTAGGTGCTTATCCAAAATGGGCACCAAGGCGGTTTGTAGCGCCACCTACTTCCAGGTCGGATCGGAGAAAGATATGTACAGGTTCAATTGTATAATCCATTATGATATCGCCCGGGTCGCACACGGCGAACGGCAACTTGTCAGACCCTTGTACCTCATAACTCTGTTTAGCATAGAAACATCAGATATTAAACTGAAACTGAAACAGTCAGTAAGTTTATATATTGATTTACTCAAGGTAATTATGTTTCTTTACCATTTTTACGGAGTTTGCCGCGAGCGCAGAACATTTGGGCCATGTGTCGTAGTAGATTCTCCAATCTGGCCTGGAAGTAGGTGGCACTACGAACCCCCTGGGTGGCCATTCTGGAGAAGCACCTCCGCAATGCTAAGTCTATGGGACCGTTTGGGTGTGCACTTATGATACTTTTTAATTTGTGAAGATGTTTTAAGTACTTCTGACACATTTCTCCTACCAGAATTAAACTTCCCTGACTATTTCAGATCAAATGATTATGTGGGAAATGTAGTAGCCCCAGTTTAGTCTATAAAGGGATGTCAACAAATCGTTGAAACAACCGATTTTCTTGGAGTTGGCACGTTTAAATTATGTCTGAATAATGTGAATAATCAAATTTCAACCATTACATGTACAGAATGCAATGGAGAAGCTAGGTTATTATAGTTTTTGCTATTGTAAACTCTGACAGCGCTTTGTATTCACCAGCAAAGATG